>JAPDNY010000001.1:142963761-143532639 GCA_029375565.1 Gekko gecko | reverse complement strand
GCCATTGTTGGGTTTATCCCATATTTATTATTCAAATGTTTTTATGTAAAATGATTGAATGCAGTGGTCATTGACTGTAACAATAAATTTGACTTGACTCTATAGTATTGCATGACTCTTCCACAGGGTAATGGCAATTTATTTGGTGTTTAAACTGTAGTGTTTTAATAGTGGTTGTATTATATTGATGTAGTTTTAATTGTGTTCTGACTCTGTAAGTTGCCTTGAAGAAAGCATAAGGTGGGATATAACAGGAATACTACATTTAATTATTTGAAACTAGGGAGCAAAGCCCGTTGTGGTTGACGACAACGGGCCCTAGTAAGGTAGGGAGGGAGGAAGGAAGGAAGAGCCGGGGAGAGAGTAAGAAAGAAAGGGGGGGAGAGAGAGAGTGAAAGAAAGAGAGAGAGAGGAAGGAAGGAAAGAAAGAAGAGAGAAAGGAAGGAAGGAAGAGGGGGAGAGAGAATGAAAAAGAGGGGAGAGAGATAGAAAGAAAAGAAGGGAGAGAAAGGAAGGAAGAAGGGAAGGGGGAGGCATCGGGGGGGCCTGCGTAAGCTTCTCCCATATGTCTGCCTTGGTGGGTGAACGGGAGAAGCGGCACTGGGGGGGCGCGTCCAAGTTGCTCCCCCAACGGTCCCTCCGTATGTGAAGTGCCAACATGTTTCCTGCCTTGCCCCGTTCCTTCATCCGGTCTGGAGCAGGAGCTGCTGCATTCCTCCGCTCGGCTGGGACTCCTGGTCCCCTCCCTGCCAAGCGCCACTGGCCCCACTTGGCTCCAGCCCCACAGCAGCAGCAGCAGGAAGAGGAGAAGGAGGCGGCAGTGGCTGGGAGTGGGAGCGTGCTAGTGGGCAGGCTGGACTGGTGAGAGTGGCGGTGACGGAGGAGGGAGCCAGCTGACCAGCCATGGCAGTGCACCATGCAGCAGTGGCGGTAGCACTTGCAGGAGGAGCCAGCGGTGGCAGGCAAGGAGGGTGAGGGCAGCTGCCTTTGAGCGCCTGAGAGTGGCACTGACCTGGGAGCCAGGCCGGAGGCATGCAGGGCCTCCATGGAACTGGTGGCCAGGCGGACCGAATGGCTGGCGGTCCGGGCCAGGCTGGACGCATGCAGGGCAAGAAGCTGGGTGGCAGCGAGCTGCAGGCGGAGGGCGGGCCAGCAGGAGAAGCAGTGTGGGGGGGCTCTGTTTGAGTTTTTGCTTCCAACATTTGATGCGCGGCTACGGTGGTTGGCCGCCTCTACCACTCTCTTATTGAGCTGCAGGAGGAGGGCGGGCCAGCAGGAGAAGCGGCGGGGGGGCTCTGAGTTTTCGCTTCCAACGTTCAATGCGCGGCTACGGTGGTTGGCTGCCTCTACTGCCCTCTTACTGTGGCAGTTCTTGTGACCTACCACTGTTGGCACGCATCAAACATTTTGGGACCAAAACTCAATTATTATAAGGAGAGAAGAATCTGAAAGTGTCAGGAGAATAATCATATATGGGAGGAGCTTGGTTAGTAACTGCAAGGATGGATAGGAAAAGGAACTGAAGACATAAATATAAGATTCCATTCAAGAGACATGTCTGATGGGATGAAAGAGTTACATTGCAGTTATCATTTAATACTTAAACAAAGTTTGAGTCCAGTGGCACCTTTAAGACCAACAAAATTTTATTCATAAATATTTATTCATAAATAAAACTTTGTTGGTCTTAAAGGTGCCACTGGATTCAAACTTTGTCCTACTGCTTCAGACCAACACAGCTACTGACCTGAATGTATCTCCATTTAATACTTGGTTTGACTTTTTAGAGGAGCATTTCCATATCCTTTCTGCATCCTGGTGAACTGAGTATAGTGGTTATCGTGACAACAACATTTAATTTGCAATTTCTGCTTGGGAATAAAAGGGATTATTTTTATTAATACTGAAAAAGTTGCGTCCGCTGCAAAAAAGATAAGACACCTGCCAATGACAGATATGGCAGAAATGTTCAAAGCCCTGGAAGATTAAACTATTTCTGGAAGATAACACAGAATGGTTTGGAAGTCAGAGGTATGGATACAAAAGGAGGGCAGAATGAGTCCAATGAAAAGTGTGTCTTCTTATCTCTAACTGCAGGATAAGAGCAATACGAATCTCCCCCCCCAAAAAAAAGGTGTTTCGTGTAATTATTCTGAGTTGTTATTGATGAAAAATAAGAGGTTCTTTTTGAATTTATGCTGTACCTATGAACATCTTTTAATTATCATGGGTGGCATTGCACATTGCAAGGTATGCCAACAGGAAGAAGGGCAGGAGCCCTTAGGCTTCTTCTTGCCTATAGGGTTGCCATACTCCAGATGGGGCCTGTAGGCCTCCTCAAATTACAACTGATCTGACAACAGAGATCAGTTCCCTTGGAGAAAATGGCTGCTTTGGAGGGTGGACACTATGGCATTAGACTTTGCTAGGTGGGTGCTCACATCATATAAACTCCAAAGCTACTGGGTACATTATTTCATTGGTGATTGATGTAAGTGTAAGTCATTGCATGAAAAAGATGAGCAATCTAATATTTTAAGTAACAGTCCTCCAGTTGTATTAGGAAAACCACTATTCTCACTGGATTGTTTTGTAATGGTGAATGTATGTTTTTTTTGTTGATATAGCCAGTGTGGTGTAGTGGTTAACAGTGCAGACTCTAATCTGGTAGAGCTGGGTTTGATTCCCCACTCCTCCACATACAGCTGCTGGTGTGACCTTGGGTCAGTCATAAGTCCTCTCAGAGCTATTCTCTCAAAAGCAGTCCTCAAAAGAGCTCTCTAAGCCCCACCTACTTTACAGGGCATCTGTTGTGGGGAGGGGAAGGGAAAGGAGATTGTAAGTCGTACTGAGACTCCGCGTGAAGGGCGGGGTATATATCCAATCTCTTCTTCTTCTCCACCCCCCACACTGCACAAACTATCCATTACCTGCATCCCACTCTCATAAGTGTGTGCTTATAACTGTGCCACGTTCTATTATAAAGTTGGGTTTCTGTAGCTGTGATATAGCTCTTTGTATCTTCTTCATTTTTCCTTCACTATTTGCTCTATCAATAAGTAAGAATAACTGATTCATGGGATGTTCTTCCACACACAGTTTTATAACAGGTTAAACTATAAGGCTTTAGAAGGTTTTACTAATAACAAAACTAATGAAGTGTTTAAATACTCCCCCTCACTTTAGATGTTAACACGTGGACGTTTATATTAATGAACATGGATCTACCACCCATCATATCTAGTTTGACTTTAAGAATGCATATACATTATCATTCAAATAACTTGTTTACTTTATCAGCCTTCCATGTCAGAGGCTACTTGTTCCTTTAAAATGTACTCTCATCTACTCCATCCATTATGCTATCTTCTGTTGTATTACCTGGTGGGCTGTTCTGTTTTCTTCTTCTTTCCCTCAGGGCAAGCTGTTTCTTAAGAAACTCTGTGGTGGCAGCTGTGGGAAATGAGGGCCATCTTAGCTGGAATCACAGAACTAGGTGGTATTTTCTATCTTCTCATTTAAGGCAAGATAGTTCTTATGTAGTCTTGTAATGACATCTGAGGGAAGAACAGTAAACTCAGCTTGTATGCATTATGAGTGCAGTAGAGAGAGCCAGTTTGGTGTAGTGGTTAAAGTTGGTGGACTCTAATCTGGGAGAACCGGGTTTGAACTCCTCCACTTGCACCTGGCTGGATGACCTTGGGCAAGCCATAGTTCTGGCACAGCTATTCTTGAAAAAGAGCAGTTTCTGTCAGAGCTCTCTCAGCCCCACCTACCTCACAGGGTGTCTGTTGTGGGGAGGGGAAGGGAAAGGAGTTTGTAAACTGCTCTGAGACACCTTTGGATAGTGAAAGGCGGGGTATAAATCCAATCTCTTCTCTTCTTCTTCTAAATGGAATGAACAGGGATGTGGAACAGTTACCTTGTGTGGCACCAAGCAACATTTGAACACCATGGATCAGAAAGCAAATTTGTAAGCCAGCTAAGACTGGCTTTCTCAATGGTTGTCACAAAGTCAATACATTTGATCTTTTGGCACTGGTATCCTGTATAATGTACCAAATGCTTCCTGATGGAGAAATCTGGAGCAAAGGTCCAGATCCCAGATGTGGCATCAGAGGTATGAACAAATCACTCGGCTGTCTCTTGCTGGTCTGAGAACTAGAAATTCAATCTGCCAATGCCTCTAATTTTTCAAAGACATAGAGTGGATTAAGAAACAACCAAACTGTAAATCACCTGAAATATTGCAATTTTGAACTGTCAGACTCCTAAAAACACTAGGCCAGCCATAAATATGTTATATTAATTTATTTAAATTAAGCACAAAACAGAAAATGATTAGGCAACAAATCACTGTGGAAGAAAGTCAGCCACAACTTCATCCAGCTAGTGTCCCTTCTGTTTTCCAAAAGTAATAAAAGTGATTTAAGTGGGAAGTTTGAGAATCCCACCTGTTCAAGTATCTCTGAGATACCTCTCCAAAATAACCAAGCTTATGAAATACTTTCCGAACCATAACAAAGAACAGTTGATCATACTAGTGGCTTCCAATGCTTGAAGTCTAAATTACCAGCTAAGATGTCTAATAAGATTCTTTCTTGACCTTAGCCATGGGACTGATTTTTTTGCGTTTATTCATTTTATAACTCCCCCCCTCGCCAAGATAATAGAGCTGAGCTGCATTTTACAGCAGTGAGCCCTATTCCAGCTGCACACATCTTGTAACTATATATTCTATTCCAAGGCCATACCAAAGAGAGCTTTTAATATGAGTTTATATTTCAGGGCATAATTTGTAGTTGCAGTTTTATAGTGTGGGATCATATCTGCTGCAAAATATCATGTGTATGCACATGTGAACTTGTTTTTGGTTTGAAATATCTTGATGTTTTATAATAGTTACCTATATGGAAGAAATTCAGTAGCTGACAAATGTGTACAAAATT
This sequence comes from Gekko gecko, assembly GCA_029375565.1. Taxonomy (NCBI): domain Eukaryota; kingdom Metazoa; phylum Chordata; class Lepidosauria; order Squamata; family Gekkonidae; genus Gekko; species Gekko gecko. The sequence continues at coordinate 143,527,690 of JAPDNY010000001.1, read as the reverse complement.
GCTGAGGAAAAGATTGGGGTTTGAATCTGTGCTAAAAGTTCAATCCATGCTAAAAGTTCTTAAAATTGTTTGTATGCCAGAAAACCATAATAAGGTAGTTTCCATTTGCCCATATAAGAGAATCATGCCATAACAAATGTAAATTATTGGGAATGGTACAAGCACAAAGTATGGTTATCAGGAACAAAAACATTTCTTCATAGCTGTTAATTTAGGTGATCACAAATGTTTCTGAGCTGCTTTAAATGTTGGAAGGAAAAAGTTTTGTGCAGCTAAAAATGAACTGAGATCTTACACAAACGATACCTATTATTAGTTGCTGTAGTTTTTCTGGGTTGTGTGGGTGTGGTCTTGGCATTGTAGGACCTGACGTTTCGCAAGTAGCTGTGACTGACATCCTCAGAGGTATAACAAAGAAAGATGGAGTACTCCCTGTGTCAAGGTGAGAAGAAAAATGGTAGGCAGGTAATTTATATCTACTCTAGAAGGTGGGGTAGGGCTGAGTCATTATCTTGTACGAGTCCCCCAGGCTATGAACATGCTAATGGAGGAGCTTTCCTGAGGATGTTCTTTTGTATATGGATCGTTTCCTGAGGAGATTTCCTGAGAAGAACAAAAGAACCTCTTCAGGAAACAGGGAACCTCAAGAGAGTACTCCATCTTTCTGTGTTATACCTCTGAGGATGCCAGTCACAGCTACTGGTGAAATGTCAGGTCCTACAATGCCAAGACCACGGCCACACAACCCGGAAAATCTATAGCAACTAATGAACTCCGGCTGTGAAAGCCTTCGACAACATAATGCCCATTATATTTGCAAATGTTAGAAATGCTCCAATTGCAAACAAAAATATTCTCAACTTTTGGGAATTGTGGGAAACCTTCTGATATGGCCGCTTATTCTAGAGCATTGCTATGTAGTTTTGCTTTTCCCCACAGCAGGAAGAGGGAAGGGCAACCCAAAGGTGACTGAGGTCTTGCAAGAGCAAGTGATCTTGTAAGAGTTCACAGTCCCCTATTGGAGGAAAGGAGAATTAATTGCCCTGGGTATGGGGGTTACTATTTGATCAGCCAATACTATGGCGGCACCCCCAGGAGTACACTTAAGAGTCACAAAAGAGATCAGTGTTGATGAAGGATTGGATTATCTCCATAGGCAAGAGAGAACCGCTGATTCAGGAACTTTATTTGAAAGCAATAAAAGACTGAGGGAGCCCAATATGCATGAATTCTCATGTTTACATGTAAAGTGGTGTGGGGGTAACTATTTTTTAACAAAATAACTAGAGTTGCCAACTCTGGGTTGAGCAATTCATGGAGATTTGGGAGCAGAGCCTGGGCAGGGTAGAGTCTGGGGAGGGGATGGAGCTCAGTAGGGATGGGATACCATACAGTCTGCCCTTCAGATCTGCCATTTTCTCCAGGGGAACTGATCTCTGTATTCTGGAGATCAGTTGTAATTCCTAGAGAACTCCAGACCTCACCTGGAGATTGGCCACCCGAGATATATGGGGAAAAGCGTATCTCTGTAATGAAATGGGCTAAATAGTAACTTTTTTAAAAAAATGAAAGCTAGGAATTTGGAGAACCTTATGCCTGTTTTGGTGTAATGGTATGTTTAAATAGCACTCTAGAACTGTTGATTGAAGAAAAAAAGAACCTACCGAGGAAATATGCTGTGTAAAAATCCTGCCATTGCTGCACTACATTAGCAGCCACAGCAACAACCGAGAAACTACACACACGAGTCCCTCTGTGGAAAACACCAATCTCTGCACTGAAGATCATAGGAGAGGCTCACCATCACTCCTGTTTACTCCTGCTGTGCACACTATGCAAGTGAGAAATATAAGTGGGATTCTTCCTCCCATCTGAAGTTAGCGAGGGAGGATCCATTCAAAAGGGTTGCTATGTAGACAGATAACTCACTGAAACACTTCATTCAATACAATGTTGTTGCATGTGGTACAGAATAAAGTAGTAGTGCTTATGTGAGGTAATAGAAGTAAAATCTCCCAGCTGCCTCAGAATGCTTCTGAATAGCATTGTGCACTTAAGATTACTATTCCACCATCCCTGACATATTCTTAGATAATTATTTCAGAACCGTTACATAATTTTTGAATGCTATCCTTTCCCTATATGCAAGCTAACACTTTTTTTTTTTAAGGCAAGTTTATAAAGTGTGAACTGGCTTTCCAGAATTTGTTCATGCTGATTGTTTTGTATACTACTTCACCATTAGTGTTTGGAGGCTATAGTAGGCTCCACTGGGGTAGATAAGTACGGCTGCCAAATAGGTTTTAAGAATTTTGGAAAGGCAAGCAATGGCGTGGTGCGCGAGTGCGGCGCGGCGGGACAGGGCACTTTTCTAAGAGCGCCCTGGCATCTTCATTTTAAAGGGGTCTTTGGGCACTTCAAAGATTCCCCGCGGCTCCGGGCAAAGGAGTGAGCGGTGCAAGGGGCTTGATCCTGGCCCCCGTGAGAGTGGCTACTCGTGGGGAGACCGGAATCACCTCCAACGCAAGAATGAAGTCCAGGCTCAACTTTTGAGCCAAGCCGAAGCTCCTGCGGTAAGGGGAAGGAAAGTGAAACCCAAGCCTTTGAGCGCTCTGGTGAGTAACAAATGCTTGTAATTAAAGAGGCTAGATCTTTGAAAAAAGAATAGCCCTGGCGGAGTAGCTAAAGGGTGGGCAAGCTTCTTGGAAGCGGCCAATGGATGAAAGTTCCCATCATTGGCAATTGTGCTTGTAAATGAAGCAGGGCATTTCGGCACGGAATTGAACCTCTGCATAGGAGGGAAAGCTGAAGGACAAACTGTTGTTAAATATGGTGATCTCGGCTGAGAAAAGGGAAAGCTCTTGAGTAGGTAAAAGAGGGACTAAGATACAGGGGAGAGTGGCGACTGGTACACCTCCCGGTGCTCGAGAAAGGGGAGACTTGGGTGAAGGAGCGAGAGAGACCCTATTTTCAATGTTCTCAATTTTTCCTTTAACCTTAGCAGGGGTAGGGTGGAAGAAAAGTTCATCAGAGGACCCTCTGTGCATCAATCCCAATTTTTGGCCCTGCGGGGAGGGCAGGGCAGAAGATCTGTTAAGATATCAGCGGAATTCATCTGGAGCCCTGGTGCAGCGCTCACCAATTTTTGACCCTTTCAGGGCTGGGTTGAAGAACCTTAGAACTGACTTCCTGAACTTGCCTTAGAAGCTAGTGATAAACCCTTTAAAGTTGTTGTGGCTGTCTTAGAAGGGAGAAGGAGTGAAAACAAAAGGAGAATCTTTAAACATTGTCTGGGAAAGCTGCCAACTAGTGACACATGAGTCGTGGCTGAGAATTGATATGTGCTGGATCTCCACCATTATGGTAAAGGATTTGTTGGAGGCGGAAATTGAGGCAGGAATCTAAGCAGACCATAGACCGATATATTTAGAATTACAGGAAAAAAGACCTAAAAATAGATGGACTTTAAATCTCTCGATTCTAAAGGACAGAAAATTAGTAAAATGTGTGATGGAGGAGTTTTGTTTTTTCTTTAAAGAGAATAAACAACCTGATATGCCTATGAGAGTGGTTTGGGACGCCTTTAAGGCATTTGCTAGAGGACAACTAACCAAAGAAGTTTCCAGATTAAATGTAAAGAGAAATAAAGAATAGCTGGATTTGCAAAAGGAAATTAAAGAACAGGAGGAAAAAAGTTTACTTAATCAAGATGGAGTAGGAAGAAGGGAGAAGATTAAGCTATTGCAATATAAAATGAACTGCCTGCTTTCATCTGAATTAGCAAAAAAACTTACTTTCGCTAAACAAAATTATTTTGAAAATGCTAATAAACTGACAAGATGGTTGGCATACCAGGTGCGACAGCAAAGAGGAAAAACCTATATAAGAACTCTCAGAGAGAAAAACGAGGAAGAAGTTAATAGACTACAAGACTTAAAAAAAATAGTAGAAGACTATTATAAAGAGCTGTATAGAAAGATGGATACAAATAGAGAACAAATATTACAATATTTGGAAAAACACCAAGTTATAAAATTTACCGAGGATCAAAGGAAGATACTTAATCAGCCTATTGTGATGATGGAAATGGTAGAAGCAGTTAAACGACAATATAAAGGTAAAACACCAGGACCGGATGGTTTACCTATAGCAGGGGTCCTCAAACTACGGCCCGCGGGCCACATGCGGCCCGCCAAGGACATTTATATGGCCCACCGGGTGTTTATGCCTACCCCCCCAGCCCGGAGCCTCCTCCTCCTCGGGGAGCGCAGCAGCAGCGCCCCCGCCCGCCGGGCTCCTCCTCCCAAGTAGCCCCATTGGGAGAGGTGCCTTCGAGGGGGCGGCGGAGAGCAGCCCGGGCGGAGCTCCTCCTGGCGGGGTGGGTGCCTCCCCCTCCCTCCTCAGCCCGGGTGGGGTTCAGCCGGAGTGTCCGGGGACGGGGGGCTGCGGAGAAGAAGCTGTGTGGAGCAGCCAGGCAGGGCAGCAGCGGCGAAGGGGAAGGGTCCCGGGAAGGGAGTCACTCATGGGGGGGGGGCCAGCTGCCGGGAGGTCCTGGGAGGGAGGCGGGGGACACGCTCGGCCACAGTTGCCGACTCCGGGGTGGAGAATTCCTGCACATTTGGGGGGAAGGTGCATTCCGGGAAAGGTCTGTTTGGGGGGAAGAACCCCCCTGTGGAAGCAATGCCGGCAAGCCCCCCCTCCAGTGTCACAAGGGCCCCCAGGGAACTGATCCCTTTCAGCTGGAGGGGGATGTCATCCTGGGGGCGGGGGCTAAGGAAGTCCCACTGAAATACTGGTAAGTTTGTTGATTTAACTTTACTTCATTTTAAATATTGTATTTGTTCCCATTTTGTTTCTTCACTTCAAAATAAGATATATGCAGTGTGCATAGGAATTTCTTGATAGTTTTTGTTTTTACTATAGTCCAGCCCTCCAACAATCTGAGGGACAGTGAACTGGCCCCCTGTTTAAAAAGTTTGAGGACCCCTGACCTATAGAGTTTTACATGATTTTTGAAGAACAAGTGTTAACTGAATTACAAGAAGTATGTAAAAAAATAATGGAGGGAGAAGAGGTTCCTGACACATGGAGGGAGGCAAAGATATCTTTGATACATAAACCAAAAACAGATGGAAAGGAAATTAAGAACTATAGACTGATTTCTCTATTAAATGCAGATTATAAGATCTTTGCCTCAATTATTGCTGAAAGACTGAAGAGAATCTTGGCAAAGATGATACGTAAAGACCAAGTGGGCTTTCTGCCCAAGAGACAGATAAAGAATAATTTAAGATGTGTCCTGGATGTGATAGAATATTATGAAGCTCATCCGGAAACAGAGATGGTGCTAATTATCTTGGATGCTGAAAAAGCTTTTGATAATCTGAGTTGGTCTTTTGTACTGGAAGCCTTTAAGAAAGCTGAGGCAGGAATAGACTTTATCCAGATGATTCAAGCTATTTACACAAAACAAACTGCTTCAGTTATGATTAATGGTGAGAGTACGGAAATATTTGAAATACAAAAAGGCACAAGACAAGGGTGCCTGTTATCGCCACTGCTGTACATATTTGCCTTAGAAATATTAAATGAAGAGATAAGACGCTCCTCGAAAATAAGGGGATTGAATGTTAATGGAGAAGAATTTAAGCTGCTTGCATTCACAGATGACCTTGTATTTATACTAGAAGATCCACTGCCTTCAGTTCTGGTTTTAAATAAAATATGGATTATGGATCGGTGGCAAGGTTGAAAATAAATAAACAAAAGACAAAAATTATTACTAAAAACATGAAGAGGGAGCATAAAGAAGAGCTACAAGAGACTTCGGGTTATAAAATCAGCGATAAAGTGAAATACCTGGGGATCAATCTAACGTGTAAGTGCAGCTCACTGATACAAGATAACTATAAGGAACTATTAAAAGCAACAAAACAAGATCTAGAAAGGTGGAAGAATCTTCAAGTATCTTTGATGGGGCAAATAGCACTAATTAAGATGAATATACTTCCAAGGTGGATTTTTTTAATTTCAGACAATTCTGGTTCTACAGAATATGGGAATCTTCAAAGAATTAGATGGATTGGTAAAAAAATTTATTTGGCAAGGGAAAGGATCAAGGATTAAAGGCCTTGCAAGATTTGAAGGAAACAGGAGGACTTGGGCTCCAAACTGGATATTATACTATAGAGCTGCAGCTTTGGCCTGGATTATGGAATGGATTATGTTTGAAGATAAAAGAATATTAAAATTGGAGGGGCATGATTTAATGCTGGGCTGGCATGCTTTTTTATGGTATGAGAAGATCTCATCACATAAATATTTCAAAGAATACTGGTTGCGAGCATCTCTGATGAAAGTGTGAGCAATCATCCAAAAGAGCTGGTTTAGAGAGAAGTCAAAGCTAATTGCCCCATTGGAAGCATTTACCTTCCCTAAGTCATATGAAGAGGAGATACCAAGGAGATGCTTAAACATAATAGATTCAAGGGGCAATCTTAAATTAGATGAAGATTTGTCATGGTGGCAGTGAACACAGCTAGAATCAAGGTTTGCTAAAGATAAAAAGGTTGGAATTTGTGAAAATCTTAATGAAATGGAAAAGTTCTTGATGATGCCAGAAGAGAAATTTATAAAAAAAATATGTAATATTATTGAAAGAAGTGATGGTGGATGAAATAGTTAAAAATAATATGATTCAATGGGCCCAGAATTTAGGCTATAATATTGAATTGGAGGAGCTGCGGTGGCTCAAGTGGTTAAGATGCTGAACTGCAGGCTGTGGAAGGTCAGTAGTTCAGCAGTTCAAGACCCGGGTGCCGCAAGACGGAGTGAGCTCCCGTCTCTAGTTCCAGCTCCTGCCAACCTAGCAGTTCAAAAGCAAGAAATTGCAAGTAGATAAATAGGTACCACTTCGGTGGGAAGGTAACAGCGTTCCGTGAGCCTTGGTGTTTAGTCATGCCGGCCACATGACCACGGAAACGTCTTCGGACAGCGCTGGCTCTTCGGCTTTGAAACGGAGATGAGCACCGCAACCCTAGAGTCGGATTCGACTGGCTTTCGAGCAAGGGAACCTTTACCTTTACCTTTATTGAATTGGAACAATGGGAACAGATATGGTGTAAAAATGTTAAAATAACCAAAGCGGTGGCATATAAGGAAAACATGTATAAGATGTTTTAAAGATGGTATGTCACCCCAGAGAAAATTGCAAAATATGACACGAATTGTTCCAATCAATGTGAAAATAAGGTGGGCTCTTTTTTCATATGTGGTGGAGTTGTGATATTAGTAAAAAGTATTGGATTTGGGTACATGGCTTAATTAAGAAAATTGTGGGGAAGGCAATTCCCTTTAAACCAGAGATTCTGTTATTGGGTATATTACCGAAAGATTTGGTATGGGAGGATCGATACTTGTTAATGTATCTAACTACGGTGGCTAGGATTGTTTATGCATGTTATTGGAGATCCACTCAGACACCACGAAGGGAAGAATATATAGCTAAGATTTTGGAAGCGGTGGAGATGGACAAACTGAAACTGATTTTGAGAGGTCAGACAGAAGATACTTTTAAGAACAGATGGGGACACTTTTATGATTGGTATAAGACAACTATGTAGAGGTAGATGAGAGCTGCTAAAAATAATAAGATATGAATAGTGTTGAATTAGAAAGAAATTTAAATCTCATATTAAAGAAATGTACTAGAAACAGTAAAGAGCTTGTAGCAGAAGATGTAAGAATTAAGCGCTATGTACCCCCCCATGAATGTTAAATGTTAGGATGTTTGTGGTTGTGTTGTTTTGTGGATTTGTTGTTGTGTTGTGTTGTGTTGTATTGTATTGTACAGCTGTAGTGTTATTGTAAAAATAAGTAAAAGTCTGCCCTTAGGGGCAGTTGTAAAAAAAAAAAAAAAGAATTTTGATTGGCTTTTTTTATTCCACAGTTCCTCTGAACACTCCCCTCATAGTTAGTGCATATAGTTTTAATTTTTTTAAAAAACCTTAGTTTTAAATTGAGGGCTGTATATTATTTTGTTGTAAGCCATCCTGAGCCCTACTTGTAGAGAAGGGCAGCCTAGTAAATCCAGTTTAATAAATAAATAAAATATAGGCTGGTTCAAACTGTCAGCAGAGCCCCAGTGTCTCAGACTTGAATACATACACTAGCTACATGATAATATGGTGAACCTAAGATACAGTGAGGGTGGTGGGGGTGGTCAGTTAGCCTCCACTGTCATTTTTGGCAGTCCTAAGGTATCTAGAGATTCTAAATTGACCTGCTGGAACCCCCTATCTCGTGGCCTCATTGGTCACCCACACAGTTGACTATTATGTGTGACTGATAAATAAGTTGTTCCAGTTATTAATCATAGCATGTTTCTTTTAAAAAGGTACACTTTGCTGGAGTATCTTCTGTCCAAGCTTCATTAAACTAAATGGTGTTCCCCAAGTGACCTTGCTCATTACAATGGGTCTTGTACATGATAAGTTTCTCAGTAACTGTGTCCACAATACATTATTTCTTCTCTTAACCTGACTAGGTTCAGTTTCAAACCAGTGGGGTGAATCCAATCATCCTGCAGCATAAATGGCTTTCCCCCCAATGTAAGAGCCACTTAAATTGAAGCAAGACGGCTTAGGCTGGAGGAGGGCTTAAACTTTGCACAATGGAATGGCAGGCCACCCTAATATAATATGTTGCAGCTTTGTTGTATCAAAAGAACATATAGCTTGTGTAATATACTCTGTTATGACATAAAGTATAATGTCTTTGATCCAAATTTTATATTTGGAATCATTATGACAGATTAGCCACTATCTTTGTCATTACTATCATGGATGTTAGTTTGTTTTTTTAAAAGTAGTACTAAGATGTATAGCACATATTACTTGCCAAGTATATTTCACCAAAAATTATAGAGGATTAGAAACATTGCAACATCTGTCTTTATAATAGGGAGTTTGCTGCTAAGGAGTAATCTGGCCTGTAAAAGAATTGGTGCATTGGATTATTGATCATTCCAGTATACTTCAGGATAGGAGTGGCACCATCTTGTACAAGCAGAAAACAATGCAAACAAAGGAAAAACAAAGAAACCAAAATTGTTACTTTAATGAATAACCTTGATTTCTATCCCCTTCCCCCTTGGCATCTAGCTGTGTTCTTTGATCTCTTCTGTTCTGAGCATGTAAACCTCTGCCAAGAAAGAAAGACTGCTGTTGAAACACCAAGGTCCTATTTGTTCCACTTGAAAGATGAAAATGCGTTTTGTCTTTATATAGCAGCAACGTTAAACTGTGAAGGATGCAGCTAATCAGTTACAAGTTTTTAATAGCTCCTTTGTTGGTGCACATTTTGGATGGAGTTTTACTTTTGGATGGAGTAGGAGAAGCCATTTCTAAGGGTAATACTAATTCCAAACATTGATAGCCTACTGTCATTGATATCAGGGCAGTTCATCTCGGTATGTGCCCTCTTCATTCTTTCATCTCCTGTGAAAAACTTAAATGTTAACATTTCTGTTATTCTCAATATAGCAAGTACTGCAGCTACATTTTAGTTAAACAGTTATGATGTGTTAATACAAATATTTGTACATGAGGATGGGGACATGCAGCTTGGTCTGTATAGGGTAGAACAGGGATCCCCAATCTTGTTTAACCAGTTGGTACTTTAGAAATTTTGAGAACGGGTAGTGGATGCTATAACAAAGTGGCTGCCAAGGGGGATGGGGCTAATCACAGGATGGTTGTCTTAGAGACTCAGTCCAATCACAAAACCTTTAGGAGGCTCCACACCAAGCATCCTTTTATAACGGAGGCAGCTGTTTCCTGCAGACATAATGGCGATTGTGGCAGAAGGTGCCTGCTCTGGCCTGCAAGCCTCGTTTCTGCCTTGCCCTCCTTGGGGTTCCCAACTCTCTGGAGGGGCTTTTCCTCTTACTCTCCAGTAATCGCCACCACCACCTGATCAATATAGGGATTTCCTACGGAAGGGACTGGGACTTTCAGCTCCCCTTCCAAGCTCAGAGACCTAGCCTCAGGGTCTCCCGCTAGCTCAGTGCCTGGCTACCACAAGGACAGATTAATGCCTTATGTACCCCTGGGGGAATAGCCAGTTGCCAACTGCTTGCCTTCCCCCCTCCTGGGGCTCCCCTTTAAAATAGCATGTCTGAAACAGTGGAGGGCTATGTGGTACAGAGAATCACTTCCAGGATCAAAAGTTTAAAGCAATTATTAAAAAGAAAACGCCAGACTGAAGCCAGGAAGAACAAAAGAAATTGGTAAAATGCAAATCCTCTGTCCCTGTCTCTAAAACATGCCCTAACTAGATGTTAAAATTAGGACAGGCTCTTTATCTTAAGTGTCCTAGTTCTCTAAATATCTTCCATTACCAATGATGACTCCCAGCTCTTCCAGGCTGACCACATGTTCAATGGCCACCTGCTTGCAGACCAGAGCACAGTATCTTCCTCAGCCAAGCATCCCAAGAGAAAGAGAGCAATTTCCTGTTGCTAGGAGAATTTATCCCCTCTGTTCCTCCTCCCCCTTGACCCTGGTCAACCCAGGTCAAGGCTTCTTTTCCTGTCATCTCCCAGAAGTTCCTTCCTGAAAACCTATCTAGCATAAAGTCCTCCCAACTCCTATTCTCTGTCAGGAGAAGGGGGGGATGAACTGGCCCATCCAATTGTCTCTAGCAAGACCCATTAGCATTTCTTAAGAGATGCTTCTGGAAGGCCATGGGTTACTCTCCTCCCCCCTCCTGCTTCTTCTTAGGTCAGAGGGGGAAAAAACTGGTTAAACACTCCTGTTCGTTGCCAGCCTCCCAGAAGTCCTCCCAGGAGTTAAATGAACCCCTGCTCGTTGCCAGCCTCCCAGAAGACTAGGCATTTCTCCCATACTTCCTGGGCTCTTTTGATCTATCTCCTACTCCAGTGAAAAGGATAAAAGCCAGGATTGGAGAAGAGATGCTTTGGGGAAGAAGTGTGGGCTTCAGGAAACACATGCTCGGGTACCATGATACCCACAATATAGACAATGACGATGACCTGTAAGCCTCCCTGGTGTTGAGGAATAGAACAAAAAAAGTGGCTAAAGAATCCTCACATCTGAATCAAGGTGAGCATGGCCAAATTGGGGGGGAAATGCTATCTGAAGTATTTTCAGCCTTATTAATGGAACACTAGGTATATTGGTTAAAAATAAACAACCCCTTCCCAAAATAAACAAATTTATACATCCTATAGGCTGTTTGATTTTCAGAGCTGTGTTAATAATCATAAATACTACTATCACAAATGCAAAAATACCTTACTTCGGCTGTTCAAATATGAGATCTTGCTCTGTGTCTTTGTGTGTAGGGGGGCATCTATTTCTTTTGGAGAAAGGCATATCATAGGGTTGGCATTTAGCTTTTTCTGACAAAAAGAGGAATGAAATAGCTTGCAGATAGCATTCTGTGTTCCATACTGAAGACAACTGGGTGGTGTGAAAGGATCTGGTAGAAATGCTTAATATTTACCTAAAATGAATCATTAAAATTAATTCAAATGGTTAGCTATTTTACAATATCTTCTAAGTGCTATCCTCTTGACAATTACTGCCAATTAAATATGTCCATGATCAGCCCAGATCCTGCTTGGACTCTGAATGGTCTGGAGAAGTATTAATGTCTTTCCAAGATATTCTAGTATGCTCAAAAAATAAATAATACAAAACTCTCACCTCGACTCACTCCATAGAGTGCTGCTGAACAATGTGAGGATAAGCCTCCAGTGAAAACACTGAGCATCTCCACAGAATGCATTTCCACATCAGCTTGGGCTTTCTTGAACTGAAACTGCCTTTGGCAAATAAAACATTTTAAATTCTCATTGTGGCTCAATCATTTTATTCATGAAAATGTTTGAAAGAAGTATATGACCATTCTAAAGCCACTTCCATATGTTCTGGGATTGTCTCTAATCCTTTCCTTCTGTTCCCAAATTGTCCATGCAACCAATACTGTGCTGAATAAATCTTTCAAAATCCTTCTCAGATTCACAGACATTATTTGGTGCACAAACAAATCAATCCCACTGCAGAAATGCTAACTCCAGGTTAGCAGGATTTCTAACGTGCAGGGTAGGTTTGAATTGTAGAAGCACACATCTAATCCATATAGTGGAGATAGTGGACATCTTGGGTTTCTGCAAAGCTTTTGATCAAATCCCCAAAGGATGCCGAATAAAATCCACAAGAGGATAGATTGTCTCATTGATTAGTGGTAGTGGGAAGTGCCGCTGACTTATGGTGTCTTGTAAGGCAAGAGACAAACAGATGGTTTGCCATTGCATGCTTCTGTGTAGAAAGCCTGGATTTCATTGGTGGTCTTCCATCCAAGTACTAACAAGGGCTGACCATGCTTAGACTTCCGAGATATGGTCAGATTGGGCTTCCTGAGCTATCTAGGTCAGGGTCATGGATTGGTAGTTGATTAAAAATAGGAAGCAGAAAGTAAAAATAAATGGTGCGTTTCAAAATGGAAAGAAGTATGTCTCTCATAGTATCGGTACTGGGAGTGGGGCTATTTAGCCAAAAATCTCCAAATCAGTATAGTCCAGTGCCAGTGGCGGGGGGGGGGACGGGGGACAGTAGCTGAAATGTGGATACTTGTTAATTTTTCAGCTTTGGTAAGTTGCGCAACTTGTTTATATGTATCTCATGTGTCACTTAATTTTTTATTATAATGCCTGCGGCCTCTGAAAGTCGAAGTGGCCTGGGTCACTATGGGCCGCTGAGCGGCCTGATCCAGGCTTCAGTTTTTGTGCTTATATGTGAGAGGCAACTCATCATAGAGATTATAAAAAGCATTATCATTATAATCTTCCAGTCTTTTCTTGTGATATAATACCATTCCCTTTAATCTACAAATCTATATATCTAATTCCCAAGTGGCCCCCTGTGTGCGGATATCAAAATCCGCACATCGGGGGCACCTGGGGGGCAGGGAGATTTTCCTGCGCACGTGGGGCAGTCCCCACGTGTGCAGAAAAATCTAAAAAGTTTTTTAAAATGTAAGGGGGATATCTAAATTCCCCAAAAAGTAAGAGCATTCCCTGCGCATGCGCAGGGAACGCTCTACAAACTGGCCGTTGCCGCCGCGCCGTCAAGGGATGGGAGGGCGAGAGAAGGCTTGGCGGGCCAGCCGGCCTCGCCTCTGCCGCTGCTGCTGGGGAGGGAGGAAGGAGGAGGCTTGGCGGGCAGCGGCCTCACCGCTGGGGAGGGAGGCTGAAGCTTGGCGGGCCAGCCGGCCGGCCTCCCCCCGCCGCCGCCGCTGCCGCCCTGCTGCTTGGGAGGGAGGGGGAGGCTTGGCGGGCCAGCCGGCCGGCCTCCCCCCTCGCTGCTGTCGCCGCTGCCGCTCTGCTGCTTGAAAGGGAGGGTTAGGCTTGGTGGGCCAGCCGGCCGGCCGGCCTCCCCCCCCGCCGCCGCCGCTGCCCTGTTGCTTGGGGGGAGGGGGAGGCTTGAGGGGCCGGCCAGCCTCGCCGCCCTCCGCTGCTGCTGGGGAGGGGGAATTTCGGCGGGCCGGCTGGCCTCGCCGCTGCTGCTGCCGCTGCTGCTGGGGGGGAGGGAGGGGGAAGCTTGGCGGCCGGAATACTCCCTCCCCCCCGCGAGTATCGCGGGTCCCGCCTCTTGTCTACCATAAACTTCATACCTGAAATCTAACCATTCTCCAGTCTTGTAATGGTTTTTCTTCACTACCCAAAGGACTCTTGGAGTGGCTTACAATTTCTTTCCCTTCATCTCCCCACAGCAGACACCTTGTAAAGTAGGTAAAGCTGAGAGATTTCTGAGAGAACTGTGACTGACCCAAGATCACCCAGCTGGCTTCATGTGGAAGACTGGGGAATCAAACCCAATTCTCCAGATTAGAGTCTGCCACTCTTAACCATTACACCTAGCTGGCTTTTTAAAAAGTGAAAAATACTGGTGAGGGGTCCCCCCCCCCTTTCAGATAAACTGAATGCACACCCCTACAATCAGTGTCATTCAGAATGTCCTATTGTTAACAGCCTTGCTAAGGTCTTACAAACTGAGGGCTCACTTGATTGAGGCAATCCATCTCATGCTGGGTCTTCCCCTTTTCCTACTGCCTTCAACTTTTTCTAGCATTATTGTCTTTTCCAGTTACTCTTGTCTTTTCATAAAGTGACCAAAGTAGAATATCTTCAGTTTGGTCATATTAGCTCCTAGGGAAAGTTCAGGCTTGATTTGATCTAGAACCCTATTATTTGTCTTTTTTGGCAGTCTGTGGTATCCATTAAACTTTCCTCCAATACCACATTTCAAATGAATCAACTTTCTTCCTGGCAGCTTTCTTCATTGTCCAATTTTCACATCCATACATAGTAATGAGGAATACTATAGTATGAGTTATATTGATCTTGGTCATCAGTGACAGGTCCTTACACTTAAGGATCTTTTCTAGCTCCTTCATGGCTGCCCTTCTCAGTCCTAATCTCCTCATTTTGTGGTTGCAGTCTCCCTTTTGGTTGATGATTGAGCCAAGGAATAGAAAGTCTTGAACAATTTCAACTTCATCATCCTTATTCTAATAGCCAAAAAGTGCGGATACCTATTCCCACCAACAGGGGCCTCACTCTCCCCCAACAGCTTTTCCTGCATAGTCAGTAGACTTCCTGGGTTTGTAGAAAAATCCGAAAAGTGAAGAAATCCCTTCAGGAACTCTTGAATTCCCCAAAAAGCCTTTTGAAATGGCCTCTGCAGGGACCTGACTCCAGGCCTCAACGGTGAGAGATTAGAACGTTGGGGGGGGGGGAGGGAGAGGCTTCTAACTGGCTCTGTCGGTGGAAGGGGTGGGGGAAGGGCCCTTTCCAGGCCTCTTTCAGCCTTGGAGGGAGGGAGGGAGGAAGCCTTGGGGCCAGGCCTCACAAAAGTTGCCGGTGCCAGGCTGGGGGATTTCTAGAGATTTTGTGGTGGACTCTAAGGAGGAGGGCTGGGTTTGGGAAGGGAGAGGCCTCAGCTGGGTATAATGCCACAGTTTCCACCCTCCAAAGCAGCCATTTTCTGCAGGGAGACAGACCTCTGCTGTCTAGAGTCCAGTTGTAATTCTGGGGGGTCTCCAGGGCCCATCTGGAGGTTGGTCACCCTAGGCCTGGCAGTAGTCTAGGGTTGCCAAGTCCCCCCTGATTTGCATGACTCACCTAGCCTCGGCTGCTTGCTACCATTCATCAGCAGCCACCCTATGAAAGCCAGTGAGGTGCAGCAGTTAGAGCTTCAAAGTAGGATCTGCAAGACCCAGGTTCAGATCCCCATCTTGCAGTGGAAGGTGACTGTGTGATTTTGGACCAGTCACATATTTCAGCCTAACCAACCTCACAGGGTTGTTGTGCAGAAAAAAAGGAGGAGGGAATAATGAAAGCTGCTTTGGCCCTCACTGTAGAGAAAGACTGTAATTTTCCTAGGTAGAGGCTGGGGGGTAAAGATGGAAAACAGGAGACAGAGAGGCAGATAAAGGTAGGTTGGCTGTTGGTTGGGAAGGAAATAGGGTTGCCAACTCCAGGTTGGGAAATCCCTGGACATTTGAGGGATGAAGCCTGGAGAGGGTGGGATTTAAGGAGGGGAGGAACTTTGGACTGGTGTAATGCCATAGACTCCACCCTCCAGCCATTTCCTCCATGAGAACCACCATTGCCAACCTCTGGGTGAGGACTGGAGATCACCCAGAATTACAACTGTTGTCCAGGAGACAGAAATCAGTTCCCCTGGATAAAATGGCTATTTTGGAGGGTTGAGTCTATGGTATCATACCCTGATGAGGCTGCTTGCCTCCCCAAGCCTCACTGTCCTAAGGCTCCACCCCCAAATCTCCAGGAAATTCCCAACCTGGAGCTGGCAACCCTAAGGTGAATTGATCTCTGTAGCTGGGAGATCCATTGTGATTCCCAGAGTGCTGCCACTGCTGCTGTGGGGGGGAGAGAAAGCAGGTGGGTGGCTGAGAGCACTGCCACCACTGCTACTGCTGCTCTGCGGAGTGGGGGAAGAAGCAGGCAGGAGGCTGGGAGAGAGGCTGGGGGCAGAAAGCAGCCAGGAGGCTGGGGGCAGAAAGAAAGAATGATGGGGTGGGGGGCAGAAAGAGAGAGAAAGAGTGATGAAGTGGGGAGGCAGAAAAACAAAGAGAAAGATGACAGATCAGAAGGAGAGAGGAAATCACATGCATGGAGCAGAAACAGAGTAAGAAAAGGGGAGCAGAGGGGAGAAATAGTGTGAGAGAGGTAGGGGGTGAGCAGAGGAAGCAAAGGTGTGACGAATGAGATAACCATCCCGCAAGTTTCTTGCGGGTCTCCACTTGTCAATCTTATAATTTCTCAGTAGTCTTTACTTTTGTCATCTTTGATGTCCAGCTTTTATCAGGCTTTGGCACTTTCTCCTTTAATTTCCAGCAGTAGTCGTTTCACATCTTCACTATTTTCTACCACTAATGTGGTGTCAGATACATATCTCAAATTGTCAGGGCTTTTTTAAAGAAGTCCTAGAACTCTCAAGAGGGAAATGAAGTTTTCAATTTGTATACTGAAAACTCATGAACTTTTAATCATTTTAAAAATAATTTTGTCAAAGAGGTTCTGAAACTCTGTTCCAGCGCATTCCCCCAGAAAAAACTCCCTGCAAATTGTTAATCTTCCATCCACCAGTTTTCATTCCACTTTCTTCGAAATTTAATCCAGTTTCCCTTATATGTTCTGCATAAAGATTGAAGTGATAGGAAGCTAAATTCATCTGTTATGTCCGCTGACTGCCACTAGGCGCCAGCGGTATGCAACCGGAGCTTGGCTCCAAAAGAACAATAGAGACTAGGATCCTGAGACTCCTAGTTAGCACCTATAGGAACTGTGGCGGGAAGTTTAAACCCTCCAATGGGACCTGTGGGTGTCACCTGGGGACTGTATATAGTTGGCCATTTCGTCCAGTTGTTGTTGTTGTTGTGTTGTGTGCAAGTAAACTATGAACTGATAATCACTGAGCGTCTGTCTTCGCTACGCGTCAACAATATCCTTGTCTGACACCTTTGCAAACTGGAAATCATTTTCTTTCTCCATATTCTGTCCTAACAGTAGATTCATCCAGTATATAGGTTGTCCATCAAAACAATCAGATGTTCTGTCACACGCATTTCTTTTAAAACCAACCATAGCTTTTCATGATCCACACAGTCAAAAGTTTTGATGTAATCTATGAAACACAAGCTGATTTTCTTCTGAAATTGCCTTGTATGTTTCAATAACCAATGTAAATTTGCAATATGCTCTCTAGTGCCACTTCCTTTTCTGAATCCAGCTTGAACATCTGGCATTTCTTGTTCTATGTATGGTAAACAGTCTTTGTTGTAAGATTTGAGCATCACTTTATTTGTGAGAAATTAATATGATGGTCTGATAATTGCTGCAGTCTTTGATGTCTTAGTCTATTGGAATTGCAATGTAGACTGGGCTTTTCCAGTTAAAATATACAAAAAATAACTGTCAATTACAAATAACTGACTATATATTACCATAAAACCAAACATTAATTGATGACTTAAAATGCAGTTTGCTCCCTCCCCCGGGCAGATCAACGGCCAGTCATGGAGGAGGCTACAGTGAGAGCCACAATGCAGACCGTTGCTATTCTCAACTGTAGGCTTGGCGGAACATCTCTGTTTTATATGCCTGTCCTGCAGAGCATGGATATCACCAAGTAGAGAGTTCCACCTGGCTGGAGCCAGGGCAGAGAAAACCCTGGCTCTAGTAGAGGACAGCTGGACCTCTCTTGGGTCAGGGACCACCAGCAAGTTTTGATCTTCTAAGTGCAAGGCTCTTTGGGGGACATTCTTCTTACAGTATTACTCTCAGCTTTTTTCACACAAAAACATTCTCACCACGTTAAGGGGTGCATCCAAGAGTGGTGAGTACAAATAAGCATGTATAAAATGACACAGTAAATCTAATAAGAAAAGATGTTAGGAGAAATCTGTGTGTGCATGTGTGTGTATCTGTGTGCTGTAAACAGAAACACATCATTTTTAGATAAGGAAATTAAAAACCTAGTCCTATGCAGGCATATTCAGACCTTAGTCCAAAAGTACTTCACCTTTGGTTTAAAAGGGATTCCACTGCACATATTTGTTGCTGTGCAAGTAACATTGGGTAATTCTGCACATAGCAAAATTAGAACAAAAAACCAAAGAAATCCTGAAGGAACAGGAAGAATGATGCTGAACAAAAGGTCTGACCTTTCACATATATAGAAGAGCTATTGTTATGTACTGAACGTGAATCGCTCCTATCTATTCACATGTTAAGCTTGAGTCTGAATGTGGCTCTTCAGATGTCGCATTGCTATTGGTCGGTTTCTGTGAAACCTGTGTAATTACCCAATCACTGAATGATATTGTTGCAAAGAGGGAACGGTCCTGATTGGCCTTTATCCCTGTATTCTGATTGGTCTTTAACTTGTAATGGGTGTGGCTTTGACAGCCCGGGAGAGTTTAAAAGAAGGAGCTGTGCTCCCCTTGTTGTTGTGTTCCTGACTTACAGTTGCTGTGAAATAAAGCTGAAATCACTTTTGAAGCTGAATCCTTTGTTGAGTCTCATACTTAACTATTGGCGACGAAGGTGGGATCCAAGAGCGGGTAGGCAGCCCCGCTGAACCAAGACAGCAACGGCGGACGAGGACACACACCCAGTCGAGCCGGCTGAAGCTCCATGAGCAGTAGTGGCAGCACCGTCAGCCTAGATGGCCGTAAATCCGGCGTTCGAGGCATTCGACCCGGCGACGGAGGACTGGGACTCTTGCCTGGCACGGTTTGAGTTTCACCTCCAGGCAAACCAGATCACGGACGAGGCGAGGAAGAAAGCAGTGCTCCTGAACTCCTGTGGCAAAGCCATCTTCGACATTGCTCGGTCCCTAGTCGCACCCACTGAGCTTAGCACAGCTACATGGGCTGACATCACGCGAAGCTCAAGGGCCATTTCGCACCGCAGCCGTCAAAGATCGCCTGCAGGCACGCTTTTTACAAGCGGTGCCAGGGCTCAGCTGAATCGATAGCCGAATTCGTCACCGCCTTACGGCCTTGTGGTTTCACCGACCTGGAGGAGGCCCTCCTCGACTGACTGGTGTGTGGCCTTCGGGATGAACGCCTCCAACAGTGCCTGTTCGCCCGCTCCGAGCTTACGTATGCTGTGGCCTATGCTGAGGCCGTCGCTGCTGAGGCCGCTGACAAATCGACCCGAGAGGTGCGACAACGACCACCACCAACGAATAAAGAGCCTGCAGTCCATCAGCAATCTGCCAGTGAGTCCGATGGCGAGGCTGATGCCGTATGCAGAACTAGAGAGACACGCCCACCGCGGGCCAGACTGAAGACTCCAGTAACGCGTTCCTGTGCCGGCTGCGGAGGCAAGCATGAGAGAGACCTCTGTTGAGCCAAGGAGCTGATCTGCCGCTCCTGTGGCAAGCGGGGTCATCTGGCCCGAGTATGTCGGGGCGCCAAAAGATCTCCACCATCTTCGTGACATGCAGACCCCAGGGTTCATGCTCGAGATGGCAACCAGGCATCTGGCTGTCATCAGACTGACTCCTGCTGCTGCCCATCAATGATCCTGGCCACCGGAGGCAAGCCCACCAAAAAGATCCATGTGACGGTCCATGTGTCATGGAAGTGGACTCCGGATCGTCCGTCACCATCATCTCTACCGAGACGTAGCAGCGCTTGTTCCTGAGGAGAAGCCACCGCCGTCTGGCACCAGTGTCGACCTGCCTGCCTGACTTCCAGGGACAGCGCATTCTGTTGGCGGGAAAAGCGACCTTCCACGTTGAGTTAAGAATCGTAAGGCTGAGCTGTCTCTCCTGGTGGCAGAGGATGAGCGTGTTAGCCTGTTGGGCCTCGACTGGTTTGAGGCATTGGGGATCGCTATCACTGGGGTCAACAAAATTTGTGTAAATAAACAGGACTCATTGTATAGCGAGTTTCCTGAAGTATTTGGTGAGGGGCTTGGCAAGTACACCGCCCCCCCCCCAGTTTCTTTTGATTTAGACCCTTCAGTTCGTCCGATACGACTGAAGTATAGGAAGGTTCCGCTTGCGCTCAAAACAAAAATTGAGTCTGAGTTATATAAATTAGTCAATCAGGGTATTCTTAAACTGGTACCCTATGGGAAATGGAAAACCCCAATTGTGACGCCCGTCAAGGCCGACGGGTCAATCCGAATATGCGCAGACTACAAATGTACAGTTAACAAAGCCCTGCAGCAGCACTCCTACCCAGTGCCAGTAATCAGTCATGTGCTGGCGTCACTGGGAGGGGGAAAAGTTTTTGCCAAGCTTGACCTGGCTTAAGCTTACCAGCAGTTGCCGGTGGACGACGCAACTGCTGAAGCCCAAACAATCGTTACCCATAAAGGGGCTTTCAGGGTAAAATGGTTACAATTTGGGGTGAATGTCGCCCTGGGCATTTTTCAAGGGCTAATGGAGGGGCTCCTGCATGGGCTACCCGGGGTCGTGCCCTATTTCGACGATGTTTTAATTGCAGGGAAAGATGAATGTGAGCTGATGGCTCGCTTACGAGCAGTATTAAGCCGTTTTAAAGATGCTGGACTGCGGGTTAAGCGTTCAAAATGTGTTGTTGGGGTAGAAAGAGTTGAATTCTTGGGGTTCCTCATAGATGCAGATGGGGTCCACCCCACACCCAACAAGGTTGCAGCAATACAAAATGCGCCTCCACCCCAGTCCAAGAAAGACCTCAATTTTTATGGTGCCTTTCTTCCACACAAGGCATCAGTCGCTGAACCTTTGCACGCCTTGCTCCACAAGAACGCTAAATGGGAGTGGGGTGAGAGGCAGGAGCGTGCGTTCACTTCAGTAAAGGAACTTCTGTCATCGAGTGCAGTCCTGACGCACTTCGATGAAAACAAACTGCTGGTGCTCGCAGCTGACGCGTCCCCTTACGGGGTGGGCACTGTTCTCAGCCACCTGATGCCGGATGGATCTGAGGCTCCGATCGCATTTTACTCTCGGTCCCTCACTAAGGCAGAAAAGAACTATGCCCAGATCGACAAGGAAGGCCTCGCCCTAATTGCAGGAATAAAGAAATTCCATGACTTTATTTATGGGCGGCGGTTCCTCCTTGTGACTGATCACAAACCTCTCCTGGGCATATTCTCACCTGACCGGCCGACACCGAACATTCTATCACCCCGGATGCTGAGGTGGGCGGTTTTTCTGTCGGCATATGACTTTGAGTTGGAGCACCGACTGGGGAAGGCCATTGGGCATGCCGACGCCCTTAGCCGCTGCCCCACACCACTAACTGACTCTGACACAGAGCCAGAACTGGACGTTTTGGCACTGGAGGAACTCCCGGAGGCACCAGTCACCTCCTCGGACATTGCCGCTACGTCGGCAAAGAACCCTGTCATCGCCCGGGTTCTCTATTGGATGTGGAGGGGGTGGCCGGCTGGGAAAGTGGAGGCGGATTTCAAACCATTTGTTTCCCGCCAAAATGAATTGTCTGTTACCAAGGGCTGTCTGCTTTGGGGGAGTAGAGTGGTAATTCCCTCTAAGTTGAGAGAGAGAGTCCTGGAGGCCTTGCACGCCGGCCATCCGGGGATGGTACATATGAAGGTCCTCTCCCGGGGGTATGTTTGGTGGCCCAAGCTAGACGAGGACATTGAGGTTTGGGTTCAGAACTACATGTCCTTCCAAAAGTCCCGGCCAGAACCACCTCATGCTCCTGTCCAGCCCTGGGAAAAGTCAAGGAGGTCATGGTCCCGCCTCCATATTGATTTTGCTGGCCCGTACCATGGGCAAATGTTTTTCATATGTGTAGACCCTTACTCCAAATGGTTGGAAGTTGTAAATATGAGATCAACGAATTCTGGGGCTGTGATTCATGTCCTGTGCAAGTTGTTTTCCACGCACGGGCTGCTGGACTGTGTCGTCTCCGATAACGGGCCACAGTTTGTTTCGGCAGAATTTGAGGGGTTCCTGGCTGACAACCTTCTACGCCATGTAACGTCGGCCCCGTTCTATCCGGCCTCTAACAGACAGGCCGAACGTATGGTTCGGACGACAAAAGCATCGCTTGGGCGCCTGACATGCGGGGACTGGAATCAGAAGCTGGCCTCTTTCCTTCTGAGGCAACACATCACCCCGTGTTCGGCAATGGGGCGGAGCCCAGCTGAACTCTTGATGGGCCGGAAGCTATCTACCCTCCTCGACCGTTTGCACCCTGACTTGGACCAGTCCAAGCAACGGTCTGAGGAACCAGCACAGAGGAGAGTGTTCCAGTGTGGGGACAAGGTCTTTGCCTGGAACTACGGGGAAGGTCATCGGTGGCTACCGGCCATAGTCACCAAAGTTGCAGGGTCCAAGCTGTATGTGGTCCAGCTTCCCAGCGGACGGGAGATTCGCCGCCACACAGACCAGCTCAGGGAGTGTGGACAGACTCCAGTGCCGAGTCGGTGCCCGAACCTGAGCTGGTCCCCGAGCAGGAGGGGCCTCCCACCAAGGAGGTGAGTGCTGCAGAAGGGGACTCGGAGTCTGGGCAGACCCCAACTCCAGAGCCTGTGATCCCTGTTTGTGTTCCCCCTGTCTCTCCTGCGAGAGAGGTTACCAGGGCTCCAGAAGAGTGTGCCGCTCCAAGTCCAATGGAGCAGAGACCGCTGCAATGGTCGAACCGAAGCCGAGGTGCCCCCCCCCACCACCTGAAAGATTATGTTTGGCAGGGTAATGCTCCATCTTAGGGGGGAGGAATTTGTTATGTACTGAACGTGAATCGCTCCTATCTATTCACATGTTAAGCTTGAGTCTGAATGTGGCTCTTCAGATGTTGCATTGCTATTGGTCGGTTTCTGTGAAACCTGTGTAATTACCCAATCACTGAGTGATATTGTTGCAAAGAGGGAATGGTCCTGATTGGCCTTTATCCCTGTATTCTGATTGGTCTTTAACTTGTAATGGGTGTGGCTTTGACAGCCCGGGAGAGTTTAAAAGAAGGAGCTGTGCTCCCCTTGTTGTTGTGTTCCTGACTTACAGTTGCTGTGAAATAAAGCTGAAATCACTTTTGAAGCTGAATCCTTTGTTGAGTCTCATACTTAACAGCTATATATGCAGAAAGGCCACATATGCAGAAAGCCAGAGTGGTATAATCTTTATAATGATAGACTAGGACCTGTGAACCCCTGGGTTCTCCAATTCCTGTCTTGGACTGGCCAGTCTCAGAAAAAGGATAAAAAGGAGAAGGGAGAATGATGTATTCTACTTGAGCTCCTTGGAGGAAGAGTGAGGTAAAAATGTCATAGAGAGCTGTGTTGTCAATTCTGGGTTGGGAAATTACTGGAGATTTGAGGGTGGAACCTGGGAAAGTCTGGGTTTGGGGAGGGGAGGGACCTCCACAGGGCATAATGGAGTAGAACCTACACTCCCAAACAGCCGTTTTCTCTGGGGGAAATGTTCTTTGTAGTCTGGAGATCAGTTGTAATTCTGGGAGATCTCCAGACTCCACCTAGATGTTAGCAACCCTAATAGACAGATAGACTTATGCAATTCATTAGCCCCAGTATTGTCAGAAAATAGATGAAGCTTAGCAGATGAGCTGGCAGAGCACTCAAGTATTTTCCTTTAGGGTTTCTATACTTTCAGTACAGTGGTTTCACCTGATAGCGGAAGGCAGCAAGGGAAAGGCACATTTTCTCTAGTGAAACCTTTCTACAATGATCTGAGATATGCATTTGTCATTCCTATCCTCCCAAAAAACCCTGGAAGATCAAAGGACCTTCTAGCAGACCTTGAACCTGGAACCAGAGATAGAGTTGATAGATTCTGTGCAGCTGCTAGAGTCTATCATGGTTCAGTGGTGATTTACATCTGCTATTTGTATACCTTTTATGCACTGGTTTTCTGTAAATACTTTTGTACTGTTTTATACTGTTGATCTGTCTAGGGTTGTGTTATGTATTGTGCTATTCGTGTCGCTCGATTTCAGTACATAATAGGTTGCCAGCCTCCAAGTGGGGCATGGAGAATGGAGATCTCCTGGACTTACAACTGATCTCGAGATGACAGATCAGTTCCCCTGGAGACAATGACTGCTTTAAAGGCTGTACTATATGGCATTATACCCCATGGAGCATCCTCCCCAGGCTCCACCCCCCAAATCTCCAGGAATTTCCCAGCAGTGACTTGGCAAACCTCATAAATATGCTCATAATAAATGACTGACTGGCTCTAGTGAAACCAGACACAATTTTAATGAGCAGCAATAGAAACAACCTTGAGTTTGGCAGAACTTCAGGGCAGAGGCACAGCATAACTAGATGAAAGCAATATATCTGTGCCAAGTGCAGATCACATGGATTTGGGAAGATACACAAATTGGATCATACGATGCAACGGCATGTTTGCCATTTTGCACTAGGAAAATGCACCGGAACAGAGTTCTGGAACCTCTTTGACAATTTTTTTAAAATGTTTAAAAGTTCATGAGTTTTCAGTATAGCGATTGAAAACTTCATTTCCCTCTAGAGAGTTCCAGCAACTCTTTTTCAATAAAAGAAAAAAGGAGAAAAGCCCTGGATTGCACCATACTATAGATCGGGGTGTCGAACTTATTTGTTATGAGGGCCAGATCTGACATAAATGAAACCTTGTTAGGCCAGGCCACGTGTGTCATAAAATGTAATGCTAGGTAGTGGAGATATAAACTTTATAAAGGATACAAACAAAAAGGGTTTTATTTACTTAAAATAAAAACATGCTTAAAACTTTAGCACTCTGCAATATTTTGTTCATTTAACTATGTCTGATAACTGACATGTCTTGCTCTGAATTATTGCATCAAAATGTCTGTGCTATTGCAATCTTCAGTATGCTATTCAGGTGTGTATTCGTAAGCTGCAAACCTACAATGATGCAGCAGCAGCAGAACAGGAAGAAGAAGCAAAAGACAGCCAGTTCCACTGCGGGCCTGATAGAAGACCTCCAGGGGCCTCATCCAGCTCCCAGGCCACATGTTTGACACCCCTGCTGTAGATTATCTTGCAAAGTAAGCATGACTTGAAAGTAGATATTAGAGGCACATGGAATGTTGCTTCTTATCACCAGTTCCTGGGAGCATGGGTTTGTCTTCCTAGGACTAATTTAGGAGCACAGGCTCTTGGGCCTTAAAGTCACCCCCCCAAATATACACACATTGTAGAAGATTATGGGTGCCCCTACTCTTGGAAGCTTGAGTCCCTGCCTAATGCTGAAACACCATACTACACTTGTGACAAAGCTTATGGCAGTAATTTATCAGATGAACCTTAAGGTCATTGTGGACAAAGTGTAAAACGTGTACCTACTTGTGTTAAGCTGTAGCCTTGCAGTACATTCCTATGCAGCATTACTCCAGACTAAGCCCACTGACATCAGTAGACTGGAGTGACTGCACAACATTACACTGCTTGTGTATTATTACTGAGCAGAAGGAGAGTACTATTCTGCAGCCAATTGTTGGGTCTCTTTCTTGATGCAAAATCTTTTTAAAAATAATATATTTGTTTTTTAATGCTATGATTAGAAAGTCTTTTGAAGAAAACTTTAAAAATTTTTTATTAAACATTTCAGTATTTATAACAATAACAAAACAAGAGCCTTCAGGGAGGGCAGGATATAAATCCAAATAATAAATAAATTAAAAAAAAGAAACAAGATTTTCTACAAACTATTTTGTCACTACGTAAATGTTTATAATATTTTTTTTTGTCATTTAATCAACACATTCACAATTCATACATTCCATCTCTCTCTATAATAATTCTGTTTTGGTCGTGGACTCTCCTGAACATTCCACACGCTCCCAAATTGGTTGGCTCCCTGATCTGTCACTCAGAAGCTGTCCCTATCCACTGGTTGCGTTGCCTTGAGTCTCGCCTCCAATATTTTAAACAGTTTGCTGTTCCTCTTCCCCCAATAGCCAGTTGGAACACAGAGGTTATTTGCATATGCAGCCTGATTGGCCTTTGCCTCTAACGTTCTAAACAGTTTGTTGTTGCTGTTGAGAATCATTGAATGTGTCCTGAGGTAAAATACATATCCCAATTTTCCCTTAAACGGTCACTGGAGTTGCCAAAATGCATATCCCAATCTTCCCTTAAACAGTCACTGGAGTTGCCAATCTCCCAGATCTCCCAGAAATCACTGTGTTCCCCAGCCACAGCACATCATTTCCCCTATTACAATGGCTGCTTTGGGCAGTGCACTCTATGGCATTATACCCTGCTGAAGTCCCTCTGCACCCCAAACTCTGCCCTCCCCAGGCTCTACCCCTCAAATCTACAGGTCTGGCCTTCCCCTTAGTATTGCCAGCCTCCAAGCAGCACCTGGAGATCTCCAAGGCATATACCCTGCTGAGGTCCCTCCCCAGGTTCTAGCCCTCAAATCTACAGGTCTGGCCCTCCCTTTAGTGTTGCCAACCTCTAGGCAGCACCTGGACTCTATGGAATTATATCCTGCTGAGGTCCCTCCGCACCCCAAACCTTGCCCTCCCCAGGCTCTACCCCTCAAATCTACAGACATTTCCCTACACAGAGTTGGCAACCCTGTAAGTGGCTGTGGAACCGCTTTCCAGATCCTTCGAACCCAGAAGACATGACATAGGAGGAGGTGCTTTTCTACCTTAGCTGCCACTGCATAGCCCCAAATCAACATAAGTCAGGGGTGAAGGGAACCAAACCTGTTACCATGAGGCTGTCCTCCCATACTACCCACTTTGGGCAGCAAAATGACTTGAGACAGCCCTGCCTTATAGCTAACCAGAAGAAAATAAACACAGCTTGCCTCCCTCTATTTCCCCCTTCCCTCTGCCACCCCACCAGCCACAGCCGGGACAGTCACCTGGAGCTTTCTTCTAGTTGTATTTCTTCCCACAACGGGCCTTACTCCTAGTAATACACAAACACCGAACAAGGCAAATACAATATCAGCAGAACATACCCTTATACAGTGACATAAATGGTAAAATTAAGCTCAATACAGATGGAAGGTACAGTTTAAAATATGAATCAACCATATATCTTCATACAAAATAGGAGGAGAAGTGGGAGACACCATTCATACATCCTTATTTAAACTATTAAAAAATGTAGCGAGGCTTTAAAGACAGAGGAGGGGGGAATAACATCATTTTCCACAAGAAATTGGACCACCGGGTACCACCTGGGAACGAATGAGCTTTGGTAATCTTTTTGAAGAAAACTTGTTGATTTAAAATTCGTTGATTTTATTCCTTCAAAATACAGAAGCAAGCCACTCCTTAATACCAACAAATTTTAAGTAGTAATGTCTTAGGTAGAGCCTTGAGTCACTAAATACTTCTTTAGCTAAAGGTTCCCTTGCTGGAAAGCCAGTCGAATCCAACTCTAGGGTTGCGGTGCTCATCTCCACTTCAAAGCCAAAGAGCCAGCGCTGTCCAAAGACATTTCCGTGGTCATGTGGCCGGCATGACTAAACACCAAGGCACATGGAACGCTATTACCTTTCCACCGAAGTGGTACCTGTTTATCTACTTGCAATTTCTTGCTTTCGAACTGCTAGGTTGGCAGAAGCTGGAAGTAGAGATGGGAGCTCATTCTATCACCTGGCACTCTCAGGTCTGGAACTGCTGAGCTACTGACCTTCCACAGCCTGCAGTTCAGCCTCTTAACCACTTGAGCCACCGCATCTCCTAAATACTTCTTTACCCAAGTACAAAATGTGCTTTAAGGTTGTGTATGGTTCTTAATTTCTCAGAAATTCAGAGCTGGGACTGCAGAATTAATGTTACCAGTTACATATCTATTTTATTTTCTTTTAAAAAAGATTTTTAT
Source organism: Gekko gecko (assembly GCA_029375565.1). Taxonomy (NCBI): domain Eukaryota; kingdom Metazoa; phylum Chordata; class Lepidosauria; order Squamata; family Gekkonidae; genus Gekko; species Gekko gecko. The sequence goes on along the minus strand of JAPDNY010000001.1, from coordinate 143,499,801 downwards.
ACAAAACCTAATCAAGGAAGAATTTAAAAAATCTAAACTGAAACCTCTGACTCACCCTTCCCTCTGGAGTAAAGAAGCACCTTAAAGACGAGCAAAATGCATTTCAGCATTTCTTCCCAGCTTTGGAACTCTTTTGGAACGCTGGATTTTTAACCCTTCTTTCCCTAATTATTTTTGCCACATTTTCTATCGTGTAGTGAAATCGGTCACCAGAATTCATCTGTGCCTCGACGGCACTTTACATGCACAGATTGAAGTCTGATTCCGGTTGTGGGCAAAAAAAGGGCACCAGGCTTCAACTGCTGTTACTGAGCATGCTCCAAGGTACAAGTTGAACATACTGGGTAGCAGAACAAAGTCCAGTGGCACCTTTGAGATCAACAAAGTTTTATTACTCGGCAGCATTTGCCTTTTCCTTCGCATTTGTGACTTGCCTCATTTGCCGCGCTGAATCGGTCGCAGCCGCTTAGCCTCGCAGAGGCGCAAATTATTCAAGCTTCTTGTCCACTAACGTCCAAACTTTTTGCACGTGGCTCTCGTGCCTTCCCCCCCCCCGCTTTTCCCCCCTTTCTTTTTGTAGGGGGGAGGGAGAAAACAAAGTTTGGCGCGGTCCCATTGGCTGATATTGCCATCAATCAAAAGGAGAAGCCGCTCTCCATCACAATTGGCGAAAGATAGACAGATCATCATACCGCTGAGGTAAGGACGGGGGGAAAACAAACGAGCGTGTTTCAGTACAGCCGCTCATTCTTTCACTGAAGATGGGTCTGGCGCGTCAGGATGTTGAACAGAAAGGCAGGCAGAATCTTCACGTTAGAACTGGCGACCCGCGCCCTCAAAGCACCTTCTGTCATCTGTTCCTGTAGCGGCATTTAAGGTTTGTTCAGGTGATCTGTCAATACTGGCTCCAGACGCCGTTTAGCTTTTTACACACACGGGAACCATGGGGAGAGGGAGGCAATAGTCCTGTTGTTCTTTTAAACATAATTGCAGTAGCTAACAGCTTCAGCGCATCGGAGGGAGAACACAAAGTCTTCAAACAAGGAAGAACATTTTTTAAAAAAAATAAATAGACACAGAAATTTCATAACGTGTTAGGGTAGTTTTGTATGGAGTACGGGAATATAGGGTTGCTTTGCTAGTGTCAGGTGCCTCTGCTGCCCCCCCATGAATGTTCCTGCACTAAGCAAAAACAAATTTTTTAAAAGTGGTTTGTCTGTGAGTGGGAGGTAATAGTGTCACTTATCACCAGCCAGTGCAGCCAATACACAATAGATATAACCTTGTCAACTGCCTGAAGAACAAGTGTCCTGTCTGGTTATTAGAGGCACAATGGGATTCACCAAGTGTCATTATTGACCTCCTTGCCCTGTAAAATTTCCCTTGCCTGCTTCCACACATTAAACCTCTATTAGAGAGAAAGGCACTTTTATCCAGGCCTGCAGGGTGTTTGTGCTATAACAGTTAACTTGGGCAGTTTCGGTGGCACTGATCACATTAATGGGGGGGAAGAACCACTTTTTCTCAGATACAAAGTCTTGCACTAAAATTAATACTTAATAAGTATATAGTACATTTAGGGTATTTATTTTGTTATTTATTTATTGGATTTGTATCCTGCTCTCCCTGTGTCCAGGCTCAGAGTGGGTAACATCATGATAAAAACATTATAATGTATAAATACAATAAATATAATAAAATACCTAAAAATATATGATAAAATACATTAAATCATAAACTAGCAGTATAATAAAAGATGGCGTAAAACTCAAGGGGGAGTGGTGTATAGTCTGTCTAGTCTAAAATGGGGGGGAGAAAGGGGAGAGAGGAAAAAGGGAAGGTCAATCAAAGATGGAACCTGTCACTATCCTCAACCATAGGCCTGGTGGAACAGCTCTGTCTTACAGGCCCTGCGGAACTGCATTATGTCATGCAGGGCCCAGATCTCAGCTGGAAGAGTGTTCTATCAAGCCAAAGCCAGGGTTGAAAAGGCCCTGGCTCTGGTTGAGGACAGCTGGTCGAGGACATACCTTACCTGAATCTACATTATTTCAGTAATCCTTACAACAAGCCTGGAAGGTAGAATGCTCTTAGCCCCATTTTGTGTAGGAGGGTGAGAGAATATGGAATTGCCTGAGGCTGCCCAGGTCGGTTTGTGGCTGAGAGGAGACTTGAATTAGGGCACTTGACTGCACAAATTTCTGAAAATTCTTTTGTGGTGGTGGTCATTGCTACTACCTTCTTCTTGAGGTTGAATTGTTGTAGTTTTGTTTCTTGCATGGTGTTATTGGTGCTGGGCTTCTCTTACAGGTATAATGCGGTGGAGTTCTCAAGTCCTCTTGTTCTTTTAAAGATAATGACTTTTTCTGCATACTTGTGTTACTCCTGATTTTCTTGGGAGTCAATCCACAAGCACTGGAATCAGTTTGGTCAGGATTCCTCCACATGTCTGTCCTCTCTCTTCATTTTCTCAGTTGTGAAGTCAGTTTATTTTCTTCTGCAGGTGGGTAAAATCATGAGGATTTTCAAGAGAGGGTGCTGTTGTCATTGGTGTTGTTATTGGTAGTATCACAGCACCTTCCTTATTATTTTAAAGGCCTTAAAATACTGATATAATGCTATAGTGTTGTAATGATCACTTGTAATGATCATTTGAACAAGTTCTCTGAATTCCCAGCTTTCATTTTTTAAAAAGTAAGTCTGTAGTCTCTTTCCTTGAGGAGTTATAAGGGAAAAGGCATATCTCTGTGAGGGACGGAACTAGAGACATTTTTTAAAAAAATAAAAGTTGGGAATTCAGAGAATCTGCTCAAACTATTATTACTACAGTGTTATGATGATATTGTAGGGCTGTTTTTTTTAAATTGAAATCACTGTTGGGGGGTGGGGGAGTGGTTTAACCATGACAGTCCAGTCATTGAAAAGTAGGGCGGAGGTGGGTGTAAATGAGTGGGACAAAGAAAATTGATAGAATATTGTAATGCACTAAGAAAAAGACAATTCAGAATTGGCTTCCAGAAAAACATCAGGGTTACAGTGGTCTCAAAAGAGCTGGAAAAAAATTGGGAAACAAGAAAGAAGTGAAAACTAAAGGCACAAAAATGCGTATGGAAATCAGGGGATAAAATGAAGTAGTATGGGACCAGAACTAAGGGACCGCCTCTTCCCGTATATGTCTCAAAGAGCTTTACGCTGTAGTAATCAACATCTCCTGGCGGTCCCTGGCCCAAAAGATGTCTGTCTAGCCTTGACCAGGGCCAGGGCCTTCTCTGCCCTGGCCCCCACCTGGTGGAACATGCCCCCCATCGAGATCAGGGCCCTGTGGGATCTTACTCAGTTCTGCAGGGCCTGTAAGACAGAGCTGTTCCGCCAGGCTTTTGGTTGAGGCAGCAGGCATCCACATATGGCCTCCCCAAGGTTGCTGTCTCCTGCCTACTGGCCATCCATCTACCAGCAACTGGCCATATCCATCAGTATAAATGGGTCGGACTTTTCACCAGCAGCTGTAACTACTGATTTTAAATGTTTATAATGTAAATGTTTTATTGTGTTTTAAACCTTATTGTATTATTTATGATGATGTGACCCACCCTGAGCCCGCTCACGGGTTGGGTGGGATATAGATACGGAAAATAAATAAATAATAAACAGATGAAGAAAAACCATGCAGAAAAGTCCAGTCTTTGCAACAAGGAATGCAGACAAAGTGTGGTGGATTGAACTCTACAATTTTCCACTGTAAAGTCATGAGTTCAGCTTTCCGTAGTTCTTACATGGTGATTTTTACCACATTGGTTCGGGGATAATCAGAGTTCCAAATTTATACACATCAGTTTTTTGAGGTAGTGTTCTCACAAAAGTGTCTTTAGAAATGTAGTACTGGAGTCGGGGGCACTCAGCTAGCAAATATATAGTGCTTCTCTATCATACTGAAACAAACACAATTCCTTACAGCAAAATCCCATTCAATCACAGAGTTTTAGTGAAGATAAAATATCTTGCTTCTATCATTCCATTATTAGTGTGTGATTGTGTGCTACAGAAATTAATCTGTTCTGACATACTTTCTGTTTTAGTACCTCTGAGGAATAGTTGAAAATCACCACCACCATCTTTAATATTCTGAGGTTTAACCAGGAATGGCTGCTTTCTCAGGGGTTACTGTAATCTCTACAGACTGTAGTCCAGGAGTGTGGTGACTCCTGATGTTTGATCATTGTTTTAATTCTGTTAAAAACCCATCAAAACTCTAAATAAAAAATAAGTACAAACATTAACAATTTTCATGGCGTTTTGGGATCTTTAGCTCTAATAAAATATAATACCTACACTGCTTTTGAGATTATTGTAGTCCAACTGATATGACTAGTGGGTAGCCATGTTGGTCTGAAGCAGTGGAACAGCAGTTGGTCCTAAAGGTGCCACTGGACATGATGACTAGCAACATTCTCAGAAAAAACACACACACTCTGCACACAAATTGAATTGTGTTACTATTTTCCAATGTCAGTCATTTGTGGGAGTGGTTTGGAGTAGTGCCCCATCATGCAAATTACAGTGCGGTATCTGAAAAACAGCATGCCTGTCAACAATGGACAGGAAACCACAGCGAAGAATGCAAAACACTGGGATGACACCACTCTAGAATAAGAACTTGGTTGCTGAGCCAACTTACTATCATTATGCGTTTATCACCATGAGTACATATTTGTACCGATGAACAAAGCACTGTGTAGCTGGGCAAAAAATGCAGTTGGTAAACACGCCTTTTTAAAGCTTGCAGAAACAAGGCGACACTCAAAACTGCCCATGGTATGATGTAAACACAAGCAAAAATGTCATGGGAGAATAATGCTCCCCTAATCTGGGAAACATGTGAGCTGTGTGTGATTGAGGCACAGTACACTTAGGGCCAAACTTTCTGATGCTGCAGTTCTGTGTTCGGAACTCCCGGTGTGTAATCTAGCTCTTGTGGCTCTGCTGATTGGGTAGGGAGGGCTTTCTCTCTCCCATACCATTCCTGAAGCAGAAATGGTCTGGGCTGTTTGAAACCCTGGTAGTGAGAACAGTTGATTACCCACATATTGCATTTTTTTTTAACCTACTGGGACTTTAAAAAGTGTGTGGGGGTGGATGTTCAATCAGTGAATTGGTCATTTGGGAGAAGAGAGTAAATCCTCAGGTCTGTGGCCTTGTTCAGGAACCCTGTTGGGGCTGCTTTTTAGGCATCACAGAACTTTGATGTAATGTGTATCTTCACCCCCAGTGGTCATTCTTCCGCTTTTTTGGATATGTTGCCCAGTCTTGCCCCCTTCCTCCAATAACACTAAACACAGGGCTTTTTGTGTGGTTCTAAGCTTTGTTTTGTTTTTGTAAACAGTATACCCCCTCTGTTCCTATTCTACATCATAAACTTTAAATACACACATTCCTGTACCTAAGAAAGCAAAAGCTTGTGTGGACAAATCCTTAGAAGGTGTAAACACATAAAGCAATTGCTAGAGTGTGGTGATTCTGAAAGAGTAAGTCCCTTTGATTTAGACTGTCTCCCAATAACTCAAATGCTGCCTATTGAAACTATGATTTCTCTGGCAAAGTGTATAATTTTGTTAGCTTCATTTTTCCAATTGAATGGATTTCTCCTGAGCCAATTTTTATATTAGCCATGGTTTCCCACATTCTCTGCCATTCAACTGAGTGTTTGCTGCCAGATGACATCTGAATAACAGACATAAATGTCAGCTTGTCTTCCTTCTCCACCAGTGTAACTCCAGGCATCAAACATAATGTTGCTGGTCGGTAAGGAAGCTACAATTCTTGGAAGTGAATTTTTCAAAAGTTGTTTTGTGACATGGCTTAATCACCTGTACTATAAACGAATTCTATTTGCCTCACAAGCCTTTTTTGCAGAAGCTGGATGGCCATCTATGGGGAATGCTGTAGTTGCCTATTCCTGCGCTGAGTAATGGGTTGGACTTGATGATCTTTGAGGTCACTTCCAACTCTTTTTACTTTCTATGACTTCATAATTACCATATCTTTTTGTGCACAAGTACAACAGTTGCCCATTCATGACATGTCTTTCATGGTGGAAATCCAGGATGCAAATACAGCGTGCACTGAATAACAAATTGTGTTCCGCTGTCATTCTAGTGGGAAAAGATCCTCATATATGGTAACAACTGGTTAAAGAAAGATAAATCTTCGCTTAATTGCATAGTTCTAGTTCTAGTTTTCTTTTGTTGTTAATTCATTTCATATCTTAACACAGTAGGAAAAAATGGAGTCCATTACTTTTACTAAATTACTGAACATAGCCTAACTCAAACAGGACACAGTATCTTATTCCGAGACACTGAAAAGCTGGACAACACATCCAATTACCATGTCAGATTACACAGGAAAGAAGAGAGTTTAAAAATAAACAGGGCATGGTTTCCTGTCCTGAAAAACACAAAATGCTCTACATCTTACAATAGCTACAGATAAGATTCAAATTTCAACAGCCAATCCATATGCAAAAGAACCTCCTCAGGAAACCTCCTCCATTACCATGTCACAGCCTGGGGAACTCCTACAACATAATGACTCAGCCCTACCCCACCTTCCTAAGTATATATAAATTAAATGCCTACCATTTTTCTTCTCACCTTGACACAGAGAGTACTCTATCTTTCTGTGTTATACCTCTGAGGATGCCAGTCACAGCTGCTGGCGAAATGTCAGATCCTACAATGCCAAGATCATGGCCATACAGCCTGGAAAATCTACAACTAATGAACTCCGGCTGTGAAAGCCTTCGACAACATATAGTCAAATTTGCTATTTATTTATGTTATTTATAGTGTACCGATTTTCAGAAGTTTCTGCATACCTGGGGAATCAAGATTGTGTGTACTGTTTTACTCATGTGCCAATACATTCTTGTCCATAAGTAAAACACAAAGCGAATGTCAATGGAACCATACATGCAGTTACATCAAGACTGCTGTTTTTCAGTGTTCTGTCAAGCCATAAGCATACTTCAGTAATGTGAACATCCCAGGCACTAGGGAACTGGTGCACTGTAATGTCCAATGGACATCAAATACCTTTGAAAGTACATGTCCCATGGAGCATTGTATATGGTAGGTAGCTGAGTATGAATACCTGATACAACAATCCTTGGGACACGTAATTTCCAGAATCCTATCAATACCCCTGGCACCTGGGTTATGTTTACTGCAGTTTACTAGGTACCAGGGAGTGAGGGAGAGGTGCATCCTTTCTCTTCCTCCCTGAGCCAAAGATGGGGTTTTTTTTGTGTTGGGGAGGAATAGAGTTGGCTTCATGGTAAAGTGTTTTGCCCAATACATTTGTATTGTGAATCAGATAATTATGGATTTTGTTGACATAACAACTGGAAGTGCCAGAAAGGCCAGTAATGGCTTCAGGGTCCCTCTGTCTTATCCAGCTTCAGTCCTCTGAGCACAATTTTTGTCACTCATATTTCTCTTACAGCAGGATCTGTGCTTATGGAATATCTGCAAGTCTATTTTGTTCAGTAGATTTCTATACCCACATTCTTAACTAAAGGTTCTTGTGCCTATTTTCAGAAAATACCACTTGAGGAGAGAATGAACTCTTGGAATCTCGATGGCTGTGAAAATTATAGCCACATAATGAAAGCCATCTTACACAATGAATAAACAGAACTCTGGTTCTTAGCAAGATGCCGTTGGATGTATTCCTCAGTTGCTAATAATATAGAAATATTTGCTTAAAAAGACCCAGTTACATACAGTGCCATCCTAAGTAGAACTGCACCCTTCTAAATCCACTGTGGCTGCGGTCAGAAGGAACACTTACCGCATTGGGGATGTGCTTCTTATTTCACCCAGTGTTATTTGACATGGAGACAGTTAATCAGACACCCCAGCATAATTCTGGTTTGCTGTGGGCTCAGTCCATCGAATGATCAGGCAGCGTGGTTGGGCAAGCGGCTTCTTTTGTTTTGTTTTCTTTTGTGCATGTGCATAACTGAGAGTTTGACGGTACAGTGGCTGGAATAGGAACTATGGGGAGTGTCCTCAGTGGTGATCAGCAGAGAAAAAACTTTACCTCGCAAACAATCCTTGACAAAAATAACTGTTGGTGCTTGATTGAAATACTTTATTTTGGTCGGAAATGTTCATGTGGGGCTCCACAAACAATTACGCGGTTATGCGCATATCGTCAAGTGAACAAAAAAATGGTGCCAAGTGGGGATGGAATGCACAGACCATCTTGACAGCTTGAGATCATGCTTGAATGATCATACTAAGGAGAATTCGTCTGTGGCCGTCAGCAAGTGTCAGGATTGGACTTTCCCTGGTATCTTTTAAGAGGTGGGGCAGAACGCGGTACTGATGACTGTGGAATCATTCACAGATGTTGCTTTGTGAATGTGCACTTTAGATCTGTCAGGCATCAGGAGTAAGGTCCGGTACAGCACTACGAATGGATGTGCCTCGGGATATTCCCGAGCCGTCCATTTCCTCTTCGTTCTTTTGGGGTCCCCCACATGAGCGGATGGGCCCTACTCTATCTGCTGGAGGGAGGTAGAGTAGTAGGGGGCTTTTTTGGCCACTCCTGTTGACAACAAATCACGGGGGTGTGGCAGTTTTGCCCCGAAGCAGGAGCGAAGACACAGAGAAAACATGGCTGCCATGATTTTCTTAGCATCAACCAGCTGTTTTTAACTCCTATTTCATGAAATAAGAAACACATTGCAATGAAGATACTATACTGCATAAGATCAAGTTAAAATTGAGTTGATTCCAGACTTTAATACCCTCAAGAGATATTTCCAAATATAAGAAAGCGGCTTTGAAGCGTTGGGAGAAGAACTCTGTGGTAAAATGATGGGGGTAAGTATTTTTTTTTTGTCCTGTCTGAACTGCTATTGTTGGTTGAAAGTTTAAACCTGGAGACCAGTTGAGTGGCAACAAAGTAAAATGCGTACAAAAAGATCATGAAGAATTGAGAGTATATGTGTGGGCGTGTTGCAACAGCTGTTCTTATAAAATGGAGCAGGGAGTTGATAATGAAGAGTTAGACCCAGACACACCAGTTGGTAGCCTTACTTGGGAACAATTTCGGAATTTCTTGCTGAATGAATTTACATAAGCAGTAAAAGATACCTGTAATAACTTGGTTGAAAGTACTCAAAGTGTAGGTCAAAATGTGGAAGAAAGTGGAGAACATGTTCAACATAAGTAGAGCCCCATTGAGGACTCCAATTACTTTAGGGAGGAGAGACGAGAGAGCGGTTTGTTAACCAGTTGTTATCTTTGGAAAAAGAGACTCTGGAGAATAATGAAACTTCAAGAAGGGGTCCAAAAGAAACAAAAAAAATTGCTTTAGGAAGAAAGACAATGAAATGGAATCCATCAGAAGTATTAGGAAGGAAAAAGAGCAAGACAAAAAAAAATGAAAAAGAAAAGAATTGTCTAGAGAAACTCAATGGGAACAAAGGACTGAGAATTGATTCACTAAAATACGGAAGAAAAGATTCAGACCCTAAATGCCAGGAGTATAAAGATGCAAGACATTTAAAAGAGATTGAAAGGAAAAAGGAGATTATTGAAAGATGGGGAAGAAGGAAGAAACAAAAGCTATGCCTGATGCTTAGTAGAACACTTATTTCTTTTTTTGGGTCCATAAGGTTTCTGAAAATAAAAGGAAAGGTCTTTAATGTTATTGTGAAAAAAAGAAAAAGAAAAGATAATTTGTAAGTTAGTAATTTGTGGGAAATTTATTTACATGGGGGTGAGCTATTGTTTTGTTTGATTATTTTTCAATTTCCCCCCTCCCTCTCTGTATAGGGTTTTGTTTGATAGGGATGGAATTGTGTGTGAGATTAGGAATGTATTTATATTGAGAAATGTTTAGGAGAGGGGAGGGGGAGGATTAATGGCAATGTTGATAAAACTAGTAACTTTATAAGTCTTCAGTTAGATATTCCTTTAACATTTTGTAGTGTCTTTATTGATGGTATATTGGTTAACAATAGCTAAGAAGGATTAATTTAGGTATGTTTTTAGAATAAAGCTTCTTATTTTTTTGGCCCCCCAAAGGAGATTTTTTATTGATTTTTGTATATACTACTAAAACTACAAAGAAAAAAAGGGAAGAGGAACTACATCTAGGGGTAAAAAAAAGTAAACCCACACTACACTACAACCCCAAGAGAAGGAGGTCATATCCATGTTAAGCTAAATGTTAGTATTTTAGTGTTAATAAACAATGCAAATTGTGAGTTCCTGTCTATCTCAGCTAAATTGTTAATTAGTTACTTGTTATGAGGAGATTCTAGAGCACCCCCTCCAGCTCGCTTCATAAAGGCAATTTCCAGAGTCCTTCTGCCTTTATTTAGGCTTTCTGTCTCTGAAGTTATAAGATGATTTGATGGCAGCAGCTCCCTCTTCCGCAGCCAGGTCTTCATTCGTCTCCAAGGGGGTGGAGCCACTTGACCCAGTTTCTCCTTCTTCTTTAGATCCCAGATGGTGTTTTAGAAATTCTTTGGCTTTAAAAATGGAGTCAATCTTCTCTCTTTTGTTGTTGATTTTAAAGATGACACCTTCAGGCACTGCCCACCTGTATGGAATTTGATTGGTTGGAGAAAAAGAATTCAGTCCTTATAGTTCCTTCTTTTTTGACAAATTTCAAATGGAATGTCTTTTAAGGTCTTGATAGTTGTATTTCCCAGTTTCAGTGGAGTTGCTGATGTTGCTTTTAAGATTGCATCTCTGGTCTGTCTTCTTGAGAATCTGACCATTATTTCCCCGGGCAGGCTATTTTTTTTTTGGTGTAATTAGAATACACCTTATATGCTGTTTCCATATCATGTGTAATTTCTTCCACTTTCAAGCCTGTTGCTGGTGCAATAATTTCACTGAGTATTTTCTTCAGGTCCTCTTTTGCTGATTCAGGAACTCCCTGGAATCTTAAGGACCATGTTAGCTTTTTCCATTTGTAATTGCAGCAAACAAGTTTCCTGGTAGTTCTGCTTATTCACTAACTCTCCCATCTTTTTCTTCATATTCTTATTTGTGGCGTACATCTCCTTCACAACCTACACTGTTTGCTCCGTCTTTTTGGCCATTTCTGTCAACTGGAGTTGCTGTGATGCAAAGTTTTGATTTAGTGTGACCAACTGCTGGTTAATACCAGCGAGTTGTTCCATCACGGGCTTGATGGTATCCGCTAGGAGTTTCACGACATCCACTCCCTCTTCTGACCTTGGAGTCTGGCCACCTGTTGGTTTTGCTTTCGTTCCTTTTTTCCCCGTGCCCGCCAACATGGCGTATTGTTTACTTAAGCCATTCGTTATTTCATCACCTCTGAAAATCGCTTCTGGACTAAATCCGCTCTGGTAAGTCTCTCAAAACAAGCCAATCGCTTATTTTTCCCCGTCCCCCCTTTTCGCTTATCTGTTCGCGCAAGTCGGAGGTGTCCCTCTCTCTCTCACCTTGAAGATAGGAAGGGGTAGGGTTTTCCCCGCTTATTTCAAAGTTTGTTTACATCTGACTCACATTCATTGTCAGTCCCGTTCGACCTCGTTTACATCCTCCCAATTCCGCTTGATCTCCAGCGCTTGTTCCTGTCAACCCAACTTGTGCCAAAAGGCCACACAGCAGCAGGACTGTCAGGGCGGAGGGGCACCTCAATTCTCCGGCATTACACCGCCGAAGAGGCTACTCCTCAAAAGCCCCATGGCTTGGAGCCAATCCCTAGGGCTCTGTGGGGAAACTGCATTGGTGGCTTCCCTCCATGTCGCTGGTGTGCAAATTGCTCCCTCGAGTGTTGGGGAGAGTGACTGCCATTGCAGTGCCAAAAACAGGAAGTCAGAATAAAGCTTCATACTGAAATAATAACTACCAACAAAAACATGATTAAAAGACAGTCAAATTTGACTATAGAATGTTCTTATATACCTATTTATATACGTATTTTAGAACAACTAGGAATACAATGTAAACTACTTAGATAAATAGAATGTCTCCATAAATAAGCTTCTTGTTAGAGATATTTTGCTAAAAACTTTGTATTTTCTATATTGGTTACGCACGGGCAAGAATGATAAATTGGGTTTGCTTATAACTGGGCTTATTAATGAAATAACAACCAATTATAAATATATGGCTAAAACATAGCTAATTAAGAAGATTGTTCTAGATATTGTGTGAGAAATGCTTTCCTTATAGTATGTAATGTTCTCTAATTAACTGGGATTTTTTTTAGTAGAGCAAACAGCAAATAAGATCTTAATTATTAAAGTGAATAGGATGGCTCCATGGGTATAATTTACCTAGCCTGGTAAAGGTTTAGGAGTAAGAATATTTCTGCTATGGTTTGTGATAGGTTATAAATTTTATAATTGGAGCAATTTAGCTGAACTTGATATACGTAGTACTTGGGTTGTTATACTTAATGTGATTTGGATAAAATGTATAATTAATTTTTGTATTTAGGTATGAATATTGTGATGTGTGTACATTATATATGTTTCTTTGTTCTTTCTTATATTTGAAATACTAATAAATAGATCATAAAAAAGATCTGTCGGGCATCAGCAGCTATATTGGATCTAAATGCATGTCTGACCACAGCCTGAGATATTAAAACTCCATTTAAAGTAAAGTAGATGTAAAACATTTAAGCAAATGAACAGAATATATAAACACAAAAACATATAAGAACACAACCAGGCAGGAGGCCCAAAACAGTGAGGGAATGCCAAACAAAACAAAAAAAAGTCTGCACCCCCTAGCAGAAGGCAATGATAGAGGGGTCTCCTCGGGAAGGGAATTCCAAAGTTTCAGCATCTTGACTGTGAAAGCCCTGTCTCAGGTTGGCACCATCTGGCAGGACCTCTGAAGATGACCAGTGTGGATGCGTAGGTTCACAGGAGAGTAGCCAGTCCTTCAGGTATGCTTATGCCAACTTATATAAACCTTTAAAGGTCAGTATCAGCACCTTGAATTGGTGTGGAAGTTGATTGGTTGCCAGAGTAGATTTAATAAGGTGTCTATGACTCATTCCAGTTAATATTCTACCAATTGTAGCTTCCAGACAGCCTTCAAGGGCAGTCCAAAATAGAGGGCATTACAGTAATCTAGTCTAGATGTTACCTGGGCATGTACCACAGTGGCAAGACCTTTGCCACCCGTGAAGGGCCACAGCTGGCTCACCAAAGTTGGTGAAATTCACCCCTGGGTCCAGCTGCAAGCCCAAGCTACGAACCTGCTGCATTAAAGGAGTTCAACCCTATCCAAAAAAGGAGATATCCCAATTCTTGGGCCAAACTTCCCCCCCACCCGTAGCGTGAAATAGAGCTGAGTGTCATTCATATAATGGTGACAATGCAGCCTAAATCTCCAGATGACCTCTCCCAGCAGCTTTAGACAGGTGCTGAAAAGCATGGGGGACAAGAGTGAAACTTCCAGGACCCCATAGGCTGGAGGACAAGGGGCAGAGCAGCAGGAGGTATAAATGAACAAACACACGCCTGTAAAATGAATTTTGTCCATTTCTGAAGAAGATATCTGAAATGAAGTTTTTATTCAGAATCTTTGAGAATGAATTGGATTTTGGATTTTCAATAATCTGTATTGTTCATTTTTTGTGAATCTTGTCTGTGAAGACTCTTTATTGTATATTCAAATTTGTGAAAGTCTGTGTAAGAATCAACAACGCACTTATATTATTGCATACATTTCTTGATGTTTATTAGCGTCTTTCTTTCACAGTTCTTGTTTTGGCTTGCATTGTTTTTAAACTGTGAATCTTCTTTTTACTTTATTGTTGTTGTATAAACCATCATTACAACACTGCACTGAAATATAGATTTTTTTAAAAAAATGAAACCTCTTGTCTTGGGGTAGGTGGGGGAGGAGTGGTTGATGATGATGATAAGTCCAGTCATCAAAAAAGTGGGCCGGAGGTGGCTGTGAGTGGGTGACACAAAACTGACAGAAACATTGGCTGAGTTCAGACTGGCAGTTTGCAGTGGGAGCCAGTCATGGCAAAAAAGCCCCGGAACAAACTGTTCTGGGTTTTCCCTGTCACACTGTGCCAACTGATGCGGGAGCATACTGGGAGGAGGTGCGCGGGAGAGTTCAGACTGCTGGCCTGGAGGCATGGCTGTAAACAGCTTTTCCCTGGTAATTCGACTATGAGCGCAGATGTGCTCATGTGCATAAGCGCAGCCTGCTGATTTGGGGAGGATCCTGTTGTGCCGGCACTGCATTGGGCTGTAGAGCGGAGCACAGCCAATCATATCTCTGTTGCCTTATGCACAACGCGGGTTGCTCCCGGCTTTTCGGGTTGGCGTTCACACTTCCTGGAAGTGGGATAAACAGGCTCTTAGGGATTTGCTACTGCTTTTACCAGGCATCTTTTAAATGCGGGAGCGAAGCAGAACAGCACGAGTTGACTACGGGTGGGGAACGCCAGGCAGATGTACCTATGTGAATGCCCCCTTTAATCTGCTTGTAAAACGTAGCTGAAATGTGGCTATAGCGGGGCAAACTGCCAGTCTGAACTCAGCCATTATGGAGGAGGAAACAGATGTCTCAGAATCAGCTTCCAGAAAAAGACTGGAGTAAAAGTGGTCTAATAACAGAATAAAATGAGGGAGAAAACAAAATAAATAAAAACTAAAGGCACAAAAATGCATGCCAAAATCAGGTGATAAACTGAAGTAGTATGGGGCCAAAATGAATGGAAAGAAACCCATGCAGAAAAGCCCTGAGAATTGTGTTGATCCAGGACTTGATCCACAAAGTGCATTGTCAATGCCTCTGATGAAGCAAGCTCAAGGATATGTAATGTGAAGTCTAACTGGGTTATTTTAGCTTTGCTATGGCAATGGTCATATTTTGGTCTTTTATTCTAAACTAATTAACTTGTACTTAGAGATTTCTTTAGATTTTTAAAAATTCCTATACATATACAAGAACTGTGATTATTTATGGAAAACTACAAGAAAATATATGGACAGAAGTTCATGACATTGTACAGGAGGCAGCAATCAGCACCACCCCAAAGGAAAAAAAAATGGAAGAAAGTGAAGTGGCTGTCTGATGAGGCTTTACAAATAACTGAGGAAAGAAGGAAAGTGAAAGGCAAAGGTGAAAAGGAAAGGTTTACCCAACTGAATGCAGATTTCCAGAGAACAGCAAGGAGAGATAATGAGGCCTTCCTGAATGAACAATGCAAAATAATAGAGGAAAACAATAGAATGGGAAAGACTAGAAATCTCTTCAAGAAAATTGGAGAAACCGGTCACTAGAGGGCGGCGGCGTTGCGAGCGGACGCGTCTCGGGAGCTCTTGAGCCGTCCGCTTCCCGTTTCGTTTCCTTAGGGGGCCCCCACGCAGATGGGGGACCCCGCACTACCTCCTGGGGGGAGGTGGAGTAGCAGGGGGCTCTTTCAGCCACCCCCGCTGACAGCAAACCGCGGGGTGTGGCAGTTTTGCCCCGAAGCAGGAGCGAACACGTGGAGAAGACATGGTTCGCCATGTCTTCCCTAGCGACGACCAGCCCTTTTTAACTTATAGTATCAAAATAAGAAGCACATTGCAATGAAAGTATAACTCTGCATATGAGCAAGTTGAAAGGGAGGAGGTGTCGGATTTACTACCCTTAAAGGATATCTCCAAACTTATGAAAGCGGCTTTGAAGTGTTTGGTGAGGAAATGTGCAGCAAAGCGACGGGGGTAAGGGAAAAAAAAATTATCCTGTTTGAGTCTTGAGTGCTGGCTGAAGGGTGTGGATTGGAAGACTAATTGCAACGAAGAGAAATATTTATAGAAAAGGAGTAGAAAGAGTGGAAAGTATCTGTGGGGATTTGTTGGAAACAGGCTTTTTTTGCAAAATGGAGCGAGGAGATGAAAGTGAAGAGCTAGACCCGGATACATTAATTAGTAGTCTGTCTTGGGATCAATTTCGGAACTTTTTATTGAATGAAATTGTGTCTGCAGTAAAAGAAGCTTGTAACAATTTGTGTGAAAGTACCCAAAGTGTAGATTCAAGCATTGAGGGAAATGGCGAACAGCCCCAATATAATCAGAAACACGCTGAGGATTCCAACTGTTCTAGGGAGGAAACAAGAGAGTGGCAAGTTAACCATTTGTTATCTGAGCAAAAAGAGTTTGGAAATGGGGGAACTTTAAGAAGGCGTCTAAAAGGAAGGAAAAAGCCCCTCTTAGGAAAAATGATAAGGAAATGGAATTTACCACAAATGCCGGGGGAAAAAGAGAACAAGATAAAAAGAAGAAAAAGAGCAGGAAGGATTTGCTTAGCGAAGTTTGACAGGAACAAAAGACTAAGAATTGACCTGTTAAAACATGGAAGGAAAGATCTGGACTTAAAATATCAGGAATACAAAGATGCAAGACATATAAAAGAGATGGAAAGGAAAAAGGATTCATCAGAAACATCAAGGAAAAAAACTGAGTTTTTAAAGCATGGAAGAAAAGATCTGGACTTAAAATGTCATGAATACAAGGATGCAAGACACATAAAAGAGATCGAAAGGAAGAAAGAGACTACTGAAAGATGGGGAAGAAGGAAGAAATTAAAGTTATGTCTGTTGCTTAGTAGAGTTATTATTTTCTCTGTGCGGGTTTATAAGAGTTTTGAAATTAGAAAGAAAAGTTTCTTGTTATGGTGAAAGAAAATGTTATGATGAAAGGAAAAAGATAATCTGTAATCTGGTAATTTATGGGTTGTCTAGTCAGTTATTAAAAATAATAACTTTATAAGATTTTGAGTTAGATATTCTCTTAAAATTTCTGTAATGTCTTTGTTGATGGTAGGAAAAAGGGGATTATTGAAGGATGGGGAAGAAGGAGGAAACATATGATATGTACAATGTTTAGTAGAATTGCTACTTTATATGGTTGGGTTTATAGAGTTACTGAAAATAAAAGGTTCCTGGAAATAAAAGGGAAGGAAAGGAAAAAGTAATTTGTACTGTGGTAATTTGGGGGGAAATTTGTGGGGCTATAGTCAGATGCTGCATTAAAGCTTCCTGTAGTGCCCTTATTCAGGGTATATTGGAAGAAAATAGCCAAGAAGGATGAATTTAAGCTTTATCCTTAAAATAAAATACTTTATTGGAAAAAAGAACTATTAACTAAATATGATTAAAAGATAATTTAGTTTGAATATTCATAACTAGAATAATTATGAGTGCTTGTCTAAACAGTTGGATCGTAATCTTTATCTACTGGGTTCTTTTTTTTTTAGTAGAACAAACAGGATATAAGATCTTAATTACCAAGGTGAATAGGACGGCTCCATGAAAATACTGAGTTTGGTAAAGGTTTAAGAGCAAGAATATTTCGGTTATGATTGGTGAAAGGTTATAAATATGATCAGGTGAGCAATATAGATGAACTTGGCATATGCAGTATGTGGGTGGTTGTATTTAATTTGAGTTGGATGAAATGTATAACTATCTTTTGTATGTAGGTATGAATACTGAGATGTGTGTAAATATATGGGTCTTTTTTGTTTGTTTGTTTACTTTCTGAAATACCAATAAAAAGAATTATATATAATAAAAAAAAGACCAAGAAAATTGGAGAAACCAAGGGAACATTTTGTGCAAAGCTGGCCATGATAAAGGAGAAAAATGGTAGGGACCTAACAGAAGCAGAAGCGATTAGGAAGAGATGGCAAGAATACACAGAAGAACTATACAAGAAGGATCTCAATGACCTTGACAACCACGATTGTGTGATTGCTGACCTTGAGCCAGACATCCTGGAGTGCGAAGTCAAATGGGCCTTAGAAAGCATTACTAACAACAAAGCTAGCGGAGGTGATGGTATCCCAGCTGAGCTATTACAAAGTCTTTGTAAATGTCTCTGAGATGATCACTGGCATGCAAATCAATTAGTTCCATCAGAAAAAAGTTACTTGCACCTTCTGGTGCCACTTTAAATGGATTCTAAAGCATTCTTATTTCCTTTCCATGCTTATGGCAACCAGTAAATCTGTTCTGGAATTCCACCTGCAATAGGGTCAGTGCTTTGATGTGGCTTTCAACATTGAATTGTAAATTCCTGTCTTTCCCAAATTTTAGTCCATTGCAGCATGAGACATTTGAAAAGTTACCCTCACTAATTTGCTTCACAAAAATGTTTAGCTTTGCTTCAAAAGCTTTCAGTTCAAAATGCAAAATACACAAGCTTTCCTTTTCCCTGCAACCTTTGATTCAATGTGTTCAGCTGCTCTGTGATATCAGTTAAGAAAGCCAAATCAATAATCCATTCAAGGTCAGAAAGTGCTTCTTGACCTTTTCCTTTCTCCTTGACAAAGACATCAACTTCATGATGAAGGCTGAAAAAATGTTTAAGGACTTTGCCTCTGCTCAGCCATCTAACTTCTGCATGGTATAATACATCTCAAAATTCTGCATCTATCTCTGAGAGAAAAAATTGAAAGTAATGATGAATACGGCCATGGTGCCTGATGTAATTAATGCTGGATACAACAATACGCATCACACTTTCCCATGGAAAAATCTTACTACATAAGGATAATGCAGTGAAATTGCATGGGAAGTGTACCGTTTAATTTCAGTATTTCTTCATTGATTCTTGCAATTACACCAGTTTTACTTCCCACCATATTTCTTGCACCATCAGTTATGATGCTTTTCAATTTATCTCAACTCAGACCAAGATGTGAGAAGGGGAATCCTATAAGCTCCCCTGCTAAGAGAGTCCACTTTCCCTCTCAACCCAAGGGGTCACTTATTGGCTCTTGCAATCACAGAAGCATGAGAAGACTCCTAGCTGGAATGGGTGGGGGAGGAGAGGCAGAAGCAAGCAAGGCAAGAAGTCAACTCTTGTTGAGGAAGGAAGAATACTTTTGCCTGTAGCAGCAACCTCACTTGGAGCCACTTGGAGGAGCCTTGATGGGTAGAGCCTCTAGAAATGTTCAGTATGCAAAACACTTTGTATCCTTCCCCCCCCCAATACCAGTCCATTGATTGTCCTTTTCCCACCTTTTTTGCAAAAGCCAGCCAGTCATCTCCTGTACCCGTCCACACAGCTGCTTTATCTTCCTTACCCACGTATATAGCCTTCGACATGGTAATGCGTGGAGAGGGGGGAGTGAAAAAGCTGAGTGGTACGGGTACCTGAGCTTTGCTGGCTAGCAAAGCACCCAGAATTGCCAAAGGCTAGTATGGAGAATAAGATCAAGAGGGGGGCTGACAGAAGGAAACATGGGGACCAGAAGAAACACTGTTGCTATTGTGTCTTTTCCTTTTTCTTTGCAAGAAAGGGACAGAAAGAACAGCTGTAGATGGTGACTCTTGAGGCAGGAAGAACAGTGTGGTTGTGAGGGAAAATGTCTTGAGGGTGATAGTAGCAAACAGGCGGGTTAGAAGGCTGCAGTTGGAGACCCCTGCTCTATAAGCACAGTTTGCTTTTTTGGTAGTTTAATACAGGCTGGTAATGAGTTGGCAGGGATTACATTTGTGGTGAATCACCGACATGGCTGGATTTTTCTGATTTCCATTCTCATTTCTGGAAGTGTGCTCTCATAGACTGCAGTTGGCCTATAGGTTTGTAACTGTCAGTGTAGTCCTAACAAGGGGTGGACTCTACTAAGCCTATTGAAGTCAATGGACTTTGAAGGTTGTAACTCTGCTTAGGATTGCACTGTGTATTAATTAATTTTAAAACAACAAAAATAAAAGATTTCTTGGGGAGGGGAAGCTGCTTTCAATGTAGAAGTTTCCCATGATGATTTTTTAAAAAGTGATCACTTGGCATATAGTTTAGACTGGAATTGGGAAACTTTTTGTGATTCCTTGGATACCCTTCACCTTCTCTAGGTATCACTGGAATATGAGAAATCTGAGTCTGATTGGAGGAGACTGTCCCAGTTAGGCAGTTCCCATAGCCATCTTAATTTAAGATTGGGATACCAATGTTGTAGCACTGGGAACTAAGTTCCCAGAGCTGTTGGCTTTCCTTATTGTTGGTTATGTTTCTGTGACAGGTGACCATTTAATCCGAGGTGGTGTGCCAGTCTCACCACTACTCATTAAGGGGGCCTAGTACACCCCAGAGCAAACGTATCTAGAATCATCCACTTCTCCAGCTGCCATGCATTTAATTAGAGTCCTTATATAACCTATTTAATTCAAGGAGCATTATCAAAAGAAGAAGATATTGGATTTATACCCTATCCTTCACTCAGTGTCTCAGAGCAGCTTACAATCTCCTTTCCCTTCCCGTCCCCACAAACACCCTGTGAAGTGGGTGGGGCTGAGAGAGCTCTTTCAAGGACAGCTTTGAGAGAACTTGTGACTGACCCAAGGTCACACCAGCAGCTGCATACAGAGGTGTGGGGAATCAAACCCAGTTCTCCTAGATTAGAGTCCATGCTCTTAACCACTATATCAAACTGTGTTTTAAATGAAAGAACTGAGAGAGTTCATGTCTGTGACAATGTGATCCCACATCATGACACTTGCATTTATGAAAATAACAATAAACCAGCTTCAAAAGATATCATAGTTGGTACAATAATTAAGTATATATGACAACAATAACAACCAAAGTATAACAATTCAGGCCTGTAGTATCGGAGCAGACCAGGGCCTCAGTCTTTCTGACTTGTGTCTAACCAGTGTCTTCAAGGTGCACCAACTTGCAACTGTGTTCTGCACTAGAATGTCCTCTGTTCTTTACAGGAGTTTCTGGTATCCCTTCAATATTAGTATATAGTTTCATAGAAAGGTGAGAGTGCTTCTCCCTGCAGCTTCAGGCCCTCCAATCTCTCAGGGAAAATTGCACCTTTTTTTCCTTATAAGGAATACCCAACTCTTAAACTTTCTTCGGTGGACTCAGGGTTACAGTTACTTGCCCACTGCCTGTCTTACTGGTTGCCCTGAGTTTTTAGAAAGCAAGTTCAAACACTTTAAAAATAAGTTTTGCAGAGAATTCAGGGGAGGGGTTTGTGTTTCGCATGAGAGATCAACCTAGCCATCTCAAAGTACTTAGCACAGAGTCACAAAAGGCCTCTCAGCACAGAGAGAATGCTGCCATTACATGATGGCCTGAAGCAGTTAAAAAAGAATTCATGCTGCCTTCTCCTGGTCTTCTCAGGTACCTCACAGAAGGGGTAATGGCAGCACTTCTCATCGTAGTGAGTCCTTTGCTAGTCTTGGGAACGTGGCGTCACTTTTTGATACCAGCTAAGGAGTCTGGCTGTGAAAGCTTTTTGTAGTTATACATGCCTTGAGACACTTGTTTGTGATTGTCTCTGTACACTGAAAGCTGAATCATGAGGTTTTAATTTGTGAGATACTGATAGTGCATGGCATGGGGTTTGGTCTGAATGGCTTTTTGATCTCAGAATCCAGACCAAATAAAATAATGTTGTATGTGTTTGCCCTGCTTGTTTGTTCCAGCCTTTTCCATTTAACCGTAGGAACTTCAATCAGTTTTATATAATTAAGTTAAAAATATTGAAACTATTATACAGCTATTTTTAAAAAAGTCTGATGGAGTTAAATTTGTGTATAGCATTTAATTTGTCCTCTGCTATAATGTTTTATTTCCAAATTCAAAATTGTAGGTATGATCCAGTTGAACACATTTGTTACTATTTGTATGTCATTCTTCTTGAGCTTGTCTTCTTCAGTTACCTAAAGAAAATATTTTAAAGCTGGAAATAAATGTATGGCTGTAAAAATAAATGTTTTTGTATGCATTTGTCACCCTGAAATTTAGCAATGCCATCAATTCTTTTTTTTAGTTCAGAAGGTTTAGGAGTAGATATCTATCTCATAAAAAGTGTAAATGTATACACATTCACTCAAAGACACAGAACATACACACATTTTTGTTTACCTATTCTCTGCCGCATTCACGTACAGTATATGTGTTTGTAGAATTTCAGTTGGGTCTGACTCTCTATACTAGAGGTATGCTTTCTGCTTGTTCGGTTCAGCTCTTTTTGGTTCAGCTGTAATTCTGCTGTTTGAAATTTAAATTAGATGACACAAGATTGAAAGTGAAAATCTGCATGAATATATTCAGAACTGATGCAAAGAGATTCAGAATACTTGTGCCAAATATGATTGCTGTAAATATAGTAGTTATATGCAAAATTATTGATGTTGCTCAGGTATAATATGTTTGTGTTAGCTGCAAATGTATTTTATTGAGTACATACTGTCTCTGAACAACGCTGCTGTAACATTCAGGTGTTTCTCTCAGCAAAGTTGTTCTAGAACTACTTTAGGATTAGTTCTAGAACTAGTGCATAGGATTGCAAGCCTATGCACACTTGCTTTTGAGCCAGTTTGTATAGGATTCAGCTATATGAGCATTACAAATAATATGCAAACCAATCTAATTTTAGAAAGGTTCATGGCTTAACACAGAAGCATTTAATTCTGGCATGAGACTATATGCATATTCACACGTCGTTATCTAAAGCCGTGCATGTTTAAATGGCAATAATAGGTCCTAATCTTTTTTTACCAGCTGAACTTTAGATAACTATAGATCTATCTACAGAACTAATTTTAAAAGTTTTTGTTGGACTGGTGCAGTGTAATTGCTACTCCAGAGTTAAAATATATGAGACCGTAAAATAAAATAGGCTAATCACATTAGTGTTCTACTTTGTTTTAGGTTTCCTTTTATTTATGTGTGTTAAAATTAATCTCTTTGGATTGTTTTAAAGCTCTGCTTTTTCCAGGCGGCTCTCAGTAAACTATAATGCAATAGGAGGTGAAAGCCTGGAGTGGAAGGGAGACTCTTTTTTATTCTTTCTTTTTGGTAGATTTATTAGTTCTTTGTCCTTGTTTCATGCAGTTAACATGCGGCTGAATGTCAAGAGGTTGAGGGAAAAAACCCAAGTCTCCTATTGAACTTTACATGTTTTCTTTTGATTTTGAAATGCAAAGCGAAGGAGCATGTTAAGAGGCACAAGGGCAGGATAAATGCAGGCTTAACTTGCTTTTTTTCCTCCTTTAAATTAAAAAAATGCTTTGTACTGCAGCTAAAAACCAAGAATCATGATAATTGTGGCAGGCACATACTTTTCTCCTACATAGATAAAAGGACACCCTTTGATTTCTGCTCAGTGGAATTTGACAGTCTGTGGCTGGCTGCAAACATGTGTGAGTGCGCCCGCACAAACACACACTTTGCTATGCCCTATCTTGGTTACAGCTCAGTCCTACCCAGGGTCATTACAATATACACATTACATACTTCTAGAAAACATGAAGATGAACAAAACAGGGAGTTTAGATAAACAGAGATAGATTGGAGCCTGGTGGGGGTATACAATGTAAATGGACTGGGCAGTCTGAATGAACATTTTGAATGCTATAAAAGCCCCTACCCCACTCTCTCTTCCCGAGCTGTGAGCATTGGAGCCCCATGAAATGAAAAAAACAGCTATAATTAAGAAAAAATTGAGTGGAACGATTATATGGTATTAATCTTGAATTAATTGTTTTTGAAGTGATGTTTAAACCGATGTCAGCACAAGGCAAGAGTATCTGGCCTAATGCCAGTACCTTGTAAAGCACATTAGCTCAGTTGAGTAGTACTTAAAGTTTGAGTCAGAAAGAGAGAGAGGGAGTGTGTGCGCGTGCTTCCACTCTGCTCAGTTGTAGCTTCCTTTGCTGGGACGAGCTGGATACCTGTGCAGTTGAATAATGTGGCTGAAACAGGATTTCTGCTGTGTTTCACCTCAATTTCTTGTCTGTTCACAGGTGGATCACTAGCTGCTGACTGCAAACCAGGATATGCTACATGTTCACTGCCACTAACAATGACCATGACCCTTCACACAAAAACCTCTGGTGTTGCCTTGTTGCACCAGATACAAGGCACTGAACTAGAGACGCTGAGCAGACCTCAGCTGAAGATTCCCCTGGATCAACCGCTCAACGAAATGTATGTCGAGAGCAGCAAAACTGGAGTTTTCAGCTACCCAGAAGGCACCAGTTACGATTTTTCCACCGCTGCACAACCAGTGTACAGCTCAGCCAGCCTCAGTTATGCCCCTACGTCGGAAACATTTGGGTCCAACAGCCTGGGAGGGTTTCCCTCTCTGAATAATGTTCCTCCTAGCCCTGTTGTGTTTTTACAGACAGCACCACAGCTCTCACCTTTTATTCATCACAACCAGCAGGTACCGTACTACCTTGAGAATGAACCGGGAAACTTTTCAATGAGGGATGCTGATCCCTCAGTTTTCTACAGGTAAATTTTTCTATTGATTTATTTGAAATAGACACAAGCAGGGAGAGACCAGTTGTGGAGAATGTTGTGTGTTGTGGGTACGGGGATCTATGTGTAAGACCGTGCCATTAGAACTGTCAACCAAGAATAATGAGACAATAAGCAATAGTGCAACATAAATCAAAATGTCTCTTGTGATTATTAGGTAATTGTTGCAGTGTAAAAAAATGGCAAGCAAGCAAACAAACACAAAACAAACCAGAATTAAAGTGAGAACTGCTGAGACATAGAAGTGACTGTTTTGATCACTGACAGTGTAGATTGCACCTCCTGTATATTTACATGTTTGGAGTTTCATTTTTAAGCTGCAAATCCCCCCCTTCTGTCTGTTTATTGCATTAATTTACCTTACCTAAAGTTGGTCAAAAGCTCAGTGCTCTGCTTTTCCAAAGGCTCAGGCTGATTTAATGATGGCACTTTAGTCATAAAGAAGCTTGTAAAAAAGTGATCTTAAGGCCTCAGAGCTGAAGTAATGTGATTCTAAAAGGTGATTCTCTTCCCAGTACACTAGCATGTTTAAAAGACAATAGATTTTACATTCGTTTTCTGTGCAACTCACTGTAGTATTCTCACAGAGAAGCCCGAGCTGTTAATGCTTTAAAAAAATCCTTGTGGAGAGTGCGGGGGAGTAGTGTACATGAGCATTTTTATATGCTTGCAACTGCAGAGAGATTTTAGTGTTCTTTGTACTGGTTTGGGGAATATGGCTAGTATGACAGTGGCGAAGACCATAAAAAGAGTGTCAGGAAAGCATATTTTAGTGATGTAACCAAGTTTATCAGTTCTTGTTTTTGTTTTACAGAATTAGAATTAAGCTACCATACACAGTTAAGACCACACATAAATGAAAGCATGTTGTTATTGCTGAAAGACTAGTCTAAAACGTATCTCTTCTATATTCAAATTTGCATTTGGTGATCTCTTCCAGTAAAATTGGAGATATAACCTGGGAGAATACTTCATTGGGTTGGGTGCACCTAGATTAACTGGTGAGCTTTCTGTGCTACTCTTGTTAGTTTCTAAGAATCCTGAGATGTTTGTGATAATTTCCTGTTCCCCAAAACTGGCAGACTGGAAGACATAACCCTTGCAATGCAAATATAATGGCTTCCCACTATATTTGGTAATGCAAATTTAGTGGCTTCAGTTTTTGAGCATTTTTCCTTTGTGTTTTGATTAGAATGGTAGCCTTTAAAAAAAAGTTATGGAGCCAAAGGCATGCACCAAATCTGCTGCCTCTAATCCATCAGACAGGTGAAAATGCCAGCTTTTCCCCTCAGGTGTTCATTATTGAGTTTTACCACTGCAAGATACAGAAAAAAAACAGTCTGGCCAGTGTAATATGCATAAGTCCTGTCATTTTCTACATTAATAATCTGTTTAATGGGTTTGCTGCAAGATCAAAAAAAATTAGAGGCTCACAGGGTATCACTGGAGGAGGGCCTATGACACAGCAGCCTTGCTGAAACTAATCAAGTCTGGGTGTAATCAGAACCTGAGTGGAAGATTTCCTATGTAATCCTATGAAAACTGCCTTGAGATCCATGAAAGAAGAAAGGTGGAAATGCAAAATGGAAAAAGCAATAAAAAGGAAACTTTCTAAAGCAGAATATGCTTTTGAGTGTGAAGTTATCACCTGAGATGGAAATGATGAACTAAGCCATAATGAAAACAAAAAAGGATGTATATTGACAGCAGTCTTTGTTCTGAGTATATTCTTTTCTTCTGCGGAATGTTACATTGACTTCCTGAAAAACATCAAACATTACTTCTTTGTTTTTGTGTTATTTGAAAAAGACCAAGAACTATCAGCATCCTAGGTGAAATCATTTTAATAATGCCTGATGGGGCTTGTTATAGCTAAAAATCAGAGATGAGAAGTACATTTGTTTTCAGACAGGTGATGTACTGAAGGGGCATCCAGCCCTGGTTCACTAGGACTTGTAGGGTTTGACTTCTTTCATTTCAGAATAGTTGGATGAGAGAGGAAACAGAACTTTGATTGCATTGTATTAGCTTGTATTGAAATATTCTGTTTTGTGGCTATCATGTAATGTCGTCAAATTTTGATTTTCTAAGGATTGAGCACCTTGGATGAAATCAACATTCTCACAAGTTGGTGGTAGAAATGTATCTTGGCAGGTGTTAATCCTTTTTTCTGTCTCTCCTTTGACTTGTCTCAGGAGCAACTGAAAGTATAGTGTGTTTGACTGTCATGTCATTCCTTACTTGCAAAAGCTTTTTCAAGCATTTTGTATTTATCTTTTAAATCAATTTCCAGTATAGGTCTACTAAAAATAATTTCTGTATTTCTTTGCCCAGGACTTATAGACACTATATTATTGGAAAGAATCTCTACTTGATAATATAAAAATACTATTACAAATTATGAATAGCTGCATAAGTGCTTTTTAATAAGTCTCTTTGTATC
The DNA here is from genome assembly GCA_029375565.1 of Gekko gecko. NCBI lineage: Eukaryota > Metazoa > Chordata > Lepidosauria > Squamata > Gekkonidae > Gekko > Gekko gecko. The sequence continues at coordinate 143,473,048 of JAPDNY010000001.1, read as the reverse complement.
CTTCAACCCCACTACTAAAAATTTCTCTGTATATTGAATGCTACTTTTAATTAAAAAAAATTATGCATTTAAGTTTATTTAGGGAAACTGTAGGCTAGCAAACTTTGTACACACTTCCATCTTCATGATTTTTTTGTAATTGCTCTCATTTACAGTGATTCCTGTAGCACTTCTACATTTTCACTTAACAGGATTGCTCAGAAATTCCCATTGGCGTCTATGAGATTTGGTGATGGTGGAAAGTGCTGTGAAGTCACAGCTGACTTACGGCGACCCATACGATTTTCAAACCAAGATTCATTCAGAGGTGGTTTGCCCTTGTCTGTCTCTATGTTGCAAATCTTGGTGGTCTCCCATCCAAATACTAACCAGGACTGACCCCACTTAGCTTCTAGGTCTGAGGAGATCAGGTTAGCCTGAGCTATGCAGGTCAGGGCTCTATGAGATGTACCTCTGAATAAAGTGGATTGCACCTCTTGATGTCGTATTGATTCTAATTATGGTCTTTGAAGAAGGATATTTGTTTTATTGTTTCTGTAATGATTATTTCTATTTTATTTAAGGGGAGTGAAAACTTTAAACGATTAAAGTGATTGTGATTTGCTCATGAGTTTCTAGCAAGTAAAAATGAACTGGAATTTGAACCCATTTGTCCATATTCAGCATGCTAATTATTGATCCCTAAAATGGCCAATTTAGCATTCTGTCTGGCTTTAGAAAATAGTATTTGGCTTAGCTTTAGGCCTAAACAGTTATCCAGTACTAGAAGATTCAAATGCAGACAGAATGTACAGTAATACCAATAGGAGAATGAATGGCATTTTGATCAGTTTCAATTTCCTCTATAAAAATACTGCTTCTGTTAAGGACATTGTAATTCTTATTATGTGCTTACCTCCTACTGTGAGTGGTAAAAAGTAGTTGCGACATATCCTCATGAAAAAAGTGAGAATGTTATTCAGATTGAGACAGTGTAGACAACTTGCTTAGCTGTAGTCTGTATAACAGCTATGTTAAAACCTTTTTCAGATTATATCCGCCTGAAGTGCGTGCACTGATAACACCTGACATGTTGCTGCCTCAATGAAAGGTCCCTGTTCTGGTAGCATAAATACCTTCTTTGAAAGCTACTATCAATCGTGCCATGACAATTGAGGTCTGAGATGAATATCTCTTTTAAAGGTTGCTCATTTTAGAAAATTAGAAACAGCTTTGTTCCTAGCTCTAGCAAAGGAGAGAGAGATGCTTCTTCCATAAGGGTATGGTCTTTCTTGCTTGGGTGTACAGACTAAGTGGAAGTGGAAGAAGCGATAGCAAGCTAATTATTTTCAGTATGTTCAGATAGTAGATGCATTTATTGATACGCTACTTTTTAAATTCCTGCCTGAATCTCCTGTCAGTGTTGTTTTAGCTAATTAAGGATTATTGTTGCTTCAGAAGCTGAAGGTCTGCTGTTCTTTCTTGAACAAAATGCTTACCGTTCTTGATGGAAGAAGACAGTAGATGCAAGATTAAGGCAGCTAGGGTTTATAAATGAAGATATCTTCTTGCTAGGTAAGGCAAAGGCCCTTTCACTTGTCCAGCATTGCCTTACAGAGCTGGATTACAACAGTACGATGATTCACTCTCGCAGAGTCTGCTCGAGTCAATTTTTTGGTATTTTACCTCCTTGGACTCTGTCATTATACATAACCAGCAGCCCCCCACCTTGTTAGGGCATTAACTTTAGCTCACCTTAAAGCCATCCCCTCTGAAGTATTACAGGGTAGATATCATCACTTGCCTACTCCAGAACTGGTGATTTCAGGGGGGTGTTGAAAGACCTGAGTCAGATTGAGGTGACGAGAGAGGAGGTCCTACGACTGATAGACAACTTAAAAACTGATAAATCAACAGGCCCGGATGGTATACATCCGAGAGTTCTGAAAGAACTCAAATGTGAAGTTGTGGATCTCCTGACAAAAATATGTAATCTTTCATTAAAATCTGCCTCCATTCCTGAGGATTGGAAGGTAGGTAATGTCACTCCCATCTTTAAAAAGGGTTCCAGAGGAGATCCGGGAAATTACAGGCCAGTCAGTCTGATGGTGATACTGGGCAAATTAGTAGAAACCATTATTAAGGAAAGAATTAGTAGGCACATTGATGAACAAAAACTATTGAGGCAGACTCAGCATGAGTACTGTAAGGGAAGATCTTGTCTCACTAACCTGTTAGTGTTCTTTGAGGGGGTGAACAAACGTGGACAAGGGGGATCCAATAGATATTGTTTTCCTTGACTTCCAGAAAGCTTTTGATAAAGTTCCTCATCAAAGGCTCCTAAGTAAGCTCAAAAATCATGGGATAAAAGGATAAATTCTTTTGTGGATCGAAAACTGGCTAATTAATAGAAAACAGAGAGTGAGTATAAATGGGCAGTTTTCTTAGTGGAGGGTGGTAAGCAGTGGGGTACTGCAGGGATCAGTACTTGGTCTGATGCTTTTTAACTTGTTCATTAATGATTTGGAATTGGGAGTAAGCAGTGAAGTGGCTAAATTTGCAGATGATACAGAATTGTTCAGGGTGGTGAGAACCAGGGAGGATTGTGAGGCACTCCAAAGGGATCTGTCGAGGACGGGCGAGTGGATGTCAACGTGGCAAATGGGATTCAATGTGGCCAAGTGCAAAATGATGCACATTGGAGCCAAAAATCCTAACTATAAATACACATGGATGGGGTTGGAACTGGCAGAGACTGATCAAGAGAGAGATCTTGGAGTCATAGTAGATAACTCACTGAAAATGTCGAGACAGTGTGCGACTGCAATAAAAAAGGCCAATGCTATGCTGGGGATTATTAGGAAGGGTATTGAAATCAGATCAGCCAATGTCATAATGCCCCTATATAAATCAATGATGCAATCTTATTTGGAGTACTGTGTACAGTTCTGGTCACCACACCTTATAGCTTTGGAAAAAGTGCAGAAAAGGGTGACTAGAATGATAAAAGGGTTGGAAAACTTTCCCTGTGAAGAAAGGTTAAAACACTTGGGGCTCTTTGGTTTGGAGAAATGATGGCTGAGGGGTGACATGATAGAGGTTTTTAAGATTATTCATGGGATAGAACATGTAGAGAAAGAGGTACTTTTCTCCCTTTCTCACAATACAAGAACTCGTGGGCACTCCATGAAATTGCTGAGCAGTCGGGTTAGAACGAATAAACGGAAGTACTTCTACACCCAAAGAGTGAATTCACTGCCACAGGAGGTGTTGGTGGCTACAAGCATGGACGGCTTCAAGAGGGAATTAGATAAACATAAGGAGCAAAGGTCCATCAGTGGCTACAAGGTATAGATAGGGACTCTGGGGTAAGGGATGCTCTGTATTCTTGGTGCTGGGGGGGGGCAACAGTGGAAGGGCTTCTAGTGTCCTGGCCCCACTGCTGGACCTCCTGATGGCACCTGGTATTTTTTGGCTACTGTGTGACAGAGTGTTGGACTGGATGTGCCGTTGGCCTGATCCAACATTGACTTCTCTTATGTACTTATGTTCTTATGTCCATATTCAGATTGTCTCTGCCCTTGCATTCAGGGTAAAACTGACACTGTCTCACAAGCTATTGGAATGTCAGTTTTTTACAGCTTTTAGGAACCATTGGGTCTCACTGCTTTTAACACGCTCTTCTTTTAATACACTTTAAGGGGATAATAATCTCTATCTGATGCTAGACAGTTACCTGAACACAACCTACTTGGTCGCCAAATTTCTGTCTAACTCATTTTCCTTTAGTAAATGATGTATTATTCTTTTAGTCATTGCTCAAGATCATCTGATCATGGGAGCTCTGAAAAGTAGAGTTATAGCTAATTGTTATTGTAGAGCATAGACTGAGCACTGGTGCTACTCCTTTTCTTAGAACATGACATCTGTAAAAGAAAAGAACCTGTTTGGCATACAGTTGCAGGCCAAGATTAAGAACTGCTGAAGCCCTGAATTGTGTCAGTTTTTAGAGGCCCTGTTGCATTGTCCAAAAAAGTGCTTTATTCTAACAGTAACTTTTAAAAAATTTATTTAGCAGCCCCTTATAAACTGGGGCCCTGAGGCGTACTTATCTTGTGCATAATTCCGTTTTCGTCCAGATGCATAAAATTCATCTCCAAACAGCTGTCCTCCACAAGGGCTTTCAGCTCTCTCTTCTGATACTTAACTATCACTGATCCCCTGTTCCTGAGTGATGATGGGGATAGTTTAACTTTCCATGTCTCACAGTCCATACTACCAAACTACTTCTCTTTCCCTTACTATGGCTGGTTTCCTTGCAGGACCCACTATCTCCTTCCCCTGCACCCTCGCATCTTTCTGAGTGGCATGATCCTATGTATCAAGGAAATAAAAATTCCTTTTTGCTGCTACTCAAAGGGTTTGTTTGGCGGACTGCTTTCACTCTGTTAATTGGTGCAGTTAATTGTGGCATCTGGATCAAATTTTTGGTTTTACATCTTTGCCAAAAATTATCATCTCTCAGTTCCTTGTGCTATAACGATACCAACAACCATTACTGATAGCAATGGTTCATGCATCTCACTGTTGGGTCCTTGAACACTGGTTAAAAACCATTTCCATGTGCCATGGCTGAGTACCTGCTTTGTGTGCAGGAGGTCCCAGATTTAAATACCTGGAATCTCAATTTAAAAGTTTTGGGTAGCAGGTAGGGTTGCCAGGCTGTGCCTGGCAGTGCCCAGGAACCCACAGGAAGTTGGGTGAAGGAATGGGTGTGTGTGCAATGTCCTTTGTGTCACTATGTTACTTATGAAGGAAACCTGGAAGTGGCATATGGTAGCTCTAGAAACTCTGTAGTTTTACATCACTTTGGGGTTTATCCTGGAAGGGCCATAGTAGTGCACAGGACTTCAACATTTTTTTTCTCCTACCACCACTCCAAGCAATGACAGCTGCGGGCTGGAGGCCTCCCATTGTAGCAGGCAGGGGTCTTTTGGGGGGGAGCACGCCGGAGCGCAGCTCTGGCAGCTTCTGAGGGCAGAAAGGCTCCTGGATGTCACTTTCCGCCTTACAAGCCCTTTCCCCAGACTTTTGGCCAGCCGAATGTCAATTTCAGCCCCATTGTGTCCTATGGGCCATTGAAGTCAATGGCAAAAACTGGAGGCTGGAGAGGAGGAGGTTTGAGGAAGAGGCTCCAAAGTCACAGGGTAGCTGTTGGAGACTCTCCCCAAGATACCCACCAAGTTTCAAGAACATTGGATCAGGGGTCCAATTCTGTGGGCCTCCAAACAGGTTGCCCCATCCCCTCCATTGTTCTCTATGGTGGGGAAAAAGTTACTTTTTCCCCACGGGGCTGTTGGTAGCTCTGGGGGGAGGGGTTTGAGGGAGAGGCTCCAAATTCCCAGGGTAGCTTCAGCGGCCTCTCCCCACATACACCGCCATGACCCAAAGCAATTGGACCAATGTTCCTAATTCTGTCAGCACCCAAACATGTTACCTCTATTGTTTCCAATGGGGAAACCCAGCCAGCCTCACTTAAGGCAGGCAAGCAGGCAGCCACCCAGCAGTCAGACTCTCCCAGAGAATCTCAGGGAAAGTGAACTGTCTTGGGAGGTGCTTGTTTGTCATGAGAACAAGTGGCACACTCCAGAACAAATGGCACTGTGGCAGTGCAAGCATGCCACTGTGCCACACAGAAACCCCAAAAGACAAAAAGGAACATCATTTATACATGTATAAATTGATGGTGCAACCTCATTGGACCACTCACACCACACACACCTCAAAAAGAATATTTACAGCACTGGAAAAAATGCAGAAAAGGGCTACTGCAATAATAAGAGGAGGACACTTTCTATGAAGAAAGGTTATCACGTTTGGGGATCTTAGCTTTGAGAAACAATGACTGAGGGGTGACGTGATAAGAGGTTTACAAGACTATGCATGGGATAGAGCAGGTAGAGAAAGAAGTACTTTTCACCCTTTCTCACAAGACAAGAACTCGTGGGCACTCAATGAAATTGCTGAGCAGTCAGGTTAGAAGTTCGAATAGATGAAAGGTTTTTTTGTTCTTACAGGTTTACAACTTTAAAAAGTTCTGCTGGTTGCTGTTGCTTGGTGGTGGTGGGGGGAGTTGGTTGGTTTTTTTCCTGTCTGCTCCAGCCTCCATACGTTTGTCAAATTCCATCTGGAAGCTGTTCATGCCAGCCGCCACCACCACCACCATCATCTCCTGTAGCAGTGAATTCCAGTGTTTGGGTGAAGAAGTACTGCAGTTGCCCTTTTCTGCATTTTTCCCAGTGCTATAAATACTCTTTTTAAGGTGTGTGTGGTATAGTGGGCTAATGAGGTTGCACCATCAATTTATACATGTATATATGTTGTTCCTTTTGGTCTTTTGGGGTTTCTGTGTGGCACTGTGGCATGCCTGCACTGCCACAGTGCCACTTGTTCTGGAGTGTGCCACTTGTTCTCGTGGCAAACAAGCACCTCCCAAGACGGTTCACTTTCCCTGAGATTCTCTGGGAGAGTCTGACTGCTGGGTGGCTGCCTGCTTGCCTGTCTTAAGTGAGGCTGGCTGGGTTTCCCCATTGGAAACAATGGAGGTAACCTGTTTGGGTGCCCATAGAATTAGGACCATTGGTCCAATTGCTTTGAGACATGGTGGTGTATGTGGGGAGAGGCTCCCGAAGCTACCCTGAAAATTTGGAGTCTCTCCTTCAAACCCCCTCCCCCAGAGCTACTAACAGCCCCGTGGGAAAAAAGTACCTTTTTCCCCACCATAGAGAACATTGGAGGGGATGGGGGCAACCTGTTTGGGGGCCCATAGAATTGGATCCCCTGGTCCAATGTTCTTGAAACTTGGTGGGTATCTTGGGGAGAGGCTCCAACAGCTACCCTGTGACTTTGGAGCCTCTTCCTCAAACCCCCTCCCCTCCAGCCCCCAGAATATACTCTATGTTTTCACCATTGACTGCAGTGGCCCAGAGGATATAATGGGGCCGAATTGCTGCTGAATTTCTTTCATTCCCTCCTTTCCTTCTCTCCTTTTCCTCTTTCCCACCTTCTTCTCTTCTCTTCTTTCCTCCTTTCCCTGTTTCCGTCTTTCTTCCCTTCTCTCTCTTTCTTTCCCTCCTTCTTTCTTTCTCCTTTCCTTTTCTTTCTTCCCCTCTTTCCTTCTCTCTACTCTCTCTCTTTCCTTCCCTCTTTCCTCCTTCTGTGGCCCAACTCTAGTGAGAAGGGGTTTAAACTTTAAACCCCTTCTCTCTTAGCTCCCTCACCCAGGCTAGCTGGGGAAGGGAAGGGGAGGCTTTCGAAGATGCCTCCCCCACCTTTGCTTCCCCTTCTGACATCATTTCTGATGATGTCAGGGGGCGTGGCATATGCTAATAGCCTAGTAGCTCATTAACATACCATATGCTAATGAGCTCCTGCGGCTCTTTTTCTACGAAAAGACCCATGGTAGCAGGAGGCCAGGCGGTCCTAGTAGCAAAGTCCTCTACCTGAGAGACTAGAGAGCTGCTGCCAGTGAGACTGCACAATATTGACCTTGGTGATATAAAGCCACTTCATGCACATACATTGCAGTGCATAGCAAGCAGTCTGTCTCAAACCAGTAATAATTTATAGAAAAAAAATCCTTAATGAATAAAGTGAATAATTGCTTGGGGGCAGAGGAAAGCATTTTGGATGAAATGTTTTGGTGACAGAAATGTGAATGGATACACTGCATACTCTGGTGGTTCTTGCAGATGTAGTGAGGATTTAGTGTATGTTCTACTGGTTAAATTGTGACTTGCTGAAATACTGCAAGAATACTTGCCTGAACATTAGCATTTATTCACTTCTGTTTATGGAGAAGTATGAATGTTTTAGGACTGTCACCCAACTGCAGATTTTGAATTTTTAAATACGGTTAATTAATTATTGTGTGTATGATTCAGCCACAATGAAGTAATTTCAAGCTGTATAGATTTTGATGGAATTGTTAAGCATGTGGTTAAATGAAGAAAAATACAATAAATGCAGCATGTTAATTCTACACAAGTTAGTATTGATTAAAATCTCAATAAAAGTGCCTTTTAAAAATTTGAGATAATTTATGATATCACACAGCATTGTGAACAATGGAAAAAATGTTTTCCATTAATAATTAAAACACAAACAGTATATCAGTTCATGCTGCATAGATTGACCTGTTTGTTTGTTCTGTCATTGAACTGGGATTCTGCAACTGAGATATCAGACATACTGGTTTGCTAATATGTGCAGAGTCCAATGATATGTTTACTTTGTTCATGACAATTTCTGCCACATCGAACACACTTTTACAAGGCACAGAAATAGCTGGAATACTAGGAGTGCAATCTTGCTGTGTGTTCACAGAACAGGGCGTGCAGAGGAGCTTCCACAGCAGGGTTGCCAACCACCAGGTGGGGCATGGAGATTCCCTGGTATTACAACTGGTTTCCAGATAAGTGATCAGTTCCCCTGGAGAAAGTGGCTGCTTTAGAGGGTAGACTCTATGGCATTATACAACCGCTGAGGTCCTTCCCATCCTCAAACCCTGCCATCCCCAGCCCCCCCATCTCCAGGAATCCCCCAGTCTGGAATTAGCAGCCCTATAGGGCTTGACAGCCCCCTTTCCAACTCCTGCCTCTAAACAGCTGGGCCATTCAGTAGCAGTGGAAGGTCTCCATCTAAGCCTCAACATCCTTTCTCTATTCTTCCTAGACTTCCCCGGCAACAAACCACTCCCAACAAAAGCAGGAATTCACTACAGGCAATTTCTATCCATATAGGAAATCTTTAAATGTGGTGGTCCAGAGTTATCAGAACCAGATAGTATTAGTTGAAATGTTTTGGAGAACCTCAGATATAAAATTGCTGATTGCTTGACTCCTCCTGTTGCAAATGGGGGGGGGGAATCTCATTTATCCTTATTCTAATTCCAGACTTTTTTTTTTCTGTGCGGATACCTATTCCCTCCAACAGGGGCCTCACTCTCCCCCAACAGCTTTTCCTACATAGTCAGTAGACTTCCTGGGTTTGTAGAAAAATCCAAACAGTGAGGAAATCCCTTCAGGGACAGTTGAATTCCCCCCAAAAGCCTTTTGAAATGGCCTCTGCAGGGACCTGACTCCAGGCAGCAACAGTGAGAGATTAGAACGTTGGGGGGGGGCGGGGGGCGAAGAGGCTTCTGACTGGCTCTGTCAGTCAAAGGGTGGGGGGAAGGGCCCTTTCTTTCCAGGCCTCTTTCGGCCTTGGAGGGAGGGGGGAGGGAGGGAGGGAGCCTTAGGGCCAGGCTGGGGGATTCCTAGAGGTTTTGGGGTGGAGTGCAAGGAGGGCAGGATTTGGGGAAGGGAGAGGCCTCAGCTGGGTATCATGCCACAGAATCCACCCTCCAAAGCAGCCATTTTCTCCAGGGAGACAGATCTCTGGAGTTCACCCTCCAGCAGGCCCCACTTGGAGGTTGCCAACCCTAGGCCTGGCAGCAGTATAGGGTTGCCAGGTCCCCCCATGGGCACTGGCAGGGGATGGGGTAGTGGGGTTGCCAGCTCCAGGTCTGGAAACTCCTGGAGATTTGGGGATGGAGCCTGGGGAGAACAGGGACCTCAGTGGGGTACAATGCCCTAGAGTCCACCCTCCAAAGCATCCATTTTCTCCAGGGGAAGTTATCTCAGTAGTCTGGAGCTGAGCACTAATTCCAGGGGATCCCCAGATCCCACCTGGAGGCTGGCATCCCTAGGCAGCACCCTCTGGGTGACTTGATACCACCTAATTTGCATGACTCAACTTGGCCTGGCTGCTTGCTGCTGTTCAGCAGCCACCCTATGAAAGCCAGCAGTGGTGCAGCAGTTAGAGCCTCAGAGTAGGGTCTGCAAGACCCAGGTTCAGATCCCCATATTGCGGTGGAAGCTGACTGGGTGATTTTGGACCAGTCACATACTTTCAGCCTAACCAACCTCACAGGGTTGTTGTGCAGATAAAAAGGAGGTGAGAATAATGTAAGCTGCTTTGGTCCCCACTGTGGAGAAAGACTATCATTTTCCTTGGTAGAAACTGGGGGAGGGGGTGGAGACGAAAAGCTGAAGACAGATAAAGGCAGATAAAGGTTAAGTTGGCTGTTGGGTGGGAAGGAAATAGGGTTGCCAACTCTGGATTGGGAAACTCCTGGACATTTAAGGGGTGGATCCTGGGGATGGTGGGGTTTGAGGAGGGGAGGAACTTCAGACCAGTATAATGCCATAGACTCCACCCTCCAAACCAGTCATTTCCTCCATGAGAACTACCATTGCCAGCCTCTGGGTGAGGGCTGGAGATCACCCAGAATTACAACTGTTGTCCGGGTGACAGAGATCAGTTCCCCTGGATAAAATGGCTGCTTTGGAGGGTTGAGTCTATGGCTCCACCCCCAGAAGGGAGAAAGAGTGTGAGATAGGTAAGGGTAGAGGGGAGGAAGCAAAGGTGTGAGGAATGGGATGACCATCCCGCAAGTTTCTTGCGGGTCTCCACTTGTCTCTTCTAAAACTGTAGTTCATGCACTGATCATTTCTTTTATTGACTTCTGCAGCCTTCTACTCTCTGGCCTCTTCTTATCACACCTTAGTGCAAAACTTAACCATAAAAAAATCACTTATCTTGTCATTCAAACCATCTGATGCTACATGTCTTCACTGGCTTCTTTTCCCTTCCTGCAGTGAGCACAAACTCTTTGTCCTTACCTGGTCCTTCAGAGCTCTCCATGGCCTTGCAGCCTTCTATCTTTCTGCTCTTGTTATGTCCTGGCCTATGACCTTCACTCTTCCACCTTTATCACGCTCAGCTGCTCAAAATTCTCCTGCTTCCTTAACAACTCTGCCCACTCCAACTTTTGTGCTTATTCTGCCAGGATTTCACCCTAAGTAACTTCATCATGTCCCTGCTCTCTGTCCCCAAAATCCCTCTTCAAAACTCACCTTTTCAGGACAGCAGTTAGCACGATCCTTCGAGTGCACCACCAACCATAAAGAAAACTAAGGCTGAATCACACTTGCATTTTTAAATGCCTTAATAACCATTTAGGAACATTCCCCTGTATCAGTTAATACACAGGATAGGCTTTTCTTGCTGTAAATGCTACCAGCTACAATGGGAGAAGACATTTCCTCTTTTGCCCACACTGCCCTTCATGATGTGGTTGGTAATAGACTGACAAGATGGATTTTCTCCCCTCACCACCACCATGCAGCATCTGTCAATGCTGACCAAAGAGAACTTTCTTTTATACAGAAAGGAAAAATTACAATGTGGAATAATTAATTCCAAAATATGTATGATGCTATGGAAAACCTGGTGACAGGAGGAATACAAGAATGCTTCAGATAGCACATGTGGTAGAAGCTCAGCTACGTCTTTAAGATCATATACAATGTGCCTTCTCCAATAACAACTTTGAATAGAGCATTTTATCTGATTTGGAATCAGAGGAAAGTGCTAGGCCATTTACAGGTCAATGCCAGTAGTGTGACATGCACAGATCTGGAATGCAGTAAGCTCCATCGCTTCCTAGAGGCACATTCTTTGCACCATCCTATCACTTTGATGAGGATCTAGGCTTGGAGTCTTGGGGGAGGACGGGACATAGGGGTGCCATCAGTCAGTGCCATTATATCACTTCCCCTGGATGATTTTTAATAGCACTTTAAAATACTGAGCTGGAAAAATAATCTCCCTTAGTGGGAGGTGGGCACAAAGGCCATGCCATTGCAGGCTAGACCTGTTTTAGTTGTGAAAATATCTTAGGTACAGTTTTAGCCAGCTGTTGTACATCTGGATACATAGCTGGTGTTAAAAGATTTTAAAATTACATAGCAGTGAATCTGCTTGTACCCTTCAGTCACAACACTGAGATTATAAGCTTGTTCTGCAGTGTTGGCAGACCCTGCATAACACAGAAGTACACACAGAAAGGAAGGATGTGAATCAGTTTGTACTAGCTGGTTTAACTGGCTTTATTAAACAACAGATACTATTTCTTGTAAGCTAACAAAATACTTTGAGGGCCTTACAGGTGAAACACTGGAGTAAAATATGTGTCTGTCCTTTGATTCTTCTAGCAGGTTGTGGTGAAAAATGCTGGCTTTCCGTTGCATCTAGTCTATGTCTTTTCCCATAAAGGTTTTACTTCTTTTGCAGGGATATTGGATTTTCAGAAGAACAATTTTTTTGTGCAAGAGAAAATCATGAGATTTTCTCTTCCCCGTGTTCGCAGTGATGATACAGTTCCCTTTATGACTGAACCATTTTGTAATTTCTGTGTTTATTTTTAAAGCAGTTATTCAGTGGACATTGTCATGCTGTCCCAGTCCCACTTCTGGAATTCCTGTTTAGCTATACATTTTTTTAAAAGTGGTCAAGGATAGCAAGACAAGGATAGCAAGACTTTCCCCTCTCCCTGCTGCTCTACCACTCTGTGATATTTGTGCTTACTTTTTAAAAAATTCTTTCGAGGCTGTGAACTGCCCCTCTCCTGGGTGGAAGCACCACAGTTTCTACGTAATTTCCCCCCAGAGGTCAGCGGATTCACTGCTGTGCCTTCCTTTATGTGGACTTGTACATTTGTATATACTATCTGTATACTATCTTCACTTAATACCTGATTGCCTGATAATCTCAAAGAATTATTTTATGCTAAACTGAAAGTGAATTGTTGCTATGATAAATGGAAACATATTACTTTAGGAAACTGATGCCTTAAGCTGGGAACATTCCTTCATTGGGAGCAAGTCCACTGGCTGCAAGCCATAACCATGGATACTTGAGCAAGTGATAATGCAACTAAAAAAATGCTGTGCTATCAGGTGGTTGCTGTTGGCTCTGTAGCACTAAACATTCATTCCAGATTTTGCTAAATCTGTTAGTATATTTTAAGACTCTTCTGTATAGTTTTGGTATCTTCTGGTGCTATGAGATATTGGAAAAGTTACTAGTGGCCCAAAACAGGGATGAGAGAGAGCATATGGCTTCTTAATGATGTGTAAAATTGAGCTGATTGGTCGTACTGTTTTTGTTACATGCAGAAACATGCTTTAACTATTACAGCTCAAGCTTTAAAGCTGATTTAAATGGCATCTCAAGGTTAGGCATCAAATTTTCTGGCATATGTGGTATAAGAAACAAGGCCATTTATTTGATTCATTTGGTTAAAGACATAATAGGAAAATATACTTGCTTATTGTATATTGTTATACTGAACATCTTTGTATGAATATCACCAGTTGCAGCTTGTGAAATGGTAGTGTTGACAACTCTTGAGTTGGGAAATTCCTGGAGATTCTGGAGGTGGAGCTTGGGGATGGGTGGGTTTGGGGAAGAGAAAGAGCTCAGCAGGGTATAATGCCATAGACTTCACCCTTCAAAAAAGCCATTTTCTCCAGTGCAACTGATCTCTATTTTCTGGAGAACAGTAGTAATTCTGGGAGATCTCCAGGCCCTACCTCCACTTAACTCTGCTATGTGTAGCACTGAGATGCCTCTAGGGATGGGCATGAACTGGCTCACAAACTAAAAGTTGTGATGAATTTTGGCTGGCTTGTGGTTCACAAACTGAAGTTCATGGCAGATCAAGGTGGGCAGTTGTGTTGGTCTGAAGCAACAGAACAAAATTAGAGTCCAGTGGCGCCTTTAAAACCAACAAAGTTATTCAAGGTGTGAGCTTTCATGTGCAAAGCACACTTTGACAGACACTGAAATGGAATTACAGATTGCAGTTGTACATATAGGGGGTGAGTTGTTAAATTAGCATGCAAAATAGTGAAGATTTTTTTGACAGAAAAAAAGAATGACAAGCTTGGTGTCTGGCATTATCCATTTGGGTTCAAGGGGGGAATATCATAGGTAATAAATATGTCAGAATTGGAGATTGATGTACCCTTAATCATGAGAATCCCATCATTAGATCCTATCCATCTCCTTTCTAGCATGGAGGCAAACTTTACAGCATCTTTTTCTTTGAAGTAAAGCATAGCTGTTTAGAGCAGGGGTGTCAAACATGCAGCCCAGAGGCCAGATCAGGCCCCTGGAGGGTTTCTATCAGGCTTGCAGTGGAACTGGCTGTCTCCTGCTTCTTCCAGTTCTGCTGCTGCTGCATCAATGTAGGTTTGCAGCTTACAGATACACACCTGAACAGCATACTCAAGATTGCAACAGCACAGACATTTTGATGCAGTAATCCAGAGCAAGGGGTGTCAATTATCAGATACTGCTAAATAAAAAAAATATTTCAAGAGAGCTAATGTTTTAAGCATGTTTTTATTTTAAGTTAAAAAAAAACCCTTTGTGTTTGTGTCCTTTATAAAGTTTATATCTCCGTTACCTGACATTACATTTTATGGCACACATGGCCCAGCCCAACAAGGTCTCATTTATGTCAGATCTGGCCCTCATAACAAATGAGTTCGGCACCCCTGGTTTAGAGTATACATGAAGTTCATGGCAGTGCAACTGGCATTAACTTTTTTTTTTTTTTGGCCCCCCGAAGGGGATTTTTTATTGCTTTTCTAAATACTACAAAAGAAGTACAGAAAACTACAAGAAACAAGAGGGGGAGGGGGAAACACCTCTAATCTACAGGTAAAAAAGTGATAGTCCCAAAACTACATTAGAAACCCCAAGTATGAGCGATTATTCTTAAGCTTAACATATAGTTATACAATTTAACATCTTTAGATCTAGCATCTTCTGTGACTGGTGGTTCTGTTCATCTAATGCTGCAAAAGAAAATAAACAAGTTAATTATTGATCTCTTAAAGACACACCAGGTATTCAAATGCTATAATAGTAGGCACTTAATTCAAAGTCCTTCAGCCTCTATTTTGCTTTCTCTATCTCTTTCCTAACTCTCAGATCATAAGTAGTTGGTACTGCTACTCCTAGCTCCAATCCCAAATCCCCCACTGTGGACCCTGAGTCCTCTTTGCCACTCAATTTGTCTGTCTGGTCCCGTTTTCCACCTTCCTTTGGATCACTGTGTTTTTCCAGGACGTCAGAGACTTCCTCAGAGTGGGGACTGGGAAGGACTACTTGCTTCTTCCCCACTTTCTCCCACTTCCCACTTCCTGCTTGGTCCCGACATGTTGGAAAGATTGTTTACATTAACAGAGTTCATGCCGAAGGGTCTGAATTTTGACCTATTGCTTTTTCAAACCTCGTAAGACCCAAGAGACACTTTTACTGCTGGGTTTTTCGTTCACCCTCCTCTTCTCGCTTATCTTAATAGTTCCCAAGTGGGGTGGAAACTCTCCCTCCTCCCACCGCTTCTGTTGGGGGGGAACACCTGGAGAGATTTATTTCTTGTTCCACCAAACTCACAGTTTTGCTGATTGCTTTATTCTTGTTTCGCTTTCTCTTTCAATGCTTCATCGCTCTGCTGGTCCCGGCTAGCACCTCTGTGGTCGATTCACATTGGCCTCACAGTACGTCAGGACCATCAGGACGGCTTGGAGCCTCAATTCTCCTGCTGCACGTGGGAGGAGAGGCTACCAGGCAAAAGTCCCCTGGCCTGGAGTCCATCCCAAGGACTCCTTGGAGGATTACGCTTATGCGAATCCTCTCCTGGCGCCTGTGCACGGTACATCTCCCGGGAGAGTTCGGGAAAACACATCCGCTAGTCAAGTCACCATGACTGGAAAATCTCAACTGGCATGAACTTTCCATGAACTTTCAAGCAGTTTGTGGTGGTTCGTGAATGGATACATTTCCAGATAGACTGTCTCTGCTCAATCTAAAAACTAGACTTTGAAGCAACAGGAGAAGTGGAACTTGGAGGGCATGTAGAAGAGCATCCAGGGGAGGTCCCCTGGAATTTTGATTTCTCTAGCTTGCACAGGATCCTTTCTGTACACTCCTGATCCTGCAGCTGTCATTTCCCCAGAAAGCACTTTCCTGGGGGCACCTTCTTTGGGGGATGGTAACTCGGACTCCGTAAATCCAGTTCTCACCAAATTTGGAGAGCAGGTAGAGGAGAGTCAGCCAGAGATCCCCTGCAAGGTTGATGCCTCTAGCATGCTGGTGGTGATGAGTTCCACCAAGGGGTCTTTTTTGGGGAGGAGAGCACCGGAGCATAGCTCTGGCAGCTTCAGAGGGCAGAAAGGCTCCCGCATGTCTGTTTCAGGAGTCTTTCCACCAGCTGAATGTCAATTTCAGCCCCATTATATCCTATGGGCCATTGAAGTCAATGGCGAAAACATAGGGTATATTCTGGGGACTGGAGAGGAGGGGGTTTGAGGAAGAGGCTCCAAACTCACAGGATAGCTGTTGGAGCCTCTCCCCAAGACACCCACCACGTTTCAAGAACATTAGACCAGGGGGTCCAATTCTATGGGCCTCCAAACAGGTTGCCCCCATCCCCTCCAATGTTCTCTATGGTGGGAAAAAGTTACTTTTTTCCCATGGGGCTGTTAGTAGCTCTGGGGGGAGAGGGTTTGAGAGAGAGGCTCCAAATTTTCAGGGTAGCTTTGGGAGCCTCTCTCCACATACACCCCCACGTCTCAAAGCAATTGGACCAATGGGCCTAATTCTGTGGGCACTCAAGCAGGTTACCCCCATTACCTCCATTGTTTCCAATGGGGAAACCCAGCCAGCCGCACTTAAGGTAGGCAAGCAGGCAGCCACCCAGCAGTCAGACTCTCCCAGAGAATCTCAGGGAAAGTGAACTGTCTTGGGAGGTGCTTTTTTGCCATGAGAACAAGTGGCACACTCCAGAACAAGTGTCACTATGGCAGTGCAAGCATGCCACTGTGCCACACAGAAACCCCAAAAGACAAAAAGGAACATCATTTATACATGTATAAATTGATGGTGCAACCTCATTGGACCACTCACACCACACACACCTCAAAAAGAATATCTATAGCACTGGAAAAAATGCAGAAAAGGGCTACTGCAATAATAAGAGGAAGACACTTTCTATGAAGAAAGGTTATCACGTTTGGGGATCTTAGCTTTGAGAAACAATGACTGAGGGGTGACGTGATAAGAGGTTTACAAGACTATGCATGGGATAGAGCAGGTAGAGAAAGAAGTACTTTTCACCCTTTCTCACAAGACAAGAACTTGTGGGCACTCAATGAAATTGCTGAGGAGTCAGGTTAGAAGTTAGAACAGATGAAAGGTTTTTTGGTTCTTACAGGTTTACAACTTTAAAAAGTTCTGCTGGTTGCCGTTGCTTGGGGGGGGGGGTTGATTGGTTGGTTTTTCCCTGTCTGCTCCAGCCTCCATACGTTTGTCAAATTCCATCTGGAAGCTGTTTATGCCAGCCGCCGCCACCACCACCTCCTGTAGCAGTGAATTCCATGTGTTAATCACTGTTTGGGTGAAGAAGTACTGCTCTTTTTCTACAAAAAGACCCCTGGTTTCACCACATCACAAATCTCATGATTGGAACCAATTTGTTTGGCAGCTAAAAGTTCATAATGATTCGTGGTTTGTGAAATGGGCACACCACGAACTGAACTGCATTTTCCTGGTGCATGCCCATCCCTAGATGTAGTGGTTAAGTGTGCTGACTCTAATCTGGGAGAACCAGGTTTGATTCCCCAGTCCTCCACTTGCAGCTGCTGGATGACCTCGGACAAGCCATAGTTCTGTCAGAGCTGTTCTCTCAAGGACAGGTCTGGAAAGAGCTCTCTCAGCCCTACCTACCTCACAGGGTGTCTGTTGTGGGGAGGGGAAGTGAAAGGAGTTCATAAGCTGCTGTGAAACTCCAAGTGAAGGTCGAGGTATAAATCCAATCTCTTCTTCTCTTCTACTTCTTTCCTCTGAGATTTAACTTCTAGAGACTCAGAGGTAGGGGTGGGAACCTAGAACGTGTCAACATTGATTGTACATGTATACCAACACAGAACAGTACTTTTCTGATAAGTGTGTGACAAGTACCAGAAAAAAGGGATTATTGGAGTACTTTGGACAGTAGTTGTACAACATGAGGAACTGTGATAAATTCAGGTTGTTATACTGAGAAAAGCTGCAGCTGGTGGCATTCCTTCTGCTATACAACTATGAAAGTACAGCTGCTCTGTCCCCTGTTGCTTCTCTCAGTAATCATCCTAGACAGTGCTGGGCTGTATGACTAACTGTTGGGCAGATATGCTCAAAGGCTATTTGTGTGTATATTCACCACACAACCAGCAGTTCACGTTAGGACCTTGGAAAGCCTTGCAGTTTCCTGCTGCTTACCAGTGGTCTCCTTCTAAATTAATTGGCAGCTTGAGGCTTACGCCTTCCCCACAGTTTTAAGTTTTGAAATTACCCCTATCCCTTGAGGGATAGACAGAAGATTGTGAAAGGTTAAAGAACATTTAACTTAAATAGAGGTGTACTTAGGACACATTTATAACTAATTCATATTAACTGTAACATTCCTTACATTTGATTTATAAAAACTGTATTATCCTCAGAAATAATGTTTTTTCCCTGAGAACAAAACTTTTTTCATACACTTCTTTGCCCTGTGAGGTGGTCTTCACATGTACCAGGGTGCCTGTATGGGCATGCACATGTGTTTGTGGAGAAGTTGTGATTGTACTCACTTGCCCCCCCCATCTAATCTCCCTCTGTTCCACGGTTCTGTCTGTGCTTGGGACTATACCTGTACATCTGAGAGTCTTTAAGCCCCATATACATATTTTTTATCCTGTATTTATTCAGGGCACAGAATTGGAATCTATGTGTCGAGTTAATTAGGGAAGACCCCTGTATAGATGAAACCTTGGAACACCTAGAGATTAATAATGCAATCCTAAACAGATTTATACTCTTCTAAGTTAGCATTGCCAGCCTCCAGGTTATAGCTGGAGGTCCCCCACTATTACAACTGATCTCCGGGTGACAAAGATCAGTTCACCTGGAGAAAATGCTTTGGAAGGCAGAGTCAATGGTATTATACCACACAGTTGTCTCTTCCCAAACCCTGCCCTCCTCAGGCTCCACCCTCAAAATCTCCAGCATTTCCTCTTGTTTCCTGATTTTTTAGTAATATGGAGGGACTATATATTATGGTTTGAACACTTTTGATATTTCTCTACTTATAAAGTATAGAGCTAAGACCTCTGCTGTGAACTTACTATCTCCCATTGGGAAGGCTGCTCTCTGTCAGCCTCAGGCCTGCTTGCTCCATCTACAATGTGGGGATTTGAATACTGGCCCATTTTTCAGAGTTGTTGGAAAGATATTATGATAATACATGCAGAATATCAAAGAGCTCTATAAATACTTGCTCCATGGTGAGGCAGATTCTCAAGTCCACTTCACTGGAGTGCCTCTTCACTAACACTGGCATTTATTATTGCTTACCTTAAAACATGTACCGTTTCCAAAGTGAATGATTGGTGAAGCAGGAAAATGACATTGGCGTTGCTCAGTTACAAGATTAGTGTTGTTGTTTGGTCATGCAGAGAAGTTACTCTACCAGTGATACAGGCCATTTCTCTTTGTTTTGCCCACATGCTGTGAACAAAATAACTCAGCCTCATTCTGTAAAGAATGCATAGTAATTGGTAACTGAGCACATCAAACAGCCTAAAATGAACAGGGATATGCCACCACTTATCCCTGACAGAACCGCAGGAACAGAAGCTTCTATTGCTCAGCTGAAAAAAAACTGTAGCCGAAGGAGCAGACTAGAAAGGAAAATTTATGGGGGTTCCAGCCTCAGCAGATGATTTAGGTGGGTGGGTCCTCCTCTGTATTGTCCTGAGGGCTTCAAAAGAAACCCTGAACCAATATGGATGTGAGCTGGTACCTTTCTATATTGCCTATATTTTATTAGGATTAAATAAATGGTAATTTCCATCTACTTATATTAAAGATTGAAGTAGAAGACTTGAAAAATGAGTAACTAATAAATCTGTTCAACATTGACATTGTGTTTAGTACTGAATAACCAAGGCATTTCAGAAATATTATAAAGCAAATGTTACTGTAATGTGAGTAATGGATTTACCATCAAGGACTATCTGGACACTGAGAAGTTCCTGAAACTCCTTTTCCAGTTCCTTGGTGATGCCACTCTTCTTATTTGCAGACAGACTGGTATAACAGATGCCACTTACTTCAAAATGCTCTGGATCAAAGAACTTCTAACATGCTCTTTATTTTGGAATATTGATTGGTAGGATTGCAAGCTCTGGGTTTGGAAATACCTGCAGAGCCAGAAATGTATGGGAATTGCACAATCTTTATAGCAGATTTACACCTTTCTACACCCTGACTTCAATAGATTTAGAAAGGTGTTTGGGATTGCACTGTTAATCTAGCTAAATCTGGCAAGCCTGGAGAGAGCTGCTGCCATCTAGACAGGGCATTACAGTTTCAGAAGCCTTTTGTTCTGCTCTGCTGCTTAACAAAATGAGCATGTGTACAGTGCCCATATCTCTTGTTCTGTTAAGATTGCCAACTGTGTGATGGGAAATTCCAGGAGATTTGGGGGTGGAGTCTGGGAAGGTCAAAGTTTGGAGGAAGGACCTTAGCAGGTATAATGCCATGGACCTACTCTCCAAAGCTGTCATTTTGTCCAGGGGAACTGATCTGTGTACAGTTCTGGTCACCACATCTCAAAAAGGATATTATAGCATTGGAAAAAGTGCAGAGAAGGGCAACTAGAATGATAAAAGGGTTGGAACACCTTCCCTATGAAGAAAGGTTAAAATGCTTGGGGCTCTTTAGCTTGGAGAAACGACGGCTGAGAGGTGACATGATCGAGGTTTATAAGATTATGAATGGGATTGAGCAGGCTGAGAAAGAAGTACTTTTCTCCCTTTCTCACAATACAAGAACTCGTGGGCACTCTATGAAATTGCTGAGCAGTCGGGTTAGAACAGATAAAAGGAAATACTTCTTCACCCAAAGAGTGATTAACGCATGGAATTCACTGCCACAGGAGGTGGTGGCAGCTGCAAGCATGGACAGTTTCAAGAGGGAATTAGATAAACATATGGAGCAGAAGTCCATCAGTGGCTATTAGCCACAGGGTATAGATGGGAACTCTCAGTCTGGGGCAGGTGATGCACTCTATTCTTGGTGCTGGAGGGGGCAGCAGTGGGAGGGCTTCTGGTGCCCTGGCCCCACTGCTGGACCTCCTGATGGCACCTGGTATATTTTGGCTGCTGTGTGACAGAGTGTTGGACTAGATGGGCCATTGGCCTGATTCAACATTGGCTTCTCTTATGTTCTTATCTCTGTATACTGGAAAACAATTGTAATTCCGGGAGATCTCCAGGCTCTTCTGTGAGGTAGGCAACCCTGGTTGACAGTCACCTATCCACCTACTGCGCAAAGTTTTGTCTGTAACTGATTTGCCTCTTTCTGTGCATTATGAATTTTTTCTATAGTAAAGGTAAAGGTTCCCTTGCTCGAAAGCCAGTCGAATCCAACTCTAGGGTTGCGGTGCTCATCTCCGTTTCAAAGCCGAAGAGCCAGCGCTGTCCGAAGACGTTTCTGTGGTCATGTGGCCAGCATGACTAAACACCAAGGCGCACAGAACGCTGTTACCTTCCCACTGAAGTGGTACCTATTTATCTACTTGCAATTTCTTGCTTTCGAACTGCTAGGTTGGCAGGAGCTGGAACTAGAAACGGAGCTCACTCCGTCATGCGGCACTCTCGGGTCTCGAACTGCTGAACTACTGACCTTCCACAGCCTGCAGTTCAGCGTCTTAACCACTTGAGCCACCGCAGCTCCAGATTTTTCTATAGCCTCCATTAAATTCTAGTATGACAGGCAGCATTTATTTAGTGAAGAATGAGAGCATGACTTTATGTGGTTTGTCAGCGAGAAAACAAAGGAAAAAGAGGCAAAGGGAAGGACTCAGGATTTTTTTTTAATGAAAAATTAGTTTCATTAAAGCTGACTGACTGGGATACAGAGTGTCCTATAAAATTCTGTGATCTTATTTTATACTGTGTGGGTAAATATTACACGCCCATTCATAAAGTTCAAGGTACTTCAGTTGTTCACATTGAATAGATTATATTTTGGTGGTTAACTACTATAGTGCCAACATAAAACATATTACATATTTCAGAAATGCAGCTTCCATTACTGCTACAGTACTTGGAGTTCAGTCTTTTAGGTTCTATCGTGGTTACTTAAAACGAAGTGGAATCTGGTTTATCTGAAAAAATTCTATATACTTCTAGCTTCAGTCTGTGTATTTATAGACGTATATGATTGCTCTCAAATAGCGTAACAACCTATAAAAACATGTTAGCAATTACATTTCGTGGAGGTGAAATGTAAAAACATTGACTTTTGCAAAGCTGGTTTGGACCTTGTGTTTATGGGTTTCTGTAAATTGCTTTTGAATTCTGGATTTCCATGCACCATTATTGTGGTTGAAATTGTCCTTTTCACTGCATGATACAAACTTTTGTTGAGGAATTTTTCAAATAATTAAGTATTTTTAAAAGCTATTTGTACCCGGCCCTACATGAGGTGAGGCAGGGCAGAGAGAGGAGCCTGTCCAAGTCCTGTATGAAGCAAGGCAAGTCAGAGGGTGGCACCTGGTCTGATCAAGCCCTGCATGAGGCGAGGCGAGGCAAGGCAGGGCAGAGGGTGGAGTCCAGTTGAGCTCCACTTTAGGCAAGACAAGGCAGAGTGTGGCACCCAGTTGAGCCCCATGTGAGACAAGGCAGAGTGCGATGTGCAGCTCAGCCCAGCCAACCCCTGCACGAGGTGAGGAGGTACCCAGCTGAGATGAGGCCCACATCAGATGAGAGAAGCAGTGCCTGGCCTGCCTGAGACCTGTCTGATGCAAGGAAAGCAGCACCCAGTCAATTGGTTAGTCAGGCTGCCTCTTCCTCCCTCCTCCCTTTTGAAAGGAGGGTCAGGTTCAGGCGGACTGCCTCTTCCTCTCTCCCTTCCTTCTTTGAGATGAAGCAACAGGAGGGGTCCTTTCCTGGGAGTTTTCATTCCCAGTCAGAAGAACATAAGAAGAGCCATGCTGGACTCAACAGTAGTCTATCTTAGTGCCTCTGAATGTGGAGGTTCCCCTTAGTCACTATGGCTAGTAACCATTGATAGACTTATCCTCCACCCCATTGAATAATTTTTAAACCTCTATGATGTCACTCCTTAGTCATCTCTTTTCTAAACTGAAAACTCCCAGACTCTTCAGCCTTTCCTCATAGGGAAGGTACTTCCAACTCCCTAATGAACTTGGTTCTCCTCCTCTACACTTTTTCCAGCTCTGTGATGTCCTTTTGTGATGTGGTGATCAGAATTGTAAACAGTATTCCAATTGAGGCTGCACCATAGATTTATACAGAGGCATTACAATATTGGCCGTTTTATTTTCAATCCCTTTCTTAATAATCCTTAACATAGAATTTGCCTTTTTCAGTGCTGCCGCACACTAGGTTGACCCTGTCATTGAGCTATCCACTATGACCCCAAGATCTTTCCCCCTCTCAGTCTCAGCAAGTTCAGACCTCATTAACCTATACTTAAAGTTGGGATTTTTTATCCCAATGTGCATCACCTTACACTTGCCAACACTGAACTTCATTTGCCATATTGTCACTCACCCAGTTTGTGGAGATCATCTTGGAGCTCTTTCCAGTGAGCCTTGGTTTTCACCATCCTGAATAATTTTGCAAATTTGGCCACTACACTACTCACCCCTAGTTCCAGATCATTTATAAATAAATTAAATAGTACCAGCCCCAATACTGATCCCTGTGGGACCCCACTGCTTACTTCCCTCCCTTGTGAGGACTGTACATTGATTCCTTTTCTTTGATTCCTGTTATTTAACCAGTTTTTAATCTATAAGAGAACCCTTCCTCTTACCCCTTGACTGGTAAGTTTACTCAGGAGTCTTTGGTGAGGTACCATGTCAAAAGCTTTTTCAGAGTCCAGGTGTTTTAATGTCTACCGGATCACCATTGTATACATGCTTGTTCACTTTCTCAAAGAACTCCAAAAGGTTGGTGAGGCAGGACTTCCCTTTGCAGAAGCCATGCAGACTTTCCTTCAGCAGGCCTTGTTCCTCTATGTGCCTAACAATTCTATCTTTGATTACAGTTTCTACTAATTTGCCTGGGACAGATGTTAGGCTGACTGGCCTGTATTTTTCTGGTTCCCTTCTAGACTCCCCCCTAAAAATTGGTGTACCATTTGTTACTCTCCAGTCTTCTGATACGGCAGCTGAATTTAGTGATAGGTTACATGTATGGGGTAGCAGATCAACTATCTCACATCTGAGTCCCTTAAGAACTCTTGGATATATGCAATCAGGTCCTGGAGACGTATTGGTTTTTAATTTCCCTAGTAGCTCTAGAACTTCATCTCTGGTCACCTCAGTTTGGCTCAGTTCTTCAGACTCCCTTCTTGAAAATAGGGGCGGTGGCATGGGTACGTGCTCCACATTTTCCACAGAAGCAAAAAAATAATTGAGCTACTTTGCCATCTTTCCATCCTCCTTTTGCAATCCCTTTATTCCTTTATCATTCAAAGACCTTCTGCTTCCCTGGCTGGTTTCTTGCCCTGATGTATTTTTAAAAAATATTTATTGTTTGTCTTGCTTTTAGCAACCCACTCCTCAGAATCTCTTTTTGCATGCCTGGCTATTGATTTACATTTCTTTTGCCAAAGCCTGTGGTCCCTCTTGTTCAATTCATTTGGGCAGGCCTTCCAGTTTTTAAAAGAAGCCACTTTGCTTTCTTTAGCTACCTTGACTTGCGTTGTTAACCATGCAGGCCTTCTTTTAGATGTGGCAGTGCCTTTCCTAACCTGTGGAAAGCATTCTATGTGGATTTCAATTAGAGTGGTTTTAAATAGCTTCCAGGAATCCTCTAGAGATCTGAGTCTCTTGTGTTTCCCCTTCAGCTTCCTTTTTACTATTCCCCTCATTTTTGTAAAGTTCTCTCTTTTGAAATCAGATGTTACATTTTTGGACTTTAAGGATAACTTTCCATTGATCTGAATGCTGAACTTAATAGCTGTCATAAGTCAGTCTGAGTGATGGCTCAGATTTCTCAGATGAATAGCTACCTGCTGGCCTTGAGTCGGTAATTGAATAGCCAGCTGCAGCTGGCTCTGTTCCAGAAGGAGAAAAACAAGAGATCAGGTTGCCAGCTGATTAGGAGTCACAGCCTACATCTTGTAGCTCTGAAGCAGTAAACAGGTCTTCAGCAGCCACTCCCAGCCCACCTAGCTCATCCATACCATTGCAGCGCCGATGCTGTCAGAGACGCCTAGAGTTGCAGGAAAGGAGAAGTATGAGACTCATGGCCGGTTGTTAGCTGTCAATTGAAGAGACTAGTGAGTACTTTCAGGATGACTGCCAAGGAGTTGGCTGGGAATTTAGTTCATTAAGACTTTGCTATAAATTCAGCTAGGAAAAGCAGCAGTTTGTGAGTATAACTTTGCTTTGCTACTGAGCCACCAACCTTGCTGCTACTGGACCTTTACAGCCGTGAACTGGACCTGACAACTGGCTTTTCTGGACTTGCTGCCCAGAACTCCTTGACCCTAGACAGGACTTTGGTAAACCTGCTCTCTGGAACCCCTGACTTTTGGACTGGACTTTGGTTATTCTCTGCAGCTTTGCCTGTGACCTGCTCTGCTGGACCCCAGCCTGTGTCTCCTGGGGAAGCCCCATCAATACAATAGCATTGTGGTCACTGTTCCCAATTGGTGTAACAACCTCTACATCTCTCACCAGGTCTTGAGACCCACTCAGAACCAAATCCAAGATTACTACCCCTCTGGTTAGCTCTCTGATCAACTGTTCCAGTGCACAGTAATTCATGATGTCTAGGAATCTCATTTCTACAGTATAACTTGAGCACATGCTTATCCAGTCTATGAGGGTAGTTGAAATCTCCCAGTATAATAGCATTATCTGCTTTAGTCACCTTCCTCATTTCCTTCTCCATCTCAAGATCACCCTGAAGGGTTTGATCAGATGGGTGATAGTACACCACCACTTTTAAGTAATCCATAGGGTCTACTGTTTCCACCCACATCACTTCTATTGGGGAGTAATTTCTCTTGCTTTCTAATGTATTTGATTCTATGCCCTCTTTAATGTACAATGTAACACCACCAACAACCCATCTGTCTCTGTCCGGCCTATAGAGTTTATACCTAGGAATGACTGTATCCCATACATTTTCCCCATTCCGCCAAGTTTTTGACGTATCTACTATATCTAAATTGTCACTGAACACCAAGCACTCCAGTTTCCCCATCTTGGCTCAGAGACTTCTATCATTGGCATATAGAATCTATAATGTATTGCCCTCTCCAGCACCCCCACCTCCCTCAGCCACATATGACCACACATGGCCCTCATTCACCATCATGCTCTCACTCCCAAGTTGTACCATCAGTATTACCCTGAGTGTTTATGCAGTTATCTCTTTGGACTGACTTGTCTTGAACTAGAGGCTCCCCAGCTCCTGTTGGCTTTCCCCCAGGATTAGTTTAAAAGCTGTTCTGCCACCATTTTGATATTAATTGCTAGCAGCCTGGTTCCCTTTTGATTCAAGTGAAGCCTTTCTCTTTTGTACAGGCTCAGCTTGTCCCAGAAAGTTCCCCAATTCCTAACAAATCTAAACCCTTTCTTCCAGCACCGCTTTCTCATCCACACACTGAGACCTCTGATCTGTGCCTGTCGAACTAGCCCTACATGTGGAACTGGCAGCACTGCATGTGGAACTGGAGAGCCAGTTTGGTGTAGTGGTTAAGTACGCGGATTCTAATCTGGGAGAACCAGGTGTAATTCCCCATTCCACTCACAGCTGCTGGGTGACTTTGGGCAAGCCATAGTTCTATCAGAGGTGTTCTTGAAAAGAGCAGTTTCTGTGTCAGAGCTCTCTCAGCCCCACCTACTTCACAGGGTGTCTGTTGTGGAGAGGGGAAGGAAAAGGAGTTTGTAAACTGGTCCAAGACTCCAAGTGAAGGGTGGGGTATAAATTCAATCTCTTCTTCTTCACTTCTGAGAATGCTGCCTTTGAGGTCCTGGCCATTAACTTTCTGCCTAGTAACCTAAATTTTTCCTCCAGGACCACATGACTATATTTCCCAATGTCAGTGTTGCCAATGTGCACCATGACTGCTGACTCTTCCCCAGAACTATCAACCTATCTAGACAGTGTGTGATGTCCACAACCTTCACACCAGGCAGACAAATCACCATGTGGTCAAAATGCCTGTCACAAACCCAACTGTCTATGTTCCTAATGAATGAATCATCCACTACCAGAAGCCCACCTCCCCCTGGCCCCCAAGGGGTATCTTTGGTATGAGAGGATGTCAGTCCTTGTAAGGGATCACATCCCTCCTCTTCAGACTGACACCGTCCAACCTCAAGACTCTCACTCTCCACAACAGCAGATGAGCTGTCAGCACAGGAGTGGGACTGTTCTGGTAAGTCCCTGAGGGCCTCTTCCCCAAACCTCTCTTACTGTCTCACAGGCCCATAGCCAGGATTTTTTAATTGAGTGAGCCTTTAAATAAGTCAGGGGGCACTCCACACAGACCCCTGCTCTCACCTCCAAGGGAACACCTGGGCTGGATGGGAAGTCAGGGGGCCTTGGCAGTAAGTCAGGGGGCCAGGCCCCAAGATGCCCCACTGTAGCTACGGGCTTGCTGCCTCAGCTTCTCCAGGTTGGCAACCTTAGCCTCAAGGGAACGAACCTGCTCCTTAAGAGCCATGAGCTCCATGCGACGAGCTCACCCCCATGATTTTCACCCCATGGGTAGATAATTGTACATGTTGCACTCTGTGCAGAAGACTAGATCGCCCCTGTTTTCTGCCTTCATAACTGGTTATCCCCACTACTTACAGGGTTGTTCTGAGGCTAAAATGGAGGAAAGGAAAATTATATATTGTGCATTGAGTTCCCATTGTGGAAAAAGATGGGCTATACATGGAGTAAATAAATAATAAATATAGCTAAAGATGGGGGGATAGATAAAATGGTGGGTGGGAAGGAGAGAAGGAAGCAGAGAATGCTGATTATATTGGGGGTGGGGGGTGAGGTGCCAGGTGAAGAGAAAGCTGAAATAATGTGGGTAAGTTGAAGAATAAAGTTTGAATCCAGTGGCACCTTTGAGACCCAAAAAGTTTTATTTGTGGTATAAGCGTTCATGTTTCTTCATTGATACAGAAGTTACCAACCATTACATATAGGTAGAGGGTGAGGAGGGTGTTGCCAGGAAGCACCAATTACAGCCAAGATACATAAGTAACTGAGCAGTAAATATAGCTAAGACTGGATGAAGGCATGTGAATAGCAGCAAATTAGCATACAGCATAATAAAGGCGTTTACCTGTGAATAGCAGCAAATTTGCATACAGCATAATAAAGGAGTTTACAGCAGATGTGAGAACTGAATGTCATTAGCATGCATAGTGAGATAAGAAACTGGGGAAATTGAGATGGAAAAATGGGTGCACTTTCCAGGTCCTTTCAGGTTCCCCACAGTGCCACTGGGCCTCCCCTGGCAGCCAGCACCACATAACTGGGCCATAGTTTTCCTGGGTAGAGGGTGCCGGGGTAGGGTAGAGCAGGGTGGAAAACTGAAAATGGGGAGAAGATAAAGGTAGATTGGCTGGTGGATGGGAAGTAGAGGAGGCAGGAAAGATGGAGAGGCTATGGGGACTTTTTCAAGGAAGAGAAAAAGTAGTGGGAGGGAGAGAAATTCACCCTGCAAGTCCTTTTGGGTTCCCACTTGTGCTTCCTAAAAAGTAGGCAGCAGCAGTAGCTAGGAGTATATTCTGGCCACTGTAACTGATTTGCCAACTTGCAAGTTGTGGCTTTCACAGAGGAGTTTTCTGCACATTTTCCTTCAATCTTTTCCCCCAATTTTTTCCTTCTATGTTTGCATCACAGAATTCTACATTGGCTCTCAGGAACATGATCATCATGGCTACGATGGCAACTTGTCACCAGAGTTCCCTCTAAGTTACATTAGGGGGCGCTGACACACAAACTTTTAGCTGGCAGCTCAGGAATTTTTGCTTCAGCCCACAAGTAAACAAAGAAGACATTTTCCCCTCCATTGGAAGCAATGGAGGATGGGGACACCTCCTTCTGAGGCCCATAAAATTGGACTCCCTGGTCCAATTTTTTTTAAACTTGGGGGCTTTTTTGAGGAGAGGCATCAGCAGCTATGCTGCAAATTTGATGCATCTACCTCAAAAAACAGTCCCCCTTCAGAGCCCCAGATACTCCTGGATCAATTCTCGATTATAGTGTCTGGAGCCCATTGACTATAATGGTCCCCATAGGCTATAATGGAGCCAGAAAAATCATTTTTTTTCACAACTCTGTTATGCTTTTCATTATGATTTGTAAGCTGCCTTGAGTCACAGGAAAAGTGAGATATAATATTTGAATAAATAAGCAGTTTGGGCAGGATGATAACATTTAAGCAATTTCCTGTTTGTTAGGTTAGGCAGGGTTATGATAATGATTGTTTCACTTCCGTTATACTTGACCTGTAACTTGTCATATTTCATTAAACAAAAACCCAAAGTAGACTGCAAGAGGTTCCGCCCCCCCGAAAGCGCTGGTATGTTTTCTAAGGCTCAGCGCAGGGTGACAGTCTGAGGCCAGGTCTACCAATATAGTGGACTGGGGCATGTAGACCTGTTCTCTGGAGGCCAGGGCAACTGATATAGTGGGAAGGGGCAGGTAGACCTGTTCTCTGGAGGCCTGGTCTACCCCCATAGAGGACAACATTTTCTATAATGAAATTTGACTTGAGTGTTTTCTCTTATAATGTTTAAATTATTCTTAAAATATAGTTTAAAAGAATTCATTCTGAGATTTTTACAAGGTTATGGAAATAATCTAAAAAACTAATTTAGGCAATAGTCAAATATATACTCACTCACAACTTTAATGCTACTAGCTTTTTTTGCTCACAAGGTAGAATTTTTGCTCACAACACCCTGTAGCTTAGAGGGAATGTTTCGCCACCTTTGTTTTTCTTCACACATGTACTGTAACAGAATGTTATCATACAAATAGTATTACTCCAGCCCTCTTGTAGCTTTTCCTTTCTATTCCTTTCCAAGCAATTGGAATAAAAAATGTCCACACTACTCCCATTATACCTCCACCACAGAAAACGCTGAGGAATTTGGTTTTAACAAATGAAAACTGGGAATTCAGAGGAAGTAAAATTTGAAATGGAAAAGATGAGTGTTGACAGATGGTTATAGTGCTATAGCTCAATAGCAATGACATTTTTTTTAAAGCACTGTAGTGAAACAACATGAATAATGACTGAAAAATGGCTTATGGAAGGTACTGATGGTGAGGGAATGGGAACCATTTCTTCCACACAACATGCTGCTTGGACTGCATTCCTTTTAAAAATATTGAAATAAAGTGGGTTTCGAAAAGAGCACACTGAGGACAGGAAAACCCTGGAAAGCAGCAATTTGGAGCATAATGTGGTATGGATGCTCAAAAAAGCAGTGGTTTAGAATCCAAGGTAGAGAAAACCTCTCTGTGGAAATAGCCAAAGTAAAGTGATTCTTCTAAAAACTGTTTGGAAACTTCAACTGCTGTCTGCCTTCTGTGCTGGAAGGCAACCATTACAATGTTTTTCATGATGATGTTTGTTAATTTAAATTGTTTAAAATTCATTTAGTACTTACCAGCAAATTAAAACAAATTACTACGAGTACTTGCCCGTATCTGCAGTGAGGAACAAAAGACAACGACTAGGAGGGCAGAAAAGAAGTTTTGATTCTTTGGTGCTAATTAAAATTGAGAATACAAATTGATGGAAGGTGTTTGTTTTGTTGGTTCCCAGGATTACTTAAAAGTGATGACACTTATCTGTAAAGCTCTTTACAGTATGAGTTCCACATGTCTGGGTTTTCATTTCTTTTTTTGAACATGCCACATGTTTAGACCAGTTATGAAAGAGATAAAAAGGGAGGCAGAGAAGGGGGCCTTTGTAGCATAAGTCTTGAGGCTGTAATCTATGCAGTGTTGCCACTAGGGGTGTGTGCTCGGAATATACCAAGCTGAATAAATACCACAAAAATACCTTATCAATATTTTTCGAGTATTTATTCAGCTACCGAAATAGCTGTGCCTGAATAAAAGCCACAGTCTCTTTAAATGCCTTCTGAGTTCACTTGCTGAGTTGTGCTATGATGGTGGCATGACTCAGCGGGTGAACGCAGCAAGTACTTAAAGTTTAAATCCCTTTTCCTTTATATCCTATGGGGACAGTCCCCATAGTGTATAATGGAGCCAAAATTTGGGTTTCATGAATGTTTACTTGAATCTCAATACAAAACTGATAATGGTATTCAGGAATATTCAAAATACAGATTTTTTGAGGTCCAATAGACCTGAATTGGAAAAAGACCCAATTTTTTGCACACCCCTAGTTGCCACCCATTACCTTTTGGAATACTTCTTGAACTATCATTTTGCCAGTCCCCTTACTCCTAGCTGTGTGCATATTGGGCAAGTTCCCCTCCCAATAACTATCATTCCTTATGGCCTCATTTTCTGTGAATGTTTCCTAAGTCTGACTCTTTCACTTTCTGTCTCTTGGGTATTTTTGGTTGCCCATACATTGTCAAGGCACCTAGTAAGTGGGAGGTCTTTTTACACTGCTGTACGGCAATGTGGTTCAGCATTTATAGTAATAATATCAGTGTATTGTATGGCTGGAGAAAAAGAGGGACAAATAGAAAAAGCCAAGATTGTTCATGTGAGAAAATTGCTAGCAAAGATAGCAGCATACCAACAAAATGTATTCAGTTGGCTTTTACTTCAAGATAATTCTGCAGCGTTTGTTTTTATGTATATTTATTTATTTATTCAGTTTATACTCCGCCCTCCCCATAATCATACATAATCATATATATATATATGATTAAACCATTATGTCACTTGCTGAGGAGAGTGAATGTTCAGTGGGTTTCGTATGTGAAATTCCAAATTAGATTCTAGCAGACTAATAAACAGAAAGGCATATGCTGAAATGTCTGTTCACATTGTATATAAAATAGAGAAGTAAAATAGATCAGTATTGGAGCTGTGGGAAATACTCTGTCCTAGTTTTTCTGCTATCAGATGCCCCTTAGAATTCATCCAGTGTTTTTGTGACATTCAGCTGACTTCTAATTATGCTACTGAAGTTTGAGTGAGAGACTCAAAAATTGAAGTGCCCATGCTTGAAAAGCTCACACCACTTTTTTTTAAAAAAAGAAATTTTATCAACAGGATATAATAATACGTTCCATAATTGATAACCAATTCTTGACATATCCTTTTTCACAGTTTTCTATCCCCCCCCTCCCCTGGCTTCCAGCAATGCTCCACCCCCATTAATATTTCTATCAACATTTTCTTACATTCAATTCTTATTCCATATTCAAATCATCATTTTCAATATTTTCCTTTTCTATTTCTCACTATTAGGTAACACTTCTAATCCAATTCATTTTCTTACTACACTTCTATACTTAATAATTGTCAAAGCAAAGCAATCTATTCTTCACATCCCAATTGGATTCCAGATAGTCTTTAAAGTCTTTTCAATCTGATAAGAATTCTTCATCTTTTCCATTAAGTTTTCTTTTCATTTTGTCCATTTCTATCATGAAAATCATTTTCCTTATCCATTCCCATTTATCAGGTATCTGCTCCTGCTTCCAGAGTTGAGCATAAGTCATTCTTGCAGTTGTAATTAAATACCATAACAATGTTCTCTTTGTCACTTTAACTTCTTCCATTTTGAGCCCTAAAAGTAACATTTCTGGTTCTTTTTTCAAAGTACATTTCAAGATTTTCTGAATTTCATTATGGATCTCAGTCCAAAAAGCTGCCGCTTTTTCACATGTCCACCACATATGGTAAAACGAGCCCTCTTTTTTCTTACACTTCCAACATTTGTTAGACATATTCTCATTTATATTAGCAATTTTTTTAGGCGTCATATACCATCTATACATCATTTTATAACAGTTTTCCTTCACATTAATACATGTTGAAATTTTAATCGACTTTTTCCACAAACATTCCCGTGACGACATTTCTATATCTCTATTTATATTTATAGCCCATTTCACCATTTGCTCTTTTACAATCTCATCTTCAGTGTACCATTTTAACAAAATCTTATAAATTCTAGAAATCATTTTTTTACCTTTTTCTACCCACACCATTTCAATTTCATTATTTTCTTTCCTGAAACCATACCTCATTTTATCAGTATTAAATCATATATCTGCCTGTAATTTAACCAATCATATTCGAATTCCAGCTCCTCTCTAGCTCTCATCACGAAACTACTCCTCTCAGTCTTCAAAATGTCTCTGTAAGGTAACCAATCTTTCCCTTTGTGCCTTGAAAGTGGTTTGATTACTTCAGCCGGAACAATCCACAACGGTCTTGTTTCAAAAAAGAACCTCTTATATCTCATCCACGTCATGTATAGTGATCTCCTTATAAAGTGGTGTTTGAAAAGATTGTCCACTTAAGACTTTTCATACCATAAATAGGCGTGCCATCCAAATTTACGATCATGTCCTTCTAACGCCAACAGTTTTCTGTTGTCCAAATTAATCCATTGTTCAAGCCAAGTCAAACATACAGCATCATGATATAGTCTAAAGTTAGGAAACCTCCCCTTTCTTTTGCATCACATAGAATTTTCATTTTAATCCTTGGTTTCCTTCTGGCCCACACAAACTTTGAAATCTCTTTTTGCCATGAATTCAACACTTTACAGTCTTTTACTATTGGAATTGTCTGGAATAAAAATAACATACGAGGTAAAATGTTCATTTTAACTACCGAGATTCTGCTCAGAAGTGATAGATTCAAAGTATTCCATTTTTTAATGTCCTGTTGAACTTTAGTCCAAGTCTTTTCATAATTGTTCTTAAACAAGTCTATATTTTTCGTTGTTATCTCAGTTCCCAGATATCTAGTTTTCTTCACCACTTCACATTGAACTTTTTCTTGTAAATCCAGTTGATTTTCTTTTCTCATGTTTTTGCAAAGTAACTTTGTTTTATTCTTATTCACATAAAATCCAGCCGAAAAGCTCACACCACTTTTGAGTTGGAGGCAGGGATAAAAAGAGACCTGCTGTATCAGACCAGTGGTCCATCTAGGCCAGCATCTTGTTTCACACAGTGGCCAGCTAGTTGCTCTAGAGTGCCAACAAACAGGGCATAGAGGCCAAGACCCTCCCCTGATGTTCTGGCACTGAGTTTCAGTGGTTTACTGTGTCTGAATATGGAGGTTCACTTTACTTACCATGGCTAGTGGCCATTGATTGACCTATCAGCAGTTGTTTTACCTTCAGGGTCAAAATTGCATAAGCAGCAACCGCATGTTTCTTTTTCCCATTTTTTCTTTTACTGAAAAGCTTATATTGAAAATCAACCTCAGAGACAGCAATCAAGACCAGAAAGAGAGTTTGGGGGGAGGGTCCAAGAAGGTCCATTTGTTCTATCCCTTCAAAATTTTGTGGATGAAAAGATATAGGACTCATAATTTTAAAAATTAAAAATTATATATGCAGTAATTTGTAATATTTCCTCATTGTTACAATCTTTTCTTCATTCTAGCATTGTTCTTATATTATGTACCTGATTGTGTGAAATAGATGCTCATTATTTAGATGTTGAATTGATAAGTGAACAAATATAACCTGGCAAAAGTCTAGTATTCTATCCTTAGATAGTCAAATGTCTCATCCATTTCTTGAGATTATTGTTTTCATGAGTGGCAGCATGTACTGCAACTCTAGGGCAGTATACTATTGGGTCTGGCCCGGTTGTATGGTGACTGTCAGTGCAGGACTTGGCCCGGTTGCGTAGTGGCTACTAACACCAGGCAAGATCAGGTCTAGTTGAATAGTGGTCACTGCTAGGGGTGTGTATTTGAAAAAAATATCATTTCAGTTGTGCATCATAATTTCAGAAAGAGCAGGTTTATTGTTTTCATTAAATGTTGGGAATGTTTTACTGTACTGGAAAATTATGTTTGGGAAAACTTCTGTTTTCATTTATGTCGCATCAAATGTCTGCCCATGGGAGAATGGCAGGTTTTCTGAAGCAGCTGGTTTCCCCCCACCAAATTTCACAAACAATTTCACCAAATCAAGCCCCCTCTGTACTAAAGATACCCTATGTTTCAACTGAATTAAATTATTTTTCAGGAAACATGAACAAACTGCAGGGAAAAAACTGAGAGTAAGCCTTCTGATCCAATTCTAGATTTTTCAAATAATTGTTGGATGAATATCATGGTTTGGAAAATTACTGAGAAACAGTGCTCTGAACAATGATGGAACAAAAATTAAAATTTAAAAAACACCCACTAGCCCAAGGGTGGTCAAATTTGCTTAACATAAGAGCCACATAGAATAAATGTCAGATGTTTGAGAGCCGCAAGACATGAACACAAATGTTTTTATTGAAAAATATGCAAATTTGCATATTAAATTAAAGAGACAAATACCTTCTCCAAGCCAAGCCAGCCTGGTGGTGTGGCAGGGCTTGGAGAACACATTTAACCTTAGATGGGGGAGGGGAAGAAGGGTGGAAAGAAAGCAAATAGATGAGGGAGGGGGGAGAAGTGCAAAGAAAGCAACTTTAACTGTGTCCTCCAAGCCCCCATGCTGGCTGGCTTGGCTTGGAGAAGGGTTTTAAAGAGACAAATGCTTTCTCCAAGCTAGCCAGTGGGGGAGGAGGGCTTTGAGAAAGCATTTAAAGATTTCTTTCTTTCTCTGCTCCTCCCCACCTCAAGCCTACTCAGGGAGGGGAACACTGGCTGAGGAAGGGAAGACCAATCGGGGAGGCATGCCTCCCCTTCACTTCCCCAGCCACCCTGCTGGGAGCCACACACTGTGTGAAAGAGCCACATGTGGTTCCTGAGCCACAGTTTGGCCACCCCTGCACTAGCTGATGGCATGATGTCACTTCTAGGAAAACCTGAAATTGATATCCCACCTCTCTAGGAATTGGTTGAAACTCTGTGGTAAAACCATAGAGCTTTTGGCAAAGGACAGGTATCACTTCTGGGTTTTCTTTGGAAGTGACATCAGTTCTCTCCAGAAATCCTTGAAAACTGTATGGTTTTACCATAGAGTTCTGCCAGTTCCTATAGAGGTGTGACATGTCACATCGCTGGCCACTGCTACTCTTATTTCCTTGCCCGATGCCTTGGTCAGCTGCTGTTGATTCCATGGTGGCCACTACTGTCAGGAGAGGCTGAGTTGTGTGGATAGTGAGTTTTAGGCAGTTACTGCTGGGTCTGTCCCCGGTGAGTCCTCCATCAGGAGACATGATAGAGCAGAAGGGTGCAACACCTTTTCCTGGGCTCTCTTGGCCTCCTAGTCTACCCCCTGGCCTTACTTTCCAGAAACCAAGGCCTGGAAGGCTTAGCAATATTGTTGTGATTGTCTAGTAACCCCCAACAGCCACTGAAAGTTCAGTGGGCATTCTTTTCTTAATGAAACATGAAACTTCTTTCAGGATTTTAGAGAACTGCCCCCATTGTGTTCCTAGTTAGCTCTGCCAATCATATCCTGTATGGCATGGTTTGGAAATAGATATAAGAAAATAAAGAGCACTTCAGTCACAGGAGATAAAAAAATAAAACCAAAGCCGAAGAGCGACTGCAAGATGAACAGATTCACCTGACGAAGCCTGTTGGCGAAACATGTAGGGATTTTTTTGGAAATTTACCTGATATTGCACCATTAGCCTTGGCCACATTTTTATCTCTTGGAAATAGATATATTCATTTAGTTGAACAATTTACTTAGAATTTACATACAATCAAAACTGTCTAAAAAATTGGACTGTGCAGACTCCAGTGTTAGGATTCCTAACCTCAAGGCAGGGCCTGGAGATCTCCTACCATTACAGTTAATCTCCAGACAACAGCTGTCAGTTCCCCTGGAGACAATAGCTGCTTTGGAAGGTGGACTGTATTACAATGATCACAGTCCATCCAGGTTGACCATTGTGCCACGGTGGAGGGCCCTGCCTTCCCTAGGTTTGACCACCCAAATCTCCAGTTATTTCACCACTAAGAGCTGGCAGCCTTGTCCAGTGCTTAGGGCTACTTAACACTTAAAAGAGAAAACTGTGGTTCTTTGAACTGAAGCCTGGGGGTGGACTACAGTATAGAATAAGAAAAAAAAAATCCAGATGATCAAGGGAAATCAAGAAGCCATGTAACTTACTCTTGGTATTCTGGCACATTTTGTCGTTGTTGTTCAGTCGCACAATCAAGTCCGATTCTTTGCGACCCCATGGACCAGATCATGCCAGGCCCTCCTGTCTTCCGCTGTCCTCTGAAGTTTGCTCAATTTCTTGTTCGTTGCATCGATAACACTGTCTAACCATCTCATCCTTTGCCGTCCCCTTCTTCTTTTGCCTTCAGTGTTTCCCAGCATCAGGGTCTTCTCCAGTGAGTGCTCCTCATTTGGTGGCCAAAGTATTTGAGTTTCAGCTTCAGTATCTGGCCTTCCAGGGAACAGTCAGGGTTGATTTCTTTTAGGATTGCCTGTTTTGATCTCCTTGCAGTCGGAGGGACTCTCAAAAGGGACTCCAGCACCATAATTCAAAAGCATCTATTCTTCGGCACTCGGCCTTCCTTATGGTCCAACTCTCGCAGCCATCCATTACTATTGGGAATACCATTGCTTTCAGCATATGGACTTTTGTTGGCAGGGTGATGTCTCTGCTTTTTATCATGCTGTTTAGGTTTGCCATTGCTTTCCTCCCAAGGAGCAGGCATCGTTTAATTTAATAGCTGCAGTCACCATCTGCAGTAATCTTGGATCCCAGGAACGTGAAGTCTGTCACTGCTTCCATTACTTCCCCTTCTATTTGCCAAGGAGTGATGGGGCCGGATGCCGTGATCTTAGTTTTTTTGATGTTGAGTTTCAAGCCAACCTTTGTGTTATCCTCTTTTACCCAGAACTAGAGGCTCTTTAGGTCCTCTTCACTTTCTGCCATTAGAGTGGTATCGTCTGCATATCTGAGGTTGTTGATGTTTTCCCCAGCAATCTTAATTCCAGCTCATGATTCATCCAGGCTGGCATTTTGTATGATGTACTTTGCATATATATTAAATAAGCAGGGTGACAATCAGAGTTCCCTCTAAGCTGAGTTAGTGTGAGCTAGTTCACAATTTTTTAGCCTCCAGCTCACACATTTTTGTCTTAGCTCAGGAAGGAAGTCTCCAGAGCAAACTAGTTTATGCAGTAACCAAGTCACTCACTCACATCTTTAATGCTAGGAGCTCACAAAATAGAATTTTTGCTCACAAGACTCCACAGCTTAGAGGGAACATTGGTGACAATATACATCCTTGTTGTACTCCTTTTCCCATGCGAAACCAATCAGTTGTTCAATATCCTGTTCTTGACCCTTATACAGGTTTCTCAAGAGACAAGTGAGGTGGTCTGGTACTCCCGCCTATTTAAGGACTTGCCTTAGTTTGTTGTGATACACACAATTAAAGGCTTTAGTGTAGTCAATGAAGCAGAAATAGATGTTTTTCTGGTACTCACTTGCTTTCTCCATAATCCATAATTCTGGCACATAGCCTGGCAAAAAAGGCCAAGATGTTTTTTTCTATATACAGTAGCTTTTCTTGTAGTCATACATCTCCATGGCTATAGTCCCATTCCGTAGGGTTGCCAACCTCCAGGCAGGGCCTAAAAATCTCCCAGAATTACAACTGATCTCCAGACTACTAAAATCATTTCCCTTGGAGAAAATGGCTGCTTTGGAGGTGGGGCTCTATGGCATTATACCCTGCAGAGGTTTATGTCTTCCCAAACCTCACCCTCCCCAGGTTCTACCCCCAAATCTCTAGGGATTTCCCAACCTGTATTTGGCAACCCTACATTTTAGTAGAAATGCTCTGCAGCCATACCCAACTATTCAATACGCTAGATGTCCAATATGATGTAAATGGGTGTTTAATAAAATATAGTTCAGAAAATTTTGACTGATTGTACAGACTATTAACAAACTATCAGTTTTACAAAGGTAGTACCTGTAATACTACAGTATTTGGTGGGCATAATTTAATTTGTGTAGATATTGGAAGACTGGATTAACAATCAGTCTTCTATCTATAGAGTGGCAAATTTTCAGTATCCCCATTTATTGATGACTGTGAGACTTGTAATACAATTGTTAATATTCCAACCTACTTTAATACTCCCTGAGTTTGAGATTGAGTTATATGTCAGGCAGATTTTACACTGTACAGCCTTGTAGAATCAAAGCAGTAGTGTTTGAAAAAGTTGCTAGCAGGGCCTGGGAGATTGCCTTTAGCGAGTGGTATCAATTCAAACACATAATTATCCTCCTTCCAGGTAATCTAGGTGGTGCCTCATAACTGAAATAGTTTCTGTGCTTGAGTGCTGTTATTTAGACCAGTGTTTTTCAACCTTTTTGTGCAAAGGCACACTTTTTTCATGAAAAAAATCACGAGGCACACCACCATTAGAAAATGTTAAAAAATTTAACTCTGTGCCTATATTGACTATATATAAAGTAATTCTCTTGAATAGGAATCAAATAAACACAAAGAAATTATTTTATAATTACTTTATTATGAAATAATAATACTTTATTTTATAATTGTTCATATGTTACGGATGAAATTGGAATTTTTCCCACGGCACACCAGACAATATCTCACGGCACACTAGTGTGCCACGGCACAGTGGTTGAAAAACACTGATTTAGACCTTTACATGGCAGCCAAGTTTGATACAAAGAATCTGATTTTGCCAAAGCATCCCTTCCTTCTTTTCCCTGGTTAGTGTGTTCACCATAATCTGATCTCATAGAGTTAACTTGAAAGAATGCTCTTAGATTGCAGCAGTCCTCTTGAAGTTTGCTTTATTCTTCTCCATACAAGTAGTTGGTTGTTATTTGATAAACTTTTCACCTTGTATGCTCCTGCATCCCTAATCTTAAAGGCCCCAATATTTATTTTTGTAAGATTTCTGGAAAATTAATAGTAGGGTGACCAAGTGCAAAAGAAGACACGGCTTCTCTACAGAACAAGGTATTGCATCAGATGGATGTTCTTGTCCAGAATGGGACAAATTGTCCTTTGTGAAATTCTGGGCAGTCTCCTATTGCAGTCTGGAGGACATTTCATGGCTTTTTCGATGGAGGAAGCCATTTGAATTGGAAAAAGGCTCCTTGGGTTGGAGGAAAGCTTCAAACCTTGCTTAGTAGAATGAAGGCTTCTGTTTTCTGTACGACTAACACAGTACTGAGGGGAATGTGAGATGTTTGGCTTTCCCAAAATAATCTAGTAAAGAGTATACATTATTTTCATATTAAAACAGAGGTCAGGAAAGCCTCTCAACTGCTGCACAAAAGAAAAAGTTAAAGACAAGGTTAGGAATTATTATGAAGAATTTGAATACAAAACAAAAAGTGCATTGTCACTACCAAAATCTGTTGTGCTCCTGCCTTTAGGATACTGTGTATTTCTATTCCATCACTCTCAGATTCTCTCAGTACTCATCTCAGGACCATCCAATTATATTGATTAGCTTTAAGCTTAGAACTAATAAAAACAAATACTTGTTCCGGATTTGCATTTCCCTAAAATGTTATGATGACTGCTAGCTTAGTTATCTTCAGAAAGAGTAGTTAAATTTGGCCCTGAAATCAGTGCCTATAGAAAGCTGGTATCTCTTCACTTGCAGATGAAAGGAAAGTAGGGAAATGTTTCAGTATGAAAGGTAATTAATTAATTAAAACATTTGTCTGCCTTTCAACTTACATGAATTGGAATATTATAATGTAGAGAAGAAGATCGTACATACAGATGTTTTACTTTGACCTTCTGAGGGCTCAGTTTGTCAACTTCAATAATGATCCTAGTTTCTTTTGACTTTGAAGGACAGATCGCATCCTGGCACCCCTATTTAACTTTAAAAGATGCAACAAAAAGGGTTTTATTACAAAATACTATTGTAACAAAAATTACATAATCAGTAGTCAGATTAGTCAGTATTGCAGTGATTTGTCTGGAACCATTTATTAGGAAAGAGTTGTGTGCTGTGATTTCTACCGCATACCCTTTAAGCAGGGGTAGAGACTTGATTTTATACCTTCCTTCATTGTATGTGTGATGTCACTAGGCACAAAAGACTACAGTTGAAAATCTCTTCTTCCCTTTCTGTTTATGGTGTAATTAATAATAATTTGTGGATAATCCAGAAACAACCTATTTTGTCATAATGTGGTCAAAATGTTAAACTGTGCACCCTGATTTCTAACTGAAATACTTTGATTCCACACTCTTCTTCTGGCTTGATTTAAATATCACCATTTCAGTTTCATTTCTCCCCTGTGAGAAACAAATCTGAAAATCTTTATTTCTGCACCTTCCTGACATTGACACTTGGCTGTTAAAATCAACACACTTCAATGTTTAGTGTGAATTGTGTATAAATGGCATATGTGTATGTGGCATAA
The DNA here is from genome assembly GCA_029375565.1 of Gekko gecko. Classification (NCBI taxonomy): domain Eukaryota; kingdom Metazoa; phylum Chordata; class Lepidosauria; order Squamata; family Gekkonidae; genus Gekko; species Gekko gecko. Next base: position 143,431,554 of record JAPDNY010000001.1, on the reverse strand, counting down.
AATGGCATATTCATGGTATGAGGATGTTATAAAAGATTTTTTTTAATCTAGTTACATAGATATGCAGTCAATCTATACAAAATAAAAATATTACATTCAATATGGCATTTAAGAGAACTTCAAATGATCATATTGGTTCTTGTGGTCCACATGGATCCCTTATGGGCCAAACTTAGACATGTGTGTAAACTTTGGAGAGTCTCTGTCCTTCTGCTAAAGACAAGTCAGTGATTCCTTCCCTGTAAATCATGCTAGAAATATAATTTTATAATTAATTTTTTAGGATAAAGTTTTTTAAGGTGCAAATATTTGGAGTGTATATTTTCTTAGCCTATTTATTTCTCTTAGTAAAAACTGATGTAATATTTGGCCAAGTGCATTCTCAATCTGTGCATTTAAACTTAGTTTCCAGTTTCTATTTTTCTACAATTGCCCTTTCTTCTGTTGCAGTTGTGCTTTATACAGAGTGTCTTTCTGTTTTATAAAACGTTTGTGTCCAGATTATCTATTAGAGACACTTTAGTGTCATCGGGGAACCCATGTCTAATAACGTATGAATCCTCTTTGAATGGCAAGCAAATCTCACAGTAAATGATTAATTCAACTCTATAAATATTTACACTGGTCCTAAGGGATAAGGTCTGATATATTTGTGAACATTAGTTCAGACCTGAAAAAGTTTGGTAAGTGTGGGCAGAGGCTGCTTGTGTAACTGTGAGGTCAATGATTTTACCTCCCCCTTTCTCTCACAAGCATCTATTTTCTTGCTACAAGTCTGCAACTCAACATTCTGGCTGTGTTACAAAGGGCAAAAGTCCATATCTTTCTCTTTGAAAATTGCTCTGTTAGGCTGTGTAGATGAATAAGGCTCAGAATTAACTTACTCCCCACAGTTAACTGCTTGTTCCCCTGGACTGATCAGAAAGAGAAAGGGAGTTTTGCTTTCTACAGATATAAAAAGCTGTATCTATTAAATGTGCACCTAAATTATAGTCTGCTGCTTTGCACTTTATAAGTCTTATTCTGTGTCAGAACACAATCCTAAAATGAGTCTTGAATTGGTGACTGACTTTTTTTTTTTACTTTTTCAATTTTTTATTGAAAACCAGATACAAATAACAATGTAACAAATCCAAATAACAATGTAAACAACCATAGAACCAGGCAGTAAATGAGATACACCCAAACTTCAGAAAACACACAAATTTGCATTAATTAGTGACTGACTTGATAGATGTTAGCAGGGCTTTTTTCCGTAGAAAAAGCCCAGCAGGAACTCATTAGCATAACAGGCCACACCCAACAGCAGAAACTCATTAGCATATTAGGCCGCACCCTGTCAGCACAGCTCATATAGCATCTTAGGCCACACCCCTATGCCACCAGAAGTGTGGTCATCCAGCCACACCACTTTTTGCATCTTATTCTGTTTACCAGGGCTTTTTTTGTAGCAGGAATTCCTTTGCATGTTAGGCCACACACCCCTAATGTAGCCAGTCCTAATGAGTTTCTGCTGTTGGGTGTGGTCTGTTATGCTAATGAGTTCCTGCTGGGCTTGGTCAACTTGGGAGCCAGCCTGAACTCTGTTCCTGTGTATTCCTGCCCCCAAATAGCCCTGGATGTTAAGCAGATATTTGGCCTGTGCATAACTTCCCGGTTCTGACGAAAGGATGGAACTGCAGAGAAAGCAGCCATAACAACCAAGGAAGTCTCCTTGTACAAAATAGTCCAGAATGGAACAGGTGATATTTCCTAATCCTTATAAAAGCTCCTGGGTCAGGCTTGCTCACAGGTCTGAGTAACTAGGAGATTTGGGAGACCCAAGCTGGAATCCCTACTCATCTCATGGAAACTTGCTGGGTAACCTTGGGCTAGTCACACACTCTACCTCACAGGGTTGTTGTAAGGATAAAATGGAGGAAAGGAGAACAATGTAAGCCACTTTGGGTCCCCACTGGGGAGAAATGTGGGGTACAAATGTAATAAATAAAAATAAATATTTTGTGAGGTATGTAAGATGTTTTTGCATCTGGAAATTGTGACTCACCCCAGTCAGATCATTTTCGTATATTACATTGGAAAAACGGTAAAAAGAAATACAAATCTTTTTTTGTGGTTCCTCTTTCCCCTCTGTTGTAGTGTTGTAGCTGCCCAGACTGGATCAGTGGGCAAGACCTTTTCAGACACTACAATCTCATTTTACTAGGTGGAACCTCACATAAAGGAAGCATGACCTGCCTATGATTCTCCTAATACTACCGTGTTCAAGAGCCTCCAGCCAGTTGCTTGGAGTAGTCAGAGGTGAAATTCTTTCTGTTTTGCTCCTGGCTTCCAAATAGGTACTTGTCCTCAGTTCATTGCTCATCTACTACTTTGCCCCATGTCCTCGCATTGCTTGTATTCCGTATATTTTCTGTCTGGTTCTAAAGAAGATTTTTTTAAATGGTAATATTCTGTTATAATCTTCTGAAGCCTTAGAACCATCAGTTGCTTTCCAGTATTTATTTGGAAGCTGTAACTGTAGGCAGAAGAGCTTGCTGAAGCAGTGAATTTGGCTGGAAGCAGGAGAGGATGAAGTCAGAAGGGAACTCTGAATACTACTGAACCACAAATTCTCAGTTTTGTTTGGGTTTGGTTTTATGAGTCATGCACAGACCTTTTTAGGTATGTGTTTTCAGTAATTTCGCTTAGAAACAGTCTTTTGTTTTATCACTTTGTCAAGAGCATGGAAAAGATTCATGCTTCTTAGTAATAAAACCTATTCTTCAGATTTTCAGATGTCTTGATCTTGCTAGTTATTAGTGATGGTGTCACTCCAGTGTTACATTACTGCAGTACTGTCTACAAAAGGTTTATGTCTTGATACCAGACAAAGGAATCCCTCCAATGACAAATGGATTTGTTACTTATTAATTGGTCACTTTAGTAGACCAGGATCAAATGGCATGTATCCTTCACTGTCTGCACAGTCAATAAATGAGATTCAAAATTGTTAGTGTTGGTGAATAAAATTGTTTATAGGTTGTGTTCTGGTTATAAAAGTGATTGATGGTTATTTTCCTTTGATGTTTTATATTTATGGACTGTCTTCTAAAAGGATACCCATCTATGCCTGCATATGAAAATACAATCCCATCAGCTACATCTGTGTTTCTTTTTAGTTCAGGTTCATCTTCTAGTAGTTCAGTTTTAGAAACCTTTAATGGCATAAAGTATAATAAAATGAAGAAATAGTCTTACATAAATAAAAATAAAATGAGGTGTAATATTACTTCTTGGCCTTTGGCTAAGAAATGTAAACATTCTCTATATAAAACTCATCTTCTAGTATATCACCCTTTGAGTAAGTTATATGGGTGACCCATTCCAATAACATGTGTTCAAAGGTTTGGAGTCATACCAAAGCCAATCAGTCAGAGACAAAACCTTACTTCTTAAATTGATCTTATTGATCTTATGATTTTATCTGCGTTATATTATTTTACAATGACTGATGTGGTTTTATTGGCAATTGGTGCCAATATTGTAAACTGCCCTGAGCCCGCTTGCGGGGAGGGTGGGGTATAAATGGAATAAATAAAATAGCAAATAAATAAATGAAAGAGATTGTGCATCTGATGATCACCAGAAAATGTTGAATTAAAGGAAGGAAAAGCAATATAAGGTAGTAGTTCAAGAGATGAATTAATGTATGTTGTTTATGTTCTTAAGATTTATAGTCGTGTAATCATTTGCGTAATGTTTTGCAAAGAGAAGCCTTGGTTATGTGGACAAAGAAATGATAAGTAAGCCTAGAAGGAAAGGGCAAAAGAGACCAAAATTAGAAAGGAGGGAAAATCAGTGGAGGGAGAATGAAGTGCAATAATTTGAGAACTGAGCTGAGGTTAAAAACTAATCAGTACAGGCAATGAATAGATGCAGCAAATCAACAGGAAAGTTTTGAGGGCATTTCTACAATCAAGACACTGCTGCATTTGCTTCTGGTTTGTTTGCTCTTCATAAGCTGTCAGGCTAGTTTCTCTGCATGTATTGAAAGAAGAGTTCTGGCACCTTACAAATGTGAATCAGAGATTCTTTAGACATACGAACATAAGAGAAGCCATGTTGGATTAGGCCAATGGCCCATCCAGTCCAACATTCTGTGTCACACAGTGGCCAAAACCAATGTTCCCTCTAAGCTGTGGAGTCTTGTGAGCCAAACTCTACTTTGTGAGCTACTGCCATTAAAGTGTGAGCAATCAGTCTGGCTACTGCATAAAGTAGTTTGCCCTGGAGCCATCCTTCCTGAGCCAAGACAAAAATGTGTGAGTTGGAGGCTACAAAACTCTGAGCTAGCTCATACTAACTCAGCTTAGAGGGAACACCCAGGTGCCATCAGGAGGTCCATCAATGGTGCCCGAACTTCAGAAGCCCTCCCACTGTTGCCCTCCGCACCAGGAATACAGAGCATCACTGCCCCCGGACATAGTGTTCCATCTGTACTTTGTGGCTAATAGTTCTTGTATTTTGAGAAGGGGGGAAAGTACTTCTTTCTCTGTCTTCTCTATCCCTTGCATAATTTTGTAAACCTCTATCATTTCACCCCTCAACTGTCATTTCTCCACTTTGCACTTGCCTACATTAAACCTTATTTGCCATGTTGACACCCACTTGCCCAGTCTTGACTGATTGCTCTGGAGCTGCTCCCTGGTTCTAGTTGCCCTGAACAACTTAGTGTCATCCACAAATTTAGCCATTTCACTGCTTACTCCCAACTCCAAATTATTAATGAACAAGTTAAAAAGCACTGGACCTAGTACTGAGCCTTGCGGTACACCATTGCTTACCACCTTCCACTGAAAACTTCCCATTTATACTCACTTCCTGTTTCCTGTTAATTAACAAGACTTTAATCCACAAAGGGACTTGTCCTCTTATCCAATGACTGCTAACTTTATTTAGGAGCCTTTGATGAAGAACTTTGTCAAAAGTTTTCTGGAAATCTAAACAACATCTGCTGAGTCACCCTTGTCCACATGTTTGCTCACGCCCTCAAAGAACTCAAAGTTTAGTGAGACAAGATCTTCCCTTACAGAATCCATGCTGATTCTTCCTAAATAGCTTTTGTTCATCAATGTGCCTATTAATTCTATCTTTAATAATGGATGCAACCAACTTACCTGGTATCGATATTAGACTGATCAACCTGTAATTTACCAGATCTCCTCTGAAGTCTTATTTAAAGATGGGGTTTACATTAGTCACCTTCTAGTTCTTGGGAATGGAGGCAGATTTTAATGATAGATTGCATATTTTTGTCAGGAGACCCACAAGTTCACATTTGAATTCTTTCGGAATGCTTGGATGTATGCCATCTGGGCCTGGTGGTTTGTCATTTTTTAAATTTTTCCATCAGTCATAAGCAATGCTCCCTCTAAGCTGTGGAGTCTTGTGAGCAAAAATTCTACTTTGTGAGCTCCTGGCATTAAAGTTGAGAGCGAGCAACTTGGCTACTGCATAAATTGGTTTGCTCTGGAGCCATCCTTCCTGAGCGAAGGCAAAAATGTGTGAGCTAGAGGCTAAAAAACTGTGAGCTAGCTCACATGAACTCAGCTTAGCGGGAACACTGGTCATAAGAACTCCTCTCTTGTCACCTCAATTTGGCTCAGGTCTTTCGATGCCTCTCCTGAAATCTGCTGTTCTGGAATGAGCAAGTACCTCCCACTTCCCACAGTAAAGACAGAGGCAAAAAAAGCATCCAGCTTCTCTGCCATTTCTCTATCATCCTTTAGTAACCCTTTTACCCCTTGGTCATCCAAGGGCCTCACTGTCTCCCTGGCTGTTTTTCTGCTTCTAATGTATTTGAAGAAATTTTTATTGTTGGTATTAATGTTTTTTGCAATATGTTCCTTATAGTCCCTTTTTGCCAGTCTGATCACCAACTTGCATTCTATTTGCTACAGCCTGTGCTCCCTTTTATTTACCTCACTTTGACTAGCCTTCCACTGCTTAAAGGAATCTTTCTTACCTTTTACTGCTTCTATTGCTTTGTTTGTTAACCATGCAGGCCTTTTTTTATGCCTATTTGTACCTTTCCTAACGTACGGTGTACACTGTATTCTGAGCTTCCAGGATTGTAGTTTTAAATAGTCTCCAGGCTTCCCAAAGGGATTTTACCCTCCTTATCTTTCTTTTCAGTTTCTTTTTCACAATCCCCTTCATTCAAGAGAACTTACCCCTTCTAGAGTTAAATGTGGTTGTGTTTTTTTTGGGGGGGCGACTCCCTATTTATATAAATGCTAAACTTAATAGCATTATGGTCACTGTTCCCAACTGGTGAAATCACCAGGTCTTGAGCATTAATTAGAACCAAGTCCAGGATCACCTCCCCTCAGTAGGTTCTGAGACTATCTGCTTCATGACACAGGCATTGAGAATGTTTAGAAACCCAGTCTTTTTATCACATATTGACTCAATCAATGTGTGGGTAGTTAAAATCACCTATTATAACACAGTTATTTTATCTAGCTGCTTTCCTTAATTCTTTTGCTGTTTTTAAATCATCCTCTAACCTTTGATCTGGTGGGCAACAACAACTCCCAGAGTTAAGCTTCCTTTTGGGATTAAACACAATAATATGAATGGGGATGGCGGGATATAAAATAAATAAATAAATAAATAAATATGGATTAAACAGATTTTGTACACCCTAATTAAGGTAATACCCTGATTAGCTAATCATATAATTTTAAATAGTTTAATTTCTTATTTGTGCATACTTCTTTAGGATGAAAAATGAAGCATATGTAAATCATGGGATAAGATAAAATGAATTCAGTATAATGATATAATTAAACATTTGTTTTTTAGAATTATAAACACTATTTTAATTTTTTTAAATCAGATAATTACTTGCATAACTGTATGTTCATAAAAGAAGAAAGAACATTTGAGAAAGTCCAAGAAACAATTGTTACTATTATTTTCAAATTTAGAGGCTTTTTTGTCCTCAGTGGCCCTCAAAGTGGATGATAATATAATCATGGTGAAACTGGTTCAGTTTGATTTACTGATCAACCAAATGATTTTAGCCTCTCAATAAAATCATGAGAAACCAAGCCTGGATACTAAGCAGCCTCCTAAAATTGTGCTCTTGTGGTAAGCAGACCCTCAGGTCAGTGCGAGTGGAAACATAGGGTTGCCAAATCCTACCTTTCTGCTGTCGGGGGATCTAAGGGCCCTGTCTGGGAGTTCAAGCTGTGCACTCTTTGTGTGTGGGGAGCAGTGATGTCACCTGGAAGTGACACTGATCAAGTCACTGATGTCGGGGGTGACACTCTCATTTTTCAGCAAAACTTTATGGTTTGTAGCTGATTTTACCATAGATTTCACTCTTGTAGTGGTTTACGGTGGGAGAGGGAGTTGGGAAAAACTGTGTTCCCCTCCTCTGCTGACAGAAATGTTGTTCCACTGACAGTACTACTGTTATACAGATGAAATAGCAGTTTAAGGTCCAAGCCTAAATACAACAGTTTGTGAAACAAAGTTAATTAATTTGCACAATCTATGGACAATCCCATTTAATTCCTTGCAATGCCTCCACATGCAGCTTTTACGGTTTCATCTAGATATACAGTAGCAGTAGCTTTTGTTGATGTTGTTCAGTTGCACAGTCAAGTCCGACTCTTCGCGACCCCATGGACCAGATCACGCCAGGCCCTCCTGTCTTCCGCTGTCCTCTGAAGTTTGCTCAATTTCATGTTCGTTGCATCGATGACACTGTCTAACCATCTCATCCTTTGCCATCCCCTTCTTCTTTGACCTTCAATCTTTCCCAGCATCAGGGTCTTCTCCAGTGAGTGCTTCCTTCTCATTTGGTGGCCAAAGTATTTGAGCTTCAACTTCAGGATCTGGCCTTCCAGGGAACAGTCAGGGTTGATTTCTTTTAGGATTGACTGATTTAATCTCCTTACAGTCCAAGGCGTCTTTTAATTTCATGGCTGCAATCACCATCTGCAGTGATCTGGGATCCCAGGAACGTGAACTCTGTCACTACTTCTACGACTTCCCCTTCTATTTGCCAAGGAGTGATGGGGCCGGATGCCATGATCTTAGTTTTTTTGATGTTGAGCTTCAAGCCCACTTTTGCGCTCTCCTCTTTCACTCTGAGCAAGAGGCTCTTTAGGTCCTCTTCACTTTCTGCCATCAGAGTGGTGGTATCGTCTGCATATCTGAGCTTATTGATCTTTTCCCCAGCAATCTTAACTACAGCTTGTGATTCATCCAGGTCAGCATTTTGCATGATGTACTCTGCATATAAATTAAATAAGCAAGGTGACAATATACATCCTTGTCGTACTCCTTTTCCTATGCTAAACCAATCAGTTGTTCCATATCCAGTTCTAACTGTAGCTTCTTGACCCTTATACAAGTTTCTCAGGAGACATGTGAGGTGGTTTGGTACTCCCATCTCTTTAAGAACCTGCCATAGTTTATTGTGATTCACAGAATCAAAGGCTTTAGCACAGTCAATGAAGCAGAAGTAGGTGTGTTTCTGGTACTCTCTTGCTTTCTCCATAATCCAGTGAATGTTGGCAATTTGATCTCTAGTTCCTCTACCTCTTTGAAACCCAGCTTGTACTTCTGGCAGTTCTCTATCCATGTACTGTTGGAGCCTAGCTTGTAGGATTTTGAGCATGATCTTGCTAGCATGTGAAATGAGTGCAATTGTGGGATAGTTTGAACATTCCTTGGCATTGCCCTTCTTTGGGACTGGAATGTATACTGACCTTTTCCAATCCTGTGGCCACTGTTGTGTTTTCCAAATTTGTTGTTCCAAATTGAGTGCAGCACTTTAACAGCATCTTCTTTTAAGACTTTGAATAGCTCAGCTGGGATACCATCACCTCCACTAGCTTTGTTGTTAGTAATGCTTTCTAAGGCCCATTTAACTTCACATTCCAGGATGTCTGGCTCAAGGTCAGTGATTATACCGTTGTGATTGTCAGGGACACTAAGGTCCTTCTTGTATAGTTCTTCTGTGTATTCTTGCCATTTTTTCCTAATCTCTTCTGCTTCTGTTAGGTCCCTACCGTTTTTGTCCTTTATCATGGCCAGCTTTGCATGGAATGTTCCCGTGATTTCTCCAATTTTCTTGAAGAGATCTCTAGTCCTTCCCATTCTATTGTTTTCTTCTATTACTTTGCATTGTTCATTCAGGAAAGACTCCTTATCTCTCCTTGCTGTTCTCTGGAAATCTGCATTCAGTTGGGTAAATCTTTCCTTTTCACCTTTGCCTTTCGCTTTCCTTCTTTCCTCTGCTATTTGTAAAGCCTCATCAGACAGCCACTTTGCTTTCTTGCATTTCTTTTTCTTTGGGATGGCAGTGATTGCTGCCTCCTGTACAATGTCACGAACCTCCACCCATAGTTCTTCAGGCACTCTGTCTATCAAATCTAGTCCCTTAAACCTATTCTTCACCTCTACTGTATATTCATTGGGGATGCGATCTAGGTCAAACCTGAATGGCCTAGTGGTTTTCCCAACTTTCTTCAGTTTAAGTCTGAATTTTGCAATGAGTAGCTCATGATCTGAGCCACAGTCAGCTCCAGGTCTTGTTTTTACTGACTGAATAGAGGTTCTCCATCTTTGACTGCAAATTATATAGTCAATCTGATTTCGGTGTTGCCCATCTGGTGATGTCCATGTGTAGAGTCACCTCTTAGGTTGTTGGAAAAGGGTGTTTGCTATGAGCAGCATGTTCTCTTGACAAAACTCTGTTAGCCTTTGCCCTGCTTCATTTTGTTCACCAAGGCCAAACTGTTATTCCGGTTACCTTTTGATTTCCTACTTTAGCATTCCAGTCCCCATGATGATGAGGACATCATTTTTTGGTGTTAGTTCTATGAGGTGTTGTAGGTCTTCGTAGAACTGGTCCACTTCAGCCTCTTCTGTAGTAGTGGTTGGGGCATAAACTTGGATTACTGTGATGTTGAATGGTTTGCCTTGGATTCGGACTGAGATCATTCTGTCATTTTTGAGATTGTATCCCAATACTGCGTTTCTTACTCTCTTGTTGACTATAAAGGCCACACCATTTTTTCTACGGGATTCCTGGCCACAGTAGTAGATATAATGGTCTTCTGAGTTAGATTCGCCCATTCCTGTCCACTTTAGTTCAGTGATTCCCAAGATGTCGATGTTCATTCTTGCCATCTCATTTTTGACCACGTCAAGCTTACCTTGATTCATAGATCTTACGTTCCAGGTTCCTATGCAGTATTGTTCTTTGCAGCATCGGACTTTCCTTTCACTGTCAGACACATCCACAACTGAGCGTCCTTTTGGCTTTGGCCCAGCCACTTCACTCTTTCTGGGATTACTTGTACTTGCCCTCTGCTCTTCCCCAGTAGCATATTGGACACCTTCTGACCTTAGGGGCTCATCTTCCAGCATCATATCTTTTAGCCTCTTGTTACTGTCCATGGGGTTTTCTTGGCAAAGGTACTGGAGTGGGTTGCCATTTCCTTCTCCAGGGGATCACACTTGGTCTGAGTTCTCTGCTGTGGCCTGTCTGTCCTGGGTGGCCCTCCATGGCATAGCCCACAGCCTCATCAAACCACACAAGCCCCTTCGCCACGACAAGGCAGTGATCCATGAGGGAAAGCAGTAGCTTAATAGTAAACAAATACCCATGACTTTCCGGTTCTCTGCTTATAACTTGTCTTACTGCCATTTATAATATTCTTCTTTATCCCTGCTGGTTTGTCCTGTAGATCTATAGTAGCAGAGCCCTATTTTAGGCAGCTGTACTTCAAGGAATGTTATCTAGCTGAAGGAGGCATAAAGGATTGTGGACAGGCAGGGTGTTAACATGTGAATAATATTGGAAACTTCCCCCCCCAAAATTTGGGTCTAAAGATCAGGAGATACTGAGGAATTCAGTTTAATATTTGGTGAAGAAAGCTGAGAGTGGGAGTTCATAAGGCAGTGGTCTGGGTATTTTGAACTTGAGGATTGTATTATCCATTGGTACCATTATATTGCAGCTCCTCTTCACTTTTTCTCTCCTAAAAAGATGAAGAAGTAGATAATGACACTTTGATTCTTAAAATACAACAATAAAAGTAATTTATTTGGGTCAAGGTCACAGGAATCCAATTATCGTAGTGCTAATTGTTTAATAAATCGCTTTTTTTCTTTTGGCCACTGGATAATAATGGGTAAAAGAACTGTTGTTTCTGGTCTTCTGGATCACACTGGAATGAAATGGTTTGGAATTAGGCTTGCCAGGTCCCCTTGGGGAGGTAGGTTGCCAGCTTCAAGTTGGGAACCCCCTGAAGATTTGGGGGTGAAGCCAGGGGAGGACAGGGAGCTCAGTGGGGCACAATGCCATAGAGTCCACCCTCCAAAGCATCCATTTTCTTCAGGGGAACTGATCTCTGTATTCTGAAGATGATCTGTAATTCTCAGGGATCCCCAGTTCCCACCTGGAGGCTAGCATCCCTATTTGGAATAGACCTGAATAATATCTATTCCAAGCCTCTACAGGGTGTTCCATTGATTGGTAAGATTAAAATACTAATTTAGTAAAATAGTAGAATATTATACTGATAAATTCCAGTGTTATCAGGATGCATATAAGGGCTCTTAAAAACAAAACCTGTGAACCATAGCTGCATGGTATGACAGTGTAATTTGAAAGACAAAAATATGAGCTGCAGAATTCTTGAACAGTCATATAGGCTATCTGAATGTACATTCTGTTTTTAGTTTAGCTTTGTGTTTAATACCATACTCCTGGACAAATAACTTAGAAGACATGTGACTTCACTTGGACTGTAGGCCAAACTTAGATGTTATAAGATACATGGAACTCCATATCTCCTTACTGTCTATTCCTTGTAACATCTAAGGTAAACAACATGTGACATGACATCATGCTGTGTATTCCCTACCCTGACCAGTCAAAACTGTGAGGTGTGGAGACAGACGGTGCAATCATATAATATCACTGATAGTCTGTGTTATGTGTTATAAGGAAGAGGATGTAAAGATACTATTAATGCCAACAGACTTCTCTGTACCCTGTTCTCAACCCAGGGAAAAAGCACAACGGGGCCCCATCTGAATGTTCTCAAAATGACAACTGGATTAGATATTGTCAGTTATGATATTTTATGTTTCAAGGAAGAGCCAGTCTTTCAATGTTAGTGAGTTCACTCAATGTTCATTTTACAGGCCAGGCTCAGATAACAGACGTCACAGTGGCAGACAGCAGATGGCTTGCACCAGCGACAAGGGAAGCTTGTCCATGGAATCTGCCAAGGAGACCCGCTTCTGTGCTGTGTGTAATGATTATGCATCAGGCTACCATTACGGTGTTTGGTCCTGCGAGGGCTGCAAAGCCTTCTTCAAAAGAAGTATCCAAGGTAATAATGTGAAAGTTATCCAGTCTAATTCTCAGTCCAGTAATTAAGGGGATGTATCATTCTAGAAAGACTAAATGTAAGTTTGTAAAGATTTATGATTATGTATCTGATAATCCTTAACTACACGTCAGATGAGTTTGTGGTAGCTAAATTGCTCTTCAAGAACAATACAAAAACTTGATTTTTTAAAAAATGTCAAATCTTCCATGTTTTCGAATACATTTTCTTCTCATATGACAAATATGCAGTGCAGATAGTCTATTTTAAAGGATGAGTGTTCAGGGGGAGGGCTGTGGCTCAGTGGCAGAGCATTTGTTTTGCATGAAGAAGGTCCCAAGTGCAATCCCCACCATCTCCAGTTAAAAGAATCAGGTGGTAATGATGAGCCAGACCTCAGCCTCGGACCCTGGAGAACCATTGCCAGAGTAGACAGTGCTTAACTTGGTAGACCAATGGCCTAATTCAGTGCAAGGGGTGTTACAGTGAATGCTCAGGGTGAGAGGAACATTTCCAGCATCTCACCTAGTTAGGCACTGAAAGACTCAAGGCATCTCCTCCTTACTCAGACTCTGACATTCATATATTCCAGAATATGTAAGTTCGGTCTGGAGGTCCCCACCCTGTGTCCCTTATAACAGTCACACATGATTTGCAGTTTCTCCTCAGTTCCCATGTGATTTGGATAGTGACTGTGGTATGTGTGCAGGAGAGGCTTCAGTCACACTGTTTTCCCAGCCTCCTATAGGCCTGTGGATGGGCTGTTTAGCATATCACCCCTGTCCAACTGTTTTGTCTAGGAAATCAACACTGTATTATTCTTTCTAAACAGAAACAAAAATTTAAAAAAGGTACCCCACTGTGCCTTTTTCATTTCATCTCTATTGTCCCACATGAGTTTAAAATCAAGTCCCTACTGAAAGCCCTTAAAACTCAAAACCTTTTTTCTTCTTTCTAAAGGGAAACTAAACAAGCCTGAATCTATTTTATTTGTCTGTCTCAACTTTTGGGCACAAAGAAAAACCCTTCTTTGGCTTTTTTCTGTGTAGAATTTTTAAACTGAACATAGAAACAAAATCTTTCTCACTCAATAAGAAGTAACTGTTGCCATTGTGTTAGGTTTGTACCTTTTAGTTTAGTTAAATGTACCTGCTGTCAGCTCTCAGCTGAGACCTGGGTCTTTTATTTTATTCGTTTTTATTATTAAATTTATACCCCGCCCTCCCAGCCAAGGCCGGCTCATTGACGAGAATTGTTTGTGAAGGCAGAGCAGTGAATACTTGAGTTGCTGTGCCCCATCAATGTAGTTAATGTCCCATCTGTAACCAGGGTTGATAGGCTATGCCCAACAACCAGTGGGAGATGGGGAAACAGGGCATACTGTTGGTGGCAGCATGACATAGTTATCTCTGATGTCACCTCTGGGTTTTCTCTGGAAATGTCATCAGGCCTCTCTAGAAATCATCAACAATTCTATGGTTTTACCATAGAGCTTCTGACATTTTGTGGAGAGAACTGATGCCCTTTCCAGGGTTTTCCTGGAAGCGATGTTACGTTGTCACTGAGGTGATTTTGTAATTTTTCTTTTTTACTACTGGCCACTGGGCAACAACTTTTACAGGCAGGAAGTCTATAGGCAGGAAGTCTACAGTGGGCATATGACAACCCTATCTCTAACCTTTCCTTTCTGGAAGAAACAACAAAATGGGTTTATATCAAGAGGTATAGCCATGTTTGTCTGTCTGTAGCAGCAGAAAAGAGCAAGAGTCTGAAGAAGTGAGCAGTGAGTCACGAAAGCTCATACCCTGCCATGTATTTTGTTAGTCTTTAAGGTGCTACTGGACTCTTGCTCTTTTCTACTGCAACAAAATGGTTTGTTATTCTGAAGATTTTAAAACCTTTTGTTTTCTTGATTCCCTGTCACTGTATCTTTGTATAGGACTGAAACTTTTCTTGAAGCTTTAGCTACACCAGTTAAAAGGGCACAGATGAAACAGAGCATTTAACATCCTAGGATATGTTAGTCATCCTATATTGGTGTTGAAATTATGGCATCAAGAAGAATTTGCTGCACTATCTTATTAGGTAGGGGGAGACAATGATGCTATAGGCAGGTAAGGGAGGAGAAGTGGGAGCCACCACCCTGAGAGCTGCTGCAGGCAGTCAGGCTGTCCAGTGAGTGGGCAGCTCAGCAAGCACAGGAGAGAAGGGGGTCTCCTCCCCTGAGTCTCATGGGTCCCCTGCTTGTTATATCCACTTTTGGTGGTGTGAATCAAAAAATCATATTCCAATTGGGAATATTTTTCAGCAAGCTTGAAGGAAGACCCTGCTTTGCAGGGAAAAAAAAATATGATGAGGGGGGTTAAACCTTGAAAAATAATAAAAGCAATGCCATCTTTAAGAGAAGAATGCCACTGAGATCTGTTAGTGGTCATTTGGGGGCTCCCAACCAACACTGCTGAGGCTTCCAAACTTTGGTTTGTGCCAGTGTGGGGGAGAGACAGATTAAACAGATTAAAAGACAGGAGAAAGGGAAGCTAAAACTGGAGCAGGGATGACAAAAAAAAGGATAAAATGAAAATGTGAAGGGGGGGGCAAGGGAACAGAAGGAGATGGGTGAGGAAGCGGGAGGCTGAGGAATTAATTGAGAAAGAGAAAAGGATAGGTAGATGTGTGGGAGGGAGAGAAGGAAAGGGGAGAGGCTGCAGGTGCTTCCAGGGAAGGTTAAAAAAAGAAGAGCAAGAGGGAAAGAAGGAGTGGGTGAATGAGAGCACTCCCTGCAAATGTTCATGTAAGAATATAAGAGCAGCCAAGCTGGACCAGACCAGCATCTGGTTTCATGCAGTGGCCAGCAACACAAAGCCAGAAGTTACCCACCTGAAGCTGTTGCCCTTGGTGGAAACTTTGCTCAGATTAGGTGCACTGCTAGCCGTTCTGCAAAGACATCTGAGCTTTTGCAGTGAAAATGTAATATGGGGTAATAGGCCCCCATTTGGGGGCTTTTTTGCATGTGTCTCAATGGGATTAGCTGAGTATGGGATTGCAAATATGCAGCCCATTCCTCCACATATTTTCACGGAAGCCCAATAGATTTTGCTGTGGATAATTTACAGGTCTCAGCAGTGCTACGGAATCAAGAGAGCAAACTTGGATGGGCCAGGCTAACCAGATCTCAGAAGTTAAGCTATTCCTCTCCCTTAATCTAATCTAATTTAATTTAATTTAAAGTGTGTTTCAGATATTTATGTTTGAATGTTTTAAATCTTGAATTTTTATAGTTCTAATTGATTTTAACGTATTCAGTTATTTTGTTGTAAACTGCCCTGAGCCACGTGTAAGGGGGGAAGGGCAGTCAAGAAAGCTAATGAAATAAATAAATTAAAAAAATTATTCCCTTTTATAGAGACCATTATAAATGGTCATTCATCACTGGCATATATATAAATGCTGCATACATATGTACATACATACATATTCTGTATAAATGTTATGTATTGTTACAGGCAATCCAAGTATACTGTACTTCTGTGTTGAATTTCATTGAAGCAAACTTCACAAAAGCTCACATGGCACCTTACAAAATGAGAAATCTAAAATAAAAGAAAAAGAACAGTAAAATGTAATAATAACCTGTATTAAAATAACAGACACGCCCGGTACTAAAACAGGCACTGAATCCAACACAAACAGAATGCAACAGTAGAAATAGCATAACTTGATGCTGGCACTGAACAAACATTTCTGGGGAGGCATCCCAAGAATGAGCCAATAGTAGCGGCCTTGTCCTGGATCATGACCTATCCATCCTCAGAGTAGAGGGCAGAGTACGGGTCAGGAACTGGTTCCTCATCCTTGAAATGCTACTGTCAGGCAAGGGCCCTAATATACTTGTTCATTTTCTCTCCACCAGAGGCAGTACAGGAGAAGGCAATAGGCATGGTTGTTGTATCATCACTGGCTGTATGTGAGGCAAGCCTGTGGCACTTACTTACTCTGGGGAGTTGCCTGTCTCCCAGCTGGTGTTGCTATGCAGAAAGAGGTCCATCCTGCCATTGGCTGGGTCTGAGACTGTGACGGACTTAAAGATCTGGGACCAGCAGAGAGTAAACACAGAACACTGCTGGGTCACATGACAGAGTGAGGAGGGGGACCATTTAGCTCGGAACCCTCAGTGATTGGCAGATAACAGACAAAAGGTTCCGTTGGGAATGGGCAGTTGAGAGAAGCTGCGAAGGAGTTCGGTGTGTGACACAGAGCTGAGAAGAAGTCTGTCAGCGAACTGAAGGAGTCAGATCTCTGTAGCTCTGTGGAAACAGCCTGTGAACAGTTTATGTAGAAAACTGGGGCTTGAGAGCAATCAGCACTGATTCATTGAATATCCTGAGGTGAATAAAAGTTTAAGACCTGAATGGTCACAGACACCATCACTACTCCACAGGGACTTATAATGTGGTTGAGCAAAGGCTAGAGGGTCTGAAGTGAGGAGTCTGAAAAGCTGGTTAGGGGACCAGATTAGGCTCAAAGGGCCAGCCAAAAGTTAACCACTAACAGAGTGACTGGAGAGTGAGATCTGAGGTGTGTGTTGTGAACTGAAGGAACATCTAGCTACTGAACTGAAAGTAATTAATATACAGCCTAAATCAACATAAGGGAAAGAGCTAAAGCCTCAAAGGAAACAAACTATCCTCTGTACAACTTCCATCCCCCTGTTGTGTTGTTTGTGAATAAAGCCTGTTCAGTTTTTACGTTAGCCAGCTGTGGTGCCTACCTATTTCATTGCCAATACACTTAGCAGTAGTCCTTGTAAATATCTCTGACCCAGAAGCAAAACAATTACCCCGAAGAGACATTTGAAAATTTGTTTAGAAAACTGGTCAGAAGAAATCAGCAGCAGCTCTGACCAGGCGCCACACGCAGACCCTCACAGTATTGTCTATATAGAAGGGGCGTGTGTCATAGAGACCCTGAGGTGTTCATGCTGGAGCTTGCCTGTCTCTTAAATAGTTGTTGCATGCACAGCACATGGGAAGAAACAGTTTGCCATTTTGATCCTGCAGTGCTGCTTTGGGTGGCAAAATTCCCTGAAATAGTCTTGGTTTTGATTGATCCTAAAGAATGGAAAGGTTCATATGAAAGCAGACACAGATAGTTGACAATGGAATTCATTCTTAATTTCTCAGGCATTGATTCTGCCAAATTCTGAGCTGAATAATTGCAATGTGTGCTCAACATCTATTAATTAGGAGGCATTTTTGAATATTTTTCGCATCATAAGATTACGCTGTAAACAGTACAGACACTAGACTTGACTGCCTTGAATCAGCAGATTGAAAATCTTGTTGCCTGGTACAATTGATGAACCACGGCACTGTATAAATGCTACTTTTTAGAGCAATAAGAGTGTGCTTGAAATTCTACTTTTTGGGGGGACCAGTTGTCTTTATTCCATGCCCCATTTCTGTTGTGGGGGATCCCGTATTCAAATCACAATTAGAAGATATTGATTAACTGTCTTTTTTTTTTACCTAGCTAATACTTCCATGTTATTAAGATTTTCATGTAAGAGGATTGTGTGATTGTTGCAGGTGAGGAGGAGACATAATAGACATCTGGTGTATAATTTGCTAAAAATTGCTTTCCAGAGTGAGTTGCTCTTTGATGTATAGCTTAGGTATATTATAGCCATTTAATAGTAGTGGGCACAAGAATGCTTACTCCTGACAATAAAATAAGTATTGTATGTATTTCAACCTCCCCCCTCCTGTCGTTTCCTGATCCCTTCCTCCCTGGAAAAAACTCTTCCCCCCACCTTCTACTAGCTTCAATATTTGTGGAAATTTACATTTCTAGGTGTACCAGACTGATGCAGGCCACAGTCTCCTCTTCTGGGTAGAGCAATCCTGTGCCATGTTGCAAGCAGGAGGCTTATACTGAAAACCCAGTTCTGTGAGGGAAATTAGCATTTTGCAGGAGAGAGAGGTGGGACATGTTCCAAGCAAAACCAAAACTATAACATCCAGTTCTCTGTAGACAGAACAGTGAGCTGCTCAGTAGCTTGGTTGGAAAGGAGAAATAGACACATATTTGAATACCAGTCTGGGGGAAGGAAGTTATACATCTGGCCTCAATAAGGCAATGCCCACCTTTAGAGAGTTCTGCTAGCAACCTTGATTTCTGGTGGGGAAAAAGGGAGAAATAATGGGGCCATAACCCAGGCCTGTTATTGCTGGAGGCAACCATAAAGCCAACAGAGACAGAAAAGAGAACCAGTGGTCCCTTCGTATTCTTCTATGAATCAAGCTCATAACACACATTTTCCCTGTCATACTCCAGTGCATTAGAGGGCTTTCACTTATACCAAAAAGTATCCTTATGTAGAGCTGTAGCCTAATGAATAAGCTCAGATTTGCATATAAGAAGTCTAAGGTTCATTCCTGGCCAGAACTTTCCAGTAAAAGGACTAATGTGACGAACTGACCTCCAAAACCAGGATGCTTAGTGCATCAAAAACACAGAGCTGGGAGATTAGGGGTTAATGTCTCACTGTAAAGCAGTTTGAGTGATGGGCTGCTGCCTGTGTGCACTCCTGTTCTCTCTGATTGGTCAGCGCCAGATGAGAAACGCTTTCTAAAGTCTTGTCACTCTTGTCAGAGGGAGTCAGTGTCCTTTGAACTTTTGCTTGGCAGTTGTCAGTCAGGAGAAGTATGTGTGTCGGTTTGAGGGAAACAGACAAGTCACTTGGGAAGTGAAAGGGCACAACTCCTTGCCCTTGACACATTTGAGGAAAAGTTCAAAAACCAGAACTTAGTCTAAGTGTCAGCCCTAGATGAATCCCATTTATTCAGTCTCCAGAACTGAGGTTTAGGTTTGACAGAAGGGACTGGACAGGAGGTTGGAAACTGCCAGTCTAGCCAAACAGAAAAGGGTTATCACTCCTAGAAAGAGGAGGATATTGCTTACCCAGTTATTTAGAGGGTTCAACTCAGAAGGGACCCCTGGTTTAAGTGAAAAGGGAAACGGTCCTAGACTCCTCAAGAATATAAAAGGAAAAGTTATAAGCCCACTAGGGAAGTATTCATTCAGGAAGAAAGTACTAACTTCCAGGAAACTAGTTTGATGAAACTTTATTAAGACACATTGTTGCTGAAAGACATCTCTGAGACAAACAAACCTCTCACAGCTAAGAACTGAGTCTCTAAGAATATAGGCTTCAATTATACTTTGTTGCCTGTTCAAAATATTCTAATTTGTATAATCAACAACAGTTACCTCAACTTTTCATCCCCTGCCCTATTCCTGATTCAGCTGTGGCTATTCAATAAAATCAACCCTTTTGTTTTAACTTTACTTTGTGTCAAGTGCCATTTCCGAAGGGTTTTATAAAAGGGCTCCTGCTGAGTTACAATAAATCTCTGGCCTGGGCAAGAGCCAAATAACTTCTCTATCAATGGGTGGAGCATGGATAAAGTTATAATTCTATAATAGCAAGAAGCTACTAAGAGGCTGCTCAACCAGAGTGGGGAACAGTGTTTTGGTGTGAAAATCTGTCTCACAGAGAAGAAGTAGCAGGGGTCCATCATAACTGGAAATAGCTTGTAGCCAATCAGAGTGACCATGGTCAATCATGGTCAAAGTTTACTGCTTGAACTGTTTGTGCTCCGGATCAATGCTTGTTCTCTTCACCCCCTTTATTGCAGACAGCTGCTTACTTTTCCAGGGCACTTTTTATCTATCTCCCTCACATGTTCTGTGTAGTAATCATGGACAAGCTAAGAGAATGTTGAGTTGATGGAGCCTGATACTGCAGAGAGGGAATGGGAACTGCTCAGTGGGTATTCAGGTGCTCTGTATACTGATCACTTTTCTGGGAGGAAGTTCTAATGGGTGGATGAAGTACAAGCCAGACTTTAAACCATCCTTTTGTGGTGATTCCCCTTCTGTTGCTTACATGAGCAGACTGCCCTTGCAGCCCTAGTTGCAGATGTGAAGTTGAGGTTACTGGTGAGTATCATGTCTGGAGTCAAGGTACCTGTAAAGGTTCTGAGAAGTCAAGTATTGTTAATCTGCCTTTTGTTTATTTTTTATATTCTTGGCTGTTGGGTTATGTTTATTTGTGCAAAATGCCCCATTACCAATGTTTCCATTGCTAAAGTCCCTATTTATATGTTCCTAGTTTTCTAGACAATGGAGGCAAAGTATCATGGCTTCATAACATGCACTGTGATATTTGAAATCTTACCTCGTTTCTTATAAGTAGTTCTTATATACTTCCAGTGTTGTAAAATGATTGGCTGCAGTGTTAGGTGGAATTCTGTGATACATTGTAGCTATGGAGATGGAGAGATTGAGACCATTTATTTGGGACTTTCCTTTGACTCAATGGGAATGTTCCAAGTTACACCCTCTTCTGAAGTATAGCTTCAGAACTTGGATCCCTCTGTTAATAGGTCCTCCTTTTACTTAATTATTGTCCTCACTCAAATTTTGATAATAGTATTCAAAAATGTTAAAATTTTCAGCAATTTCCCATTGTATATCTGTGAGGCATTTTAATAGTTGCTGCTGTCACTATCTTCATGGCACAGCCAGAAAGGCAAAAGCACTTGTGATTTTGTTTGTATCTCCTTTCAGTAAAAACTGCTTTGGGGAGAAAGGACTATCATAAATATCTCTTGAACAACTAACTGTTCTTACATAACTTTCATTTACATTTGGAGCATAAATGGTTGTTTAGCTCTAGTTTTTCTCACTTTGAGCCATATGGAAAAATTAAATCACATCTGTGGTTGGAGTGTTTTGAGGGTTTGCCCAAAAAAGAGGGAAAATACTTTAAAAACCTGACAGCACTCTCTAAGGGTATAGTATGACCATATTTTCTTCTCTAGATATTAAAAAAATATTTATGTTCTTGAAACAAAAAGCTTCCCATTCTATAAATACAGCAGAAGAACATTTATTACAGGAGGACTGTCTGATGTTCTCTCTACTCACTGACTGAGCCTGAGCTGTATAATGAAAAGAGAATGATTGGAATGGCCTTCTTCCTTACTATCCGACCCACCGGTTAAGAATTTCATCTCAAACCCTGTTCTGGGTGCCCCCACTCAGAAATGTGAGGTGGGCTTTTTCAGTATTTGCATCTGTCTGTAGAATACTGTCCTCCTGGAAAATTCACACGGCAACTATCCTGCTGTCCTTAGGTGCCAAGTAAAGACGATTGTATTTGCTTGAGCTTGTCCCCACCCATTGTACCAATTATTTTTACTGCCCTCTTATTGTTTTGGCTGTCCTTGTTTTATGGGACTCCTGCTAATTTTGTTTTGTTGGGGTTTTTTTTGGATGTTTGGTTATTTTAAATTGCTTTTATACATTTTTTGTAAGCTGCCTTGAGCAGTTTTCTGGAGAGGTAGCAAAGAAATAACCTAAATACATTTCTAAAATGCTCTCAATATGTAATTTGCCCTTAAAAAGCAACCATTGATCAGGTCAGCCATAAAAAAAAGAGAAAGATGAATTTCACTCTTCTTCCTGTACCGTTTCCCTGATTAAAACTACCCCTCTCCCCAAATTGCTTTGTGCCCAAGCAGCAGAAGAAGACAGGCACAGTACAGATAGCTTCCTCTCCAAGTTTAAAGTAAACCAGCAAGGAATTTTTATTTGGAGAGATTTTGTGTATGTGTCATGGCCCATATCTATTGTGTAGTGGGTTCGCCGCATTAGAGATCACGAGACAGTGTGACGTGAAGCGTATAGTTATTTACTGGACACAAAAAGAACACAGAATGCTGGGCAGGTGGCCAACTATATACAGCCTGGGGGTGACACCCCTAGGTCCCTTTGGTGGGTTTAAACTTCCCACCACAGTTCCCATTGGTTCCCCACAGGAAGGTTCAGGAGCCTAGTCCCTACTGTTATTTGGGACTCAAGCTCCGGCTCTGTTGCTGTTCCCTCAGTGGTGGTCAGCGGACATAACAGTATCCATATTAGAGCCCATGATTTCTGCTTTCTAGAGCCAAATTACTGATTGGAAGTTCTAGTCATAATGTGAAGTTTGTCACTAATTCAGACTATTCATATATTATCATTTTGTAAATTAGATGTAACAAAATATTTTAACTTTCTATGGATTGTGTACACATGTCCCAGTACAATGATAATGATCCATGAGCAGAAACATGCTTCTTCATTGGTAGCTTAAGTGGGAAATTGACACGTAGAATGGGGGGGAAAGGAAGAGTGAGGATGGAGCAGCGGCTAGTGGGAAATCGATCACAGAGAAAGATGAATGAAGTAGTACAAAAGATGACCAAGGAAAGAATAGACAAGCAGGAAGGAGCACAGGAGAATGAAGAAGAGAAGGAATCCTTTTTCAAGTTAAGACTGGAGACTGGGAGAGAATGGAGATGAGCAGGCCCAGGCAATGGTGGGCATCACATTGGGGCTGGTTAGCCTAAAACATGGGAATAGGAGAGCATTTAATAATATTACAGCATACTCAACACAGTTGTTCCCAGGGTGTCGTAATTTCAGCGTCTCTTCTCACAGCAAACCAGCCTCTTGCAAGAATTCTGACCAACATGTCTTATGGATTCCATCAATTGTTCAGTGAGATGCAGCTTGTGGGCTTGCTACAGAGCTGATTTACTCTGATCTTTTTTCATCCCGGATGGTCCTTTTCCTGAATACTTACTCTACCAAACAGCTGAGGAGGTTGAGATCCTTCTGTCCTCCAACCCCAGTCTTTCTGTGTTAGCATTTAGTGGTGTTTACACAGACTTCTGGAGCACATCTAGAGTCATCAGTGAATTTTCAGTGCAATCCTGTAAAGAGCTTTTTGTAGTCTAATGATTTTCAAAGGGTTTAGACTGGAGTAACTTTTTATAGGATTTTAATGTTAATTAGCTCTGATGTGGCATACTTTTCTTGCATGCCTGTGAAAATTACATTCATCATACTTCACAGATTTTATTTATTTATTTATTTATTGTTGTATTGCCCGCGAACGGGCTCAGGGCAGCTTACAAAGGGCACCAAGTGCCTACATATAAAAACAATAGAACCAATAGAGGCAGACAGCCAATTTAACAAAATAAAATAAAGTGCTCACAAGTTCAGTCTCTCTATAAAACAAGATGGTATATCAAATCTTAAAACAACGATATCCCTTCACCAAGGACAATATGTCCCATAGATAGTACTCGTCCCCATTCAGCAGGTGTTTGTCGGGCCATCCTCTTACCCTGTTGGTCCTGGTGTCAGTGGTGGTGGTAGTGGCAGCTCCTACTCAAAGGCCTGGCAGAAGAGCTCCGTATTACAGGCCCCGTGGAACTGTGAAAGGTCCCTCAGGGCCCTGACCTCCTCCAGGAGCACCAGGTAGGGGCCGCCACTGAAAAGGACCTGGCTCTAGTTGCAGCAAGCCTGGCCTCCCTAGGGCCGGGGGTCACTAGATGGTGTTGTGACCCCGATTAAAGTGCTCTTCAGGGCATATGTGGGAAAAGGCAGTCCCTCAGGTATGCCAGACCCTGGCCATATAGGGCTTTAGAGGTAAGCACCAGCACTTTGAAATGAATCCGGTACACTATTGGCAGCCAGTGCAGCGCTTTCAGCGCAGGCTGGATGTGCTCCTACCTAGGGAGGCCCATCAACAGCCTGGCCGCCACATTCTGCACTAGCTGCAGCCTCCGGATTTGCGACAAAGGCAGCCCCATGTAGAGAGCTTTACAGTAGTCTAACCTCGAGGTGACCATCGCATGGGTCACTGTAGCCAGGTCATCGCGGTCAAGGAAAGGAACCAACTGCCGAATCAGCTGAGGATGATAGGAGGCTGACTTGGCAGTAGCTGCCACCTGGGCCTCCATAGTTAAGGAGGGATCCAGGAGCACTTCCAAATTTAGTTGCTTTAGTTGCACTTCTTTGAATTTGCAACTGTTTTGTAAAGAATCAAGAATTAGCAGAATAGGATAAGTCTAAGAGCATTTAAAAATGTCACTAAGGAAAAAATGGGTTCTAGCATGTGTATGTTTTACAAACGTGAAACTGTGAAGAACTCATGGGGTGGGGGGAGACATCCTGCTGCTCCCCTGTTTGCTTGGCCATCCCACATTGTGGTGCCAACTCTGGATTGATAAATTCCTAGAGATTTGGGGATGGAGTCTGGGAAGGGCAGGGTTTGGGGAGGGGAGGGACCTCGGTGGGATATTATGCCATAAGGCCCATCTTCCAAAGCATCCATTTTCTCCAGGGGAATAGGTCTCTTTAATCTGGAGATCAGTTGTAATTCCAGGAGATCTCCAGGTATCACCAGGAGGTTGACAGCCATAATGCCATAGTAGTGGAGGCAGGGTGGGGACAGCAAGTGGCTTCCCTTCCTCACTTTCCTATGCCCACTTGCAACTTCACAGGGGGTGGCAGTAGTTGTGGCTTCCATCGCAGCTGCCTTGTCATCCTCCTCCTCCAGTGATGTTGAGCCACAACGCCTGCTCATGCACCCCCCCACCTCTCCACTGAGCAATGGGAACGAGTCAGGACTCCTCTTCGTTCTCCAGCTGCCTGTAGCCTTGCCTCCTCTGTGGCAAGGTGGGCCAAACGAATTTTCTCCATTTACTTTGCCATTTTTGAAATGTGGCTTTTGGGATCCAAATTGGAAGTGTTGGAAACAAATACAAAAATTTGGGAAAGATAAACGTTTTTAGTGTTCTAATTCTTTCTAGCCATGTCAAAGCTAATGAATTCCATTTATTACACGTATTTGAAGTTTCTTGCAATAACTCCTGATAGTTTACTTTATATAGATCTTTCAATAGAAGATCTCAATTAATAGCCTTACTTGAGATGGCGGTATCATGATGGTCAGTTCAGGTGATCTAGCTAGATGGACAGCTTATTTTGATTTATTTCTTTCTGCAGCAGGCACTGCTGTTGATGGTGAGATCAGGGCACAGGGCCTTCAGTTATTTGATGCAGCTCCTTGATTGAAAGCCTGGTGAAAGAGCTCCATCTTGCAGGCTCTGCAGAGCTGTAAAAGGTCCCGCAGGGCCCTTATCTCTTCTGGGAGCTCATTCCACCAGTATGGCACTGCCACTGAGAAGGCCCTGGCCCTGGTTGTAGCCAGCCTGGCATCTTTAGAACTCGGGGGGGGGCAGTTGATTTTGTGACCTTGAATGCAGTGCTCTCTGGGGAATATGTGGGGAAAGGCAGCCCCTCAGGTATGCAGGTCCCTGACCATAGAGGGCTTTAAAGGTAAGAGCCAGCACCTTGAAGCAAATTCGGTATGCTATCGGCAGCCAATGTGATGCTTTCAGCACAGACTGGAGGCCCATCAGAAGCCTGGCCGCAGCATTTTGCAGGAGCTGTTAGCTTCTGGATTTGGGACAAGGGCAGCCCCACATAGAGAGCATTACAGTAGTCCAGTCTGAAGGGAACCAACTGCCTAATCAGCTGAAGATGATAGAAGGCTGACTTGGCCATGGCTGCTACCTGGGCCTTCATTGTTAGGGAAGCATCCAAGAGCACTCCCAGAATCCTAACCTCCAGCGCTGGCACCAACAGAGCCCCATCGAAGGTCGGGAGTGGAATCCCTACCTTCAGCCTGCCTCGGCTCAGGCACAGGACCTCCATCTTCCTTGGATTCAGTTTCAATTGGCTCAATCTAAGCCAACCAGCCATGGCTTGTAATGCCTGGTCCAGATCTCCTAGCTTGGAGTCAGACTGGCCGCCCAACAAGAGATAGAGCTGGGTGTCATCTGCATAGTGGTGACACCCCAGCCTATACCTCTGGGCAATCTGGGCAAGGGGGCACATATAGATGTTAAATAGCGTCAGGGACAGCACCGCCCCTTGGGGCATTCCACAGGTCAGTGGGTGCCTCTGGGATAGCTGATCCCCTAATGCCACACTTTGTCCCTGATCCTGGAGAAAGGAGGCAAGCCATTGCAGGGCAAGCCTCTGAACTCCAGTTCTGCACATCCACCCCTCCTTACTGCTATGTGGAGAATGTTGGCAGTTCCTATGCTTTCTCCCCCCACCACCACTTTTTAAAAAGTTTTTGGATGTTTCTGAAAACCTGGGAAATCCCTCAAGTTTTCAGGAAAATCTGTTTTCTCTCCATTGACCTGATGCACAGCTTTAAGTATTTGCAGGTGGGTCTATCTTGAAAATTAGATATATTGATATTTGAATTACAGGTAGAGAAATGATTTGACTTTTCTGAAAACAACCAACAGTGCTGTATTATTAACACAGAACCAATATTTCTGTACTAGCCATTGCTGTTTTGAATAATTGTTTTGCAATCTCTTTCATCCCTGCCATTTGTCAATTTATGTTAAGTTTTTTGATACAGTTGATTGTGTTCATCTCCCTGTATTTACTAAATGTAGCTAGAGTTTACTTCCTTTTTTCCACTTGTTCTGCAAAATCCTCATCTGTCTTTTAAACTATTGCACAGACCGAGCAATTGAATAACATCTGCAGTATCAGTAGAAAAGAGCAAGGGTCCAGTAGCACCTTAGAGACTAACAAAATTTGTGGTAGAGTATGAGCTTTCATGAGTCACTGCTCAATTCTTCAGATACAGCTAGAATGTGAGTGCATCTGTTCTTATATTTTGGAGAGTGGAGTGATTTCAGATGCTGAATGACATTAGCAGGCAAATGACAATAGCAGGCATGATTGGATTAGGTGTGATATGCAGATGGGTAGCAGGCGTGGAGAAATCAGCATTGGTAATGAGACAGGAAATCTAGGTCTCGATTCAGTCCAGGAGGATGTATCGTCTTGAGCTTCATTATCAGTTGCAATTCAGCAGTCTCTTTAGCCTCTTTTTGAAATTCCTTTGAAGAGAAATGCTCCTCTTAGGACAGCAACTGAATGTCCTGGAAAGTTAAAATGTTCCCCCACTAGTTTTTTTAATGTTGTGGTTTCAAAGAAATCATAGCATCCTCAGTAGATATAGTTGACTCTTGACAGTTGAGGTAAGAGGAGTGAGCGAGTTTGAACAGCCTGGAGCAGCCCCCTGCCAGGAGACTCTCAGGCAACAGCTACAGAGAAAGAAGAGAAAGAGCAAATCACTGGGAGGAGGACAATGAAGGGGACCTAAGAAATGGCCCTCAAAGGATTTGTGAACAAATGCCCCACTGGGCATACCAGTATGAGGTAATACAGGGGTATTGTAAATGCCTAAGGGTAGTCATTAGAGACTCTTTTCACCTGAGATAAAGTAAGCCACCTGACTCTAGTGGAGAGAAGCTTGGACTCCCAGCCCAAAGGCTGTGATTGTGCTTTTTAAGGCCACAGTGGGGTGCTTAGGAAAGACACCTTTTCTTTGTCTGCTGTGTGATCAGTGTGCTGTTTTGCTGTTCTGCTTCTCACTTGCCTTGAAAGCCTGTTGCTGGGGTCATCATAAATTGGCTGCAACCTGATGGCACTTTACACACACACGCAGGCACACACACAGAGTTTAAGTCAGCGGCTCTAATCCAAAACTCTGCAGAGCTTCATTGCACACATAGTTTCCCATGAGAGAAGGGAGGTACCCTCCTTAACTACTTCAGCTATACTACATAACTCTTTAGTCATGACTGAGGTATTTTGATAATGGAAGCACTGATGTATATACAGTGAAGTTAGCTCCAAATTTTGTTTCAGAGATACTAACTACTTGAAGCTTTTGAGAAACTTTTATAGCCAATCTGACATCTTTGGCAGTTTCACCATTTTTAAGTGCAGAGCTCTTGAAGAAGAAAAAAGTTTTTTGGGAATAAAGATGTCAAATGTATCATCTGCAGGTTTTAGAAAATGCAGTTCAATACTGTTTCCACATGTAACATTTGCTGAGCTGTAAGATATGTTCTTTAAAATGCTTATCATCTCATGGGGGATCACAGAGAGATGGTGATGAGTGATTAATTGTGCTTTTTATTCTTGTACAGCTGTTGGTTTGATCATATGCCAAATGCTTAAAACAATTGTGATTTATCAGATGAGGAGAGTAAAGCAAGATATCTGCTCTTTGCCAGACTATTCAGAGTCTAGATTCGCAGTGGATTGAATCAGATATTTTTTTAAAGTAAGTGTCATCTGGAAAAAAAATCTCCCTATTTGTCTGAAATGGGAAAGACACATAGTGAAGCAACAAAACAATCTTAGGTCCCTGAAAGGATCTGTTAGAAAAAATTATATAGCAACATGTATTTGTAAATTACACAGAGCTCTAAAAAATGGAAGTTTATTGGAGATGTTTCTCAGGAAACAGTTGGATATATTTAAGATCATGAATGTCCATCTGTCTGTACAATGCAAATTGCTCGTGCTTTTAGCTCAGTTTCAGTTCAGAACCATGTGGGGAGTGGAGAGGAGATTTAATACTTCAATCATGGTTCAATTCATCATCGATCTTCTGTGCAGCCCCACGTGGGGACTGCGCATGAGCAGGCCTGCGATCGGAGAGGTTTTTACAGCTAAAAGCCTCCAGGGGGCTCTGGGTGCTGGAGCCAAGAAAATTGTTCCAGCCCAGGGACCATGTGCTCCTGCACAGCAATGCCCCCATCCTTAGTCCCTCTTTTGCTGCTAAAGGCAGGGCTCATTTCCTGCAGCAGTGCCCAGGAGCAAAGCTCTGGCAGTAAGGAGCCCAGGGGGCGGGCACATGCAGCAAGCCCCACCTCCTGCTCCCAGCAGCCCCCCACACCTTTCCTGGCCCACTGGCCAACCCAGCAGACTGCTGCCATGAACTGGCCCTCAAGCTGCTCTGCCACTGCCTGGGCTGTGGCACCTAGCCTGCCCAGGCTCTGCCCATCTTCATGCTGGCCCTGGTGTGGTGCCTCTGCAAGGTGGGCCCCAGTGACTCCTGCGAGGCCTGCGAGGAGCTCCGCCCTGGCCTCCTGCACCTACTCGGCCTCCTCCTGTGCCTCTGCCCTACCACCACCCTGGTCCCCTACCTGCTTGAGGCCATGTGCATCCTCCACGCCACCCTCCTCAACCCATGAGCAGCCACGCACTTTCCTGCACTTGCTGGCCATCCAGAAGAGTCCAGTGGCAACTTTAAGACCAAGGTTTATTCAGGTACAAGCTCTCCCTCCCCTGTGAGGGCAGATCTGTGCGCTCCCCTCCCCATAGCTAGCAATCCAAAATAGTCCAGTGGAGCCTGAGCGGTGGATGTTGCCTTCTGACACACTTCCGGTGATTTCAGGGGGTGTGGCATATGCAAATAAGTTATGCTCATGAGCTATGCTCATGAACTTCTGCACCTCTTTTTCTATGAAATGACCCTGGCTAAAGGAGTAGGTAGTTCTTTGTGCAGCCTCCAAAACTTTGTCTTTGTGAAGAATTCTTCTTTTTCAAAATCGATCCACCACTGCTGAGATCTTATTATGGCTCAGAAAGTACTCTTCCAAAAATGCACCTGCTGTGGGGCAAAGATCACCCAAATGAATGAACGTGACTTATGTCTGTTCTGTTTTGGTGAAGGGAATAATGCCCCACACATAAGGCCTGCCAATGTTTCACTCCCAAAGATAGAGGGGATAGAGCTTCTAAGCTGAAAGCAGCGTTGTGGGAGAAGGCCCTCAAAGCCTCAGGTTGTTCATCTAAATCAGCTCCAGAAAGATTATCTGTTGCTGTATCCTCGGAGTCGGCACACTTGGCTCTGCTTCCCAGTTCCATGTCTCAACGGGTCCGATTGGGTTCATGCTCCCCTCTGACCCAGCACATTTCATCTTGAGCCACCTACTAAGAAACCTAAGACAAAATCTAAAGAGAAGGAAAAACGCAAAGCTGCATCTTAGTATCCATACCCCAGAACCAACTCCAACACTCCAAGAAAAACCAAGGACTCTGTCCCCAAATTTCAGATTCCCCTTCTATATTGATCTCGGGGAAGTTGAAACAGATCTCCTAGTGTGTCAAGTCCTGCATAGCTTGGAACAGGAGCTGATGTCAATGGCTCCATAGTTGCAACCTCAGCCGCCTATGCGATCACTGTTGTGCCCGTATCTAATATCTTCAGACTGTTTGAAAGACTGGGGTGATAATTTTGCTCTATCCAAGGATCTGGGCTTATACCCCTATCATATTTGGACATACTCATACCCACTATCAGCAACAATTTTGTGCAGGCCTTGCTGGCCAGTACCTGTGAAGAGAGGAGGCAGCTAGTGACTCTGATGGATCTGACAACACATCGAATCTGAGCCCCAGATGAGAGGTGGGAGACCCATCTTTGGCTTCTCCTGCAGAAGACCTTGGCATGTCTGGGGAGCCAATGATTTGTATGGCACAGTCATAAGAACATAAGAGAAGCCAATGTCGGATCAGGCCAGAACTGTGCACAGTATTCTAAATGAGGTTGCACCATCAATTTATACGGGGCTATTATGATACTGGCTGATTTATTTTCAATTCCTTCGTACTGAACCCCAGCATAGTGTTGGCCTTTTTTATTGCAGTCACACTGCCTCAACATTTTCAGTGAGTTATCTACTATGGCTCCAAGATCTCTCTCTTGGTAAGATTGACTCTGTAGCTAAGAAGACCTATTCTGTAGCTGCTATGAACATTCGAATTGATACATTTCTCTCCTATCTTTCCGCATATGCCTTCAACGTTGCTACGGCTGTTCATCTGATCCTCAATACCATGCCAGACGAATGCCAAACCACTCTTTCTGCTCTTTCTGAGATATGTACTATATCCAAACAACAAATCCGGCATGCTATCCCTTTTTCTTCCAAAGTCCTCACTTCTTCTATTGTCCTTTATCGACATGCCTTCGTCTATTGGCTTAGAAATACATCTCTCCAACCGGATGTCAAATTTAAGACTGAGGGTTTGCCTTTCGATGGTGAAGGCCTTTTTCATTCCATGATGGATGAAACTTTGAAGGCTGTGGATGACAGTAGGAAGAAAGCTAAGAACCTAGGAGTTTCCATGTTGACTCTGCAACGCCCCTGGTATCACCAATGGAAGCCCTACTATAACAAATGCCAGCCTTCCCCTGCTGCCACTTCGTGATGGAAGTGCAGATCTTATGATTATCGACAAGTCCACCAAAGCAGCATTTGCCCAGGAAGCCTTCACAGCCTAAACAGTCTGTTTGACCACTTTGCTCACCTACCACTACCTTCTTCTTTCACTCCTCCCGTCGTGACCCGACTCTTCCCCTTCCTTCCAGCTTGGGAAGAGATTACCACCAATGCCTGGGTTCTAACCATTGTGTGAGTCGGGTACGCCATAGAGTTCATTTCGCCCCTGACCCCCCCAACAATTTGTTGTCACACCTCCGGATCCATCACTCTCTCTAGAAGTGGCCATACTTCTCAGCAAGGGAGCCATTGAAGTCGTGCCAGAGGCACAATGAACTCTAGGCTTCTACTCCAAATACTCTCAGTCCCCAAGCAGGATAGCAATGTACGGGCCATTATGGATCTTCAAGATCTCAATCGTTTTGTTCGTTGCAAGAAGTTTTGAATGGTCCCCCTGCAATCCATTCTTCCCCTGCTTCCAAAGTCAGGATGACTAGCATCGATTGACCTCCAGGACGCTTATTTTCATGTCACCATCCAACCTCAACATCAACGTTTTCTCCATTTTGCTATTGGAACCATTCATTATTAGTACAGGGTTCTTCCCTTCGGTCTCTGTACAGCCCCTGAGTCTTCACAAAGGTGATGGCTGTAGTCGCTGCAGAACTGCATCATCAAGGAATTGTTCTTTATCCCTACATTGATGATTGGCTTCTTGTAGCTTCTACAAAGGCTCAACTCGTTTAGAACGTTAATTCTACCCTTACTCTCTTATGCACCTTGGGTCTTTGCGTCAGTCTAACCAAATCAGCCCTTCAACCTGTTCAGGTTCTGCAATTCCTCAGAGCCCGCCTCGATACCATCACCGAGACGGCCTTCCTCCCAGAATCCAGGGCCAAGAACATAATATCTCTAGTGTCCCTCTTCTGGCAATGCCTTCAACAGTCGGCCTGTTCGATCATGAGGCTTCTCCGATACCGTGCCTCCACAGTGTTTGTAGTCAGACATGCCAGGCTGAAAGCTTGATGTCCTAGGATGAAAACTTTATTCCTCCTTCACATTGGGGCTCAAAATTGCCAGCTATGAAACCATTATGGCAGGCTACCAACTTTTCCTCTGGGAGATAATCATGCCCTTCCTGGAGCTCCTCCCTCATGATAAGTGGCCTCTCACTAAAGTTCTGCAGGCCAAAGCCATCAATGCTGGATGCCATTCTGCAAATTCTGCACTATTTATTATTTATTTATTTATTTGGATTTATATCCCGCCCTCCCCAAAGACTCAGGGCAGCTGACAATAGGGCATAAATGCCAGGTTTAAAACAGAGTAAGACATGCCATGCCATGATGAATTCCATCATCCTCAGACATCACAGAGGTCAACAGCATTGCCTGCAGAGACTAAACATAAAATAGAGGACCTACATTTTGAGAGTTCCATGCTTTTCTCTGCTAAGATGGATGAAATGCTTTCCCTAATTAAGACAAACAAGCAAATGGCAAAATCATTGGGCTTGTCTCAATCTGGCCCATCTCAGTACAAGCACAGACCATTTGTCCAGCAACCGTGGCGCCCTGACCAGAGGGACTACCAATATGCTAACCTTCCAGAGTCCCA
Source organism: Gekko gecko (assembly GCA_029375565.1). Classification (NCBI taxonomy): domain Eukaryota; kingdom Metazoa; phylum Chordata; class Lepidosauria; order Squamata; family Gekkonidae; genus Gekko; species Gekko gecko. The sequence goes on along the minus strand of JAPDNY010000001.1, from coordinate 143,398,514 downwards.
GTATCCTACTTCTAAGCCTTTTGCTCCCCAGCAGGGGTACCCCAAATACAAAGGTTCTACCCATCCTAGGTCAGTGCACCAGCCACCTCCTTTCCTTTTGTGTATGTTTGTGGTTTGGAGTTATGACTTGTTATGACAAAACCTCCTTTTAGAGAGGCAGCCCCATCACAAAAATCTGCTTTCTGACTAGGAGTGAACCCACTCCTATTAAGTTTGATGACAGGCTAGCCCAGTTTTATGCTACCTGGGAGAACAGCACTTCTGATGAGTGGGTCTTACCTATAGTTAAGTTCAGTTATAGATTAGAGTTTAAATCGATTCCTTCATGTTTTTCCTCAGTTGGAAGTATCTACCCAAGCATCACTTCATCTGTTTCAGGTGTTGAGTGCACTAATTGGAAAAGGTGTAATTGAGGAAGTGTCAGAGTCCCAAACTCCAGAGGTTTTTTCTCTCTCCAGAATGTCAAAAAAAGATGGGAGGGTACCCATTTTGGGTCTCAGAAATGTGAATGTTTTGCTCCATGTTTCCAAATTTCATATGGTTTCCATTCCCTCAATTTTACAATTATTAAAGTTTTACTGTTGGTTTATTGTCATTGATCTATGAGATGTTTACTTTCACATCTCTATCCATTCTCAACATCTCAGGTTCCTACAATTTGTCTGTGGGACCCATGTTATTCAGTATACGGTTTTCCCTTTTGGCTTGGCCACAGCACCCAGGATATTTTCAAAGTGTTTTGCCCCAGTGGTTGCCTGCTTACATTCACAAGACTGTCATATCTTCCCTTTCTTGGATGATTGGTTAGTGGTAGCAGATTCCAAAGATCAGTTAATGAGACATTGTCCCCTAGTTTTGGAGACCTGCCAAAGACCGGGATGTCTCATCAATTGGAAGAAATCCCATTTAATCCAGTCCCAAAGAGTGCAATCTATAGGAGCCCTGTTGGACTTGGTAGAAGGAAAAGCGTTCTTGCTCACTGATAGGGTACAAACCATTTCTGTGTTAGCTGGGCAATTTAGATTGAACTGGTTTGAATCAGTTCGAAAGATCCTTCACCTTTTGGATTATATGGCTTCAACAACAGCAGTTCTGCCATTTGCCAGATTGCACATGCAACCTCTACAGCTCTGGTTCCTTTCCCAATATAGAGTGGATTTATATTCCCTATGGCATAGATTTTCTATTCCCAGGCAAGTTGACCATTGTCTATCATCATGACTTTCCTATGACAGTTTATCCCAGGGCATATCCTTTGGGGTTCCTGAACATGAGGTCGTATTTACCACAAGCACTTTGAAGCTTATACCCAGATTTAAACTTTGTTGGTCTTAAAGGTGCCACTGGACTCAAACTTTGTTCTATTGCTTCAGACCAACATGGCCACTCCCCTGAATCAAACTTTGTTTACTTTAGGTGCAGATAAGAGGTACTTCTTTTGAAACTGATGCTAAAGACAAGGGGGGAAAGCAAAGCAAATTATTTACAACATGTGAACTGCCTTCTTAATACACCTGCTTAGACTGTAGTCTCTCTCACCCTTCCTTCTCTCTTTGTCTCTCACTCTCACACATGTGCTCACGCATACACAAACCCCATCTGTTTCTTGTTATGCATCCTCCCCTCCTTCCTGCCTCTTCCTAATAACACTGGCTCACGCACACCTGAAGTTCCCTTCCTCAACTGCAATGACTTGGCAACACTGATCCATGCAATGGTCACCTTGAGACTGGACTACTGCAATGCTCTTTTTTTTAATAGGTTTATTTTTTTGAATTTTCTATATATTACACAATATCTTTTGTCTCCTTACTTTACTTAACTCAATAAGTTCCCCCCTCCCTCCCTCTACCCCTTGTTTGTTGATCTTTTATTCACAGCCACGGGCACAAAGTCTGAATCTTCCACCGAATGTCCTGTCTTCCTTCCACTGTTATCCACTTTAGATAGGTCTTCCATCTCGCTTTAATTTCTTCGGCTTTATCCTCCCATGTGGTCTTCTGGCGCAATTTCTCAATGATGTCCGACTGCACAAAATCAAACAAATAAGTGTGCCAGGTATCTATTGTCCATTTGCTCTTATCTTTCCAGCCCAGAGCTATCACTGCCTTGCCTGCTAACACCATAGCTTTGAGTATAGCCTGGGTTTCCTTATTGACTGCCTTATTTCCTAATATACCCATTAACATTAGTTTAAAGTCTACATTCAATGAGATTCTACATATTTTCTTTATAATTTGTATTATTTTTGACCAAAAGACTCTCACCTCTGGACATTCCCACCACATATGAGAGAACCAACCCTTAAATTGTTTACAGTGCCAACACATAGAACTCTATCCCGGAAACATGTTTGCTATCTGCGCTGGTGTTTTATACCACTTTGTGAAAAATTTATGTTCCAGTTCATTAAATTTAATAATTTTGGTTTCTTCTATTCCCTTCATTATTCTATTTGCATCGTTTTCTGATATCTGGCCTTCCTTACACCATGTTTTCTGTAAATAAAGTATTGCCTTATCTTTATTGGATAACATTTTCTTGTAAATATATCCTGCTAATCCTTGTTTAAATTTTTGCATCCTATTATGTATTTCTTCAATTGGTTCTTCTGTCCAAATATTTCCTTTTTCATTAACTTCCTTAATCATTCTATAAAGGCCTGTAATTTTTAACCAATATTGCTTGCCTATCTCCTCGATTAATTCCTGTGCTGGTTTTAGAGTGCCTCCTCTAAATAAGTCTCTTAGCCTATAATATCCCTTTGATCTCAGGAGTTTGCACCATTTATTTTCTTCTGTTTCGTTATAGAGGGACTTTAGTGGTGCCCATTTTGAGGTTCTTTTAAGCCATGAGGGCTGCCACTTGTTCCACACTGTTAGTGTTGAATACCTAGGTCCCTTAACTTGTATAAGATCTTTATTTGTCATTTTGGAGAATACCCCAAAACTCCCTATGTTATTATGGATTTCGTTCTCAAAACTCACCCATTTTAGTCCCTCTCCATCGCCTATCTCCAGTGTCGATTTTATTTGGAAGGCTTCGTAATAGCTAATCAGGTCAGGGACTCCCCATCCCAACTCTGATCTATGGCATAAATTATCTTTCTCTGTATTCTGCATTTTTTACTGCCGAAAATCCATTCCTTAATCACTCTGTTCCATTGGTCTAGTTTTTTGGTATACATTCCTAGAGGTATTGTCTGAAAGAGGTATATTAATCTTGGCAGCCAAAACATTTTAACACTTTTTATTCTAGTAGATATATTCATTATTTTATTTTTCCACTTTTTCATATCTTTTTCTATTTTCTTCCAGACCTTGTTATAATTGTTCTCTGCTATTTTATCGATATTCTTCTGTAGTACAATGCCTAAATATCTGAATTTTTTGATGCCCATTCCAATATTAGTAATCCCATGTATTTGTTCCCTTTCCTCTTTAGTCACATTAAGGTACATAATTTCTGATTTAGCCATGTTCACCTTCAGTCCTGAACATTTTTCGAAGTCCTCTAATATAACTTTTATTTCTTTTACTGCCTCTTTGGGGTTTGTCATAGCGATTATAATGTCGTCGGCAAATAAATTGATTTTCATTTCTTCCTTCTTTACCCTGTATCCTTCCACCCTTGCAGAATTTCTTATTCTTTCAGCTAGCTGTTCTATTGCTAGTATAAATAGGAGGGGCGAGAGCGGGCATCCTTGCCGGACTCCTCTTTGAATCTTGAGGGGTTGTGAGTGTTCTTCGTTAACTCTCACCACTGCTGTCCCTTCTCTGTACATTTCTTGGATCGCTTTTATATATGGCTCCCCCATCTTGTATTTAGTCATTACCTGCCACAGAAAATCCTGGGAGAGTGTATTGAATGCTTTGTAGACATCTAATTTCAAGAGGCCTAGCTTTTTTTTGTGGCCATGTTGTAATACATTTATAATATTCCTTATGGGGTGGGCTATATTCCTGTCTTTTACAAATCCATATTGGTCCTCCTTTATTATGCTAGGTATGATCTTCTTTAATCTATTTGCCAATATTTTTGCAAAGATTTTATAATCCTGATTTAGTAAACTAATAGGTCTATATGAGCCCACTTCCTCTGGGTCTTTATGTGGTTTAGGGATTACCACTATTTCTGATTGCCTCCATGAATCTGGGGCTTTCTTCCCTTTCAATATTCCATTAAATACCTCTTGGAGCTCTGGGGCCAATATGTCTACCATCTCCTTATAGAATTCACTTGTGAAACCGTCTAGGCCTGGGGATTTGCCCTTTTTCAATTCTTGAATTACAACCTTTATCTCCTGTAGTGTTATTTCCTCCCTTAACATAATTTTATCATTTTCTTTGAGTGTTGTTCTTATATCTTCCTCATATATGACTATGTCCTTTTTTTATACAGCTCTTTATAAAAGGTCTCGAAGGCTTTTACTATATCTTTTGAGTTGCCAGTTCTTTGGCCATTCACTTTTATATTTTCTATCTTTTGCCTTACCTTCCTGTTTTTCAAATAGTTAGCTAACCTTCTGGCCGAATTAATACTATTTCTATGGAAGTCATTTCTTATCATTGCTTCTCTCTTCCATAATGTAACTGAGTCCAACTCATCTAATTGTTTTTTAATTGTTGTTATCTGACTCTGTACTTTTAAGTCATGATTGTTGATTTGTTCCTTTTGCAATCTCTCCAGTTCCTGAATTTTAGATTATCTTTTTAGATAGCGTTCTCTTTTGATGTACTTTTCCTTATTTATGCAGTGTCCCCTTATCACCGCCTTCGCGGCATCCCACAGGATATTAGTTGGGACAGTCCATCTATACTCCTCAAAATATAATCTTATCTGCTCCATCATATAGCTCCTATCTTCCTCTTTAGCCATTATTAAATTATTGTACCTCCAAGTTCTACTTTTTGGTTTTTGATTACCTTCTATTTCTATAGTGATTGTTGCATGATCCGATATCCAGATTGGGTGCGTTGTAATTTTTTTTATAGTCAGGTTGCTGCTTTTTTCTACAATTATGTAATCTATGCATGATGGGGTTTTGTGCCGGCTGGATACATGGGTGGGTTTTGGCAGCTGTCCTATCAATTCATGTGCTTCCCTCAAGCCCCAATCTCCTATTTTAATTGCCTTATTTTTAGTCAGATCCATGTTCAAATCTCCTGTCATAATTAATTCTCCCTCTGCGAATTGCTTAGTTTTTTTAACTAGCCTGGCTAAAAATTTCTTTTGTCCTTTATTGGATGCATATATATTTACCAATGTAAATTTCTTCCCCTCTAATCTGAATTTAGCCATCACATATCTCCCTTCCCTGTCTGTCTTTCTTTCTAGTACCTCTACTCTAAGTTTCTTATGAGTCATTATTGCCACTCCTCTGGCCTTGGTGTGGCTCCTAGCTTCCGCTAACATCATCCAGGTCGAGTCTTTTAGCAAAGGCTTGTTGTCATTTCTTTTCTTATGTGTTTCCTGTAAACACAGAACATCAGTTTTTTGCTCTCTTGCCAACTTGGCTATCCTATATCGTTTAATTTCTGATGTTAAACCATTGACATTCAGTGATAAAATTTTTATTGTTTTATCCATATCCCACATCAATTAAGGCTTTGACATCTTGTGGCTGTGAAAAATTTGAATGGTTAGTTAGTTTACCCTTCCCCTTCCCTCCCCCCCCCCGGTTGAGAGTAAAGGTGGAAAGAAAATCTCTTCCCCTCTCTCCACTGCATGGGGTGCACGCATCCCCCCTCCTCCTCCTTCTTGATACTGTAAAAAATGATAATACTATTAATAGTCATTAGCTCAATCAATAAAGGTATACTTCCCTTAATTGGTTATCGGGAGCTGGTCCTGAGGCGTTTCCCTCCTCTCTCTGAAGTTCCTTCGTCGCCATCTTCAGAACCCCCGATTCCTCTTCCATTTCTTGCTCTCCCATATCGTCTGTGTTGATACCTAATTGTTTAAGTAGTTCCTTTGCCTCTGTAGTGTTCCTTGCCATCAGTCGCTTTCCTTCCCGAAATATAATTATCGAGGATGGATAGCCCCATGAAAATTTCACGTTATTTGCATAAAGCTTTTGGGCAAAGGGGTGCCTGAGGGTTTTTTTCCTTAAGGTCTCTTGACAAAAGTCTTGTCTCACCCAGACTTTTCTTCCTCTAAAAGTCAGGTCTTTCCTCTTCTTTAGTGCCGTATATATTTGCTGTTGAATTTTCTCTCTGGCAAATTTAATTATTACATCTCTAGGGGCCCCGCCCCTCCCCATTCCTTTGTAGTCGATGCACTCTCTCAACATCCTCTGTTTTTATTTCTACTTCGTTTGTCTGCATCCACTGTATCAGCGATTCCTCCAATTTATTTACGGAAATTTCTTCAGATATCCCTGATAAAATAAGGTTAGCTCTCCTGTTTCTGTCTGACAAGTCATTTATTTGGCGGTTCAGAGCGGTTATTTTTGCTCATTAGCTTCAGCAAGCTCTTTGGCTGTTGTAGCTGTCTGCTTTATAAAAGCTATTTCTGTGCCTATTTTGCTAATTTCTCCACGTAGTGAGATTAACTCACTACTGATTTTTTCTTGAAAGGCAAGGACTGTATTTTGGAGTCCTGAAATTTGTTCAGATAGGTCCTTAATTGTCTTCGCTATATCTGGTTCAAAGCTTTGGGAGCGGCCTTAAGAATCTCAAGGCTTTCCTTTCTAGCACAGCAGTAAATTAGTTTCTTACCACTCTGAAGTTGTTCTAGCCAGCTGCTTCCTGGTTATCAGCCTCTTATCTGGGTTTGCGTAGTATTTACAAACTTTGAGCTATAAATTCTTTAGTTCGAAGGAGGAGCTTGGAGGAAACACAGCCGGCTTGGTTTAACGCATGCGTGCAACCCCCCTACTGTAATGCTCTTTATATGGGGTTACCCTTATCACAAATCTGGAAGCTGCGGCCAGACTTCTGGTGGGTCTCCCTATGCAGGAGCACATCCAGCCTGTGCTAAAGGTATTACATTGGCTGTCAATAGCATTCCGAGGTCGCTTCAAGGTGCTAGTTCTTACCTTTAAAGCGCTTTATGGTCAGGGGCCGACACACCTGAGGGACCGCCTTTCCCCATATATACCCCAGTGAGCACTGCATTCAGGGTCACAAAATCGATTGACTCTCCCAGGCCCTAAAGATGTCAGACTGGCAACAACCAGGGTGTTCTCGGTGGCGGCTCCATACTGGTGGAATGAGCTCCCAGAAGAGATCAGGGCCCTGCGGGACCTTTAACAGTTCCGCAGGCCCTGCAAGACAGAGCTCTTCCGACAGGCCTTTGGTTAAGAAGCTGCTGCCACTACCATCACCACCAACAACATCATCAATAAAGAGGTGCCAGATTCCACCATTACAGCCTGTGACAGTCGTGTATGTGTGTGTATGTATGTATGTATGTGTATATATATATATATATATATATATATATATATATATATAATATAAAGATTGAGAACTGATGAATAAAGTAACCATTGCTGCCATCCCTAATGTATTAGTTTACAACCAGCTAGCACTCTATGTTTTGAATTGCTTTTAAATGGTTTTATCTATGTCATAACTGTTCTTATGTTATCTTTTGTAAGCCGCCCTGAGCCTGCTTCGGTGGGGATGGCTGGGTATAAATCAGATAAATAAATAAATAAGAGCATGTGAGCAAGGAAGGAATCTCTTCCTTATGAGCAAATAGTTTCAATTTGATGTGCAGGTTTGATGTATCCTACTCTGTTGATCCATACCTCTGGTGGGAACTTTTTGTGTCTTCTTTGAAAGATAAGACCAAAACCACCACACCCTTAACACCAGCTCCACATTTCAACTGGTGGATAAGAAGGGAGTGCTGAGAACTTCACACCAAACATGATCACAGGGCAAACATACCAGCTTTGCAGTTGTGAATATTAAATGTAAACTATACCTCAGGTCTCCTTGCCTTGCTGCCATCTAGTTCAAACCATATGCTTGTTGTAGATGGCCATTTCTCTGTAAGGCCTTCTTTGGGACCTGTGCACTAGGGGACATCAGTCTTCCTAAGGCGCTGTTGGGTGTCTTAAAGTGCACTGATCCTCTTGCACAGTTTTCCTCCTCTTGCACAGGTATTATTTCCTATTCAAATCTGTCAGCAGCCATCAATATTGAAAAGACAGGCCAACTTCTGTATTTATAAGTCACTAACGGTCTATTTTGTCCACTGTTTATTTAAACCATTGGCTAAAGAGTGCATGCAGTGATGTCAGACCTGTGGTAAAGGGAAACTTTGACTCCCATCGGGCTAGATCAAGATGGGTATCTGTGTTTGTCAGTCTGTAGCAGTAGAAAAGAGCAAGAGTCCAGTACTACCTTAAAGACTAACAAAATTTGTGGCAGGGTAAAAGCTTTCTTGTATCTGAGGAAGTGGGCAGTGAGTCACAAAAGCTCATAACCTGCCACATATTTTGTTAGTCTTTAATGTGCTACTGGACTCTTGCTCCCATCGGGCTGTGTAAGACCATGCATACATGAAAAGCTGCCGACAGTGGTGCACTGTACTGCTTGACTTATGTGGAAAGTAACCTTCCAAACTGGCCCAGTCTTCTTAGCAACAACTGAACTGCCCAACAACAATTGGCTTTCTATTCATGATGGGCAAGCAGAATGTGAGCCAAATTGGTGGGTGCTTGAACATTACTACTTCCAGCATATGATGGTTCAACAGGGAAGTGCCAGAAACAATCCCTGACATGTTTTTTCTATGTGCATCATGATTTTTTTTGCAGTTTGTCTACTGGAAAGGAATATGGAATTGGCTGCAAGGTTCAAGTTACCACTTAAGGCAAAGCCACTTAGACCCTGAGCTCCAAGCTTTCTCAGTCTGGCACTTTCCCCCTATGTCTCTTCAAAGCTCCAAGCTGAGGTTTTGTTCCCACTCAAATCTGCCACCTCCTCCCAGCTGGAGAGGTGACACCATCTCCAGCAAATCCATTTGAATTATTTCTAGTCAGCATGAGTAACAAAAGAGATTCACTGGTCAGGGAAAAAAATATTCAAGTTGTAATCTGTATCCTTGATCTGCAGCTTTCCCCTTTGTTCAAATCCACCTGCCTCAGCTATCTCTTCTATTTAGTATAATCTGAGTTCATGTATTTCTTTTCAGAATATGCCTACAACAAATCTAGTGCTGTAGATGAGACTAGATGTATGATCAATCCTAAATCCTATATTTGGAAACAAGGTCCATAGAAGCAAATGGAATTTATTTCCACAAGCTGGAATTCCACACATAGAGACTCTTGATTTTCTTATGAAAGAGAAAATGTTCTGAGTGCACTTCGAGATTTCTTAATATGTGCACTGATATTTCCCTATAAAAGAAAATGAGTCCCCGCATGTACAGGAAGTGAACTTGAATGCCTGTATTAAAATAAATAAATAAATAAATAGGTGCTTAGAATTAGGATGTAATTGTTACTACTTACATCATAGAGGAAACACCAATATTTTTACTGCAGTGCTTCCACAACCATGTTTTATATATGTATTTTATACATTAGTACAGCATGATCTTAAGGCCAAACTATATGTAATGCTGAAGATCTGTGATCCGATCCCCAGATATTTATTTTTATTTATGTTATCTATAGTCTCACTGGGAGTCAAGGTGAATTACACAGATGACCAGGGGCAACCACCCTGGCTTTAGAGGTTCCTGTGGTGATGGACACCCCAGCTTCAGCAGCACCCCAGCTCCTTGGCGGCATCTTGCTTACCCCTGTTGGGGGGGGTGGCATGGTCACCGGGCATGGGAGACAGCCACGCTGGATGGGGCCCTGTCAGCACGCAGACAGGGGCGAGAGCCAGGGAGGGGGAGCAGGCCCTAGAGAGGGGAGAGGGTGGCAAGGCAGGAGTTCCCTGCAGGGGACAGGGGAGCTTTGGAACCAGGCCCATAACAGAAGTGGGGTCCGGCATTGTGCTGGATCTAGCAGAGAAGCCGGCAGCTGAGCGGGGCACTTTGATGGGCAGGCCAGTAAAGGCAATTGCTTGGGGAAGGGAGGCAAAGCAGGATGGGCTGTTTGCCCCCCCCCCACTTTGAGAGTACCGGGGAAAGGTGAAGTCTGCCAGGACATTCCCCATTGGGCCTTGATGCCGTCCCTCTCTCTCTGCCTTTTGAGTGGACAAAGAGATTGGCAGGTTTGGTGGGAAGGCAGGATCTAGAGGCTGATTTAAGAAGGCAGACTCAGGCAGGTCAGGGAGGAAGAGCACGTAACTCTCTCAGGGGACCATGGAAGGCCAAAGACAGCAAAAGAGAGTTCATGGGTAGATGAAGGGGAATAAGGTGTATTAAACCTCCCCTCTCCTGCAACAGCTGAGGCCTTGCTGTGCAGCTCAATCAGCTAGAAATCAAGCACTGGAGAAGCCAGACCCCCAGAGGACAGACCTTGGGGGTATCAGCGTTAGTCTATACAATCAACAAGATGGAACATTCAATAAGCAGTGGAATAGAATTTGGGTTGTAGATCCAATCAGATGTCTATAAAAACAGAACTGAAGCAAAGCATAAGTGTTAACATGATGCATTAAATAATAAACCTATGCGATGGTAGTGAAATCCGCAAAGAAGGATTTCTACTCAGCCTCCGTTGCATCTGCAAGCTCTCACCCAGCCCAATTATTTAGAATAATTCGGTCTCTAAACTACTCTGCCTCAGGACATGCCAAATGTTAAGGAATTGGACATAGGTTGTGAGGCATTTGCGAGCCATTTTGCAGATAAAGTCTTGCTGTTCTGCCGTGACCTTTCAGCCACACTTGATACAATAAGAGAACTGGAAGCCCCTTGTCTGTCTTCAGGTCCAGTTTTGGACCACTTTTGTCTGCTCTCCAAGGATGAAGTTGACAAGATTCTTGCAGCTGTAGAACACACTACATGCCCCCTCTATCCTTGCCTATCGTGGCTGGTTAAAGCCTGTGATGATGAGTTGCAGATCCCCCTGAGGAAGCTTATCAACTTATCCCTATCAACAGGGACATTTCCAAAGGGTTTGAAGGAGGCGGTGGTCCACCCTCTTCTTAAAAAACATCTTTGGACCCCATGGTCCTCAACAACTGCTGTCCAGTGTCCAACTTGCCGTTCCTGAGTAAGGTGGTTGAGAGCGTGGTGATGACACTGCTCCAGGTTTTCTTGGAGGATGCTAACATCCTGGATCCCTTCCAGTCTGGCTTTTGCCTTGCCCATGGGATGGTGTTGGTCACCTTGGTGGATGACATCTGGAGACATCTGAACTGAAGTGGATCAGCATTGCTGATAGTCCTCAAACTGTCAGCAACGTTTGATATGGTTGACCATGACGTGTTGACCCACCACCTCACTGATATAGGGGCTTGCCTTGCAATGACTGGCCTCCTTTCTCCGAAGTCGGGGACAGAGGGTGGTGCTTTGGGGGAGAATTATCTCAGCAACGCCCACTAGAATGTTGTGTGCCACAGGGAGCAATTCTTTCCCTAGTGTTATTTAATATCTATATGTGCCTCCTCGCCCAGATTATCCGGAGGTCTGGGCTGGGTTGTCACTGGTATGCGGCTGACACCCAGCTCTGTCTACTGATGGATATCTAAACTTTGCCCCAGAAAACTTGGACAGGGCATTACAAGCCGTGACTAGATGGTTGCAACAGGGCAAACTGAAACTGAATCCATCGAAGATGGAGGTCCTGCACCTGGGTTGCGGGGGACTGGGATTGAGAATCAGGCTTCCAACCTTTGATGGGGCACCATTGGAGCTGACGTCAAGGGTAAAGAGCCTGGAGGTGGTCCTGGACGCCTCACTGACAATGGAGGCCCAGGTCACCACCAGTGCTAGATCTGGCTTTTTCCACCTAGAATCATAGAATTGTAAGGGACTTTCGAAGCTATCTAGTCCAATCCCCCGCACAATGCATGCAATTTACAAATACCTCCCCCCACAGCCCCAGTGACCACTGTTCCATGCCCAGAAGATGACCAAAAACCTCCCGGATTTCTAGCCAAACTGGCCTGGAAAAAAATTGCTTCCTGACCCCAAAGTGATGATCAGCATTTCCCTGTGCATGTAAGAAAGGGCCACAATAACTAAGCACTGAGGCAGTCCTTCCTGCCCTCCCTCTCATGATCTAAGTTCACAGAATCAGCATTGCTGTCAGATGGCCATCTAGCCTCTGTCTGAAAACCTCCAAAGGAGGAGAGCCCACCACCTCCCAAAGAAGCCTGTTCCACTGAGGAACCACTCTATCAGGAAGTTCTTCCTAAAGTTTAGCCGAAAACTCTTCTGATTTAATTTCAACCCATTGGTTCTGGTCCAACCTCCTGGGACAACAGAATACAACTCCACACCATCCTCTAAGGCTGTGGTCACACCGGCAAGGTAATCGTGCTTTGTTCCCGCTTTAATTAAATCGGGAACATTTTTCTTCAGGTTGGGCTGATTAGATGCAGCCGGCCCCTCTCTTCCACCACCCGCTCGCCTGCCAGCTCCTAAGGAAAATCAGCTGTCTTCCTCTGGCAGTCCTTTTTCCTTTACTGATGCATTACCTGTGTTGATGTCTTGGCTAAATTGTCCTTGACAGCTCCAGCAAGCTGCTTGCCCAACCAGCCCTAGAGGGGTGGGAAAAAGAAGACCGGCTGAGAGGGCTACTGCACTCAGTTCGGCTCATTGGGGCTGCAGCAGAGCCTCCACCATGCTGAGTCCCTCCAGGTGATACTGCCAGCCATGGGTAGGCTCGGGTGGCTGCTGCTCCTGCCACCACTGTGGGGGTGCTGCTGCTGCCATTGCCCCACAAAAAAAGGCTCAGTCCCACCATCTCTGCCATCCTCCTTGCCGGCCCCCGTCCAGGCTGCCGGAGCCCCTGCCTCTTGTTCCCGCCTCCAGGGTGCTGTAAGCTCTAACAGTTCCAGGGGGAGGGGCTTCTGTTTCTTACAACAAATTCATATTATCTTTAAACAGAGAAACGAACATAAAATAACGTTTAATAATGGATTTATTAAGTGCATGTTTACTCAAGCACTCAAACTGGAAGCTTTAAAAAAAAAAAATGCACAAAGAGCAGTCAGACGGCCCTAATCACAATCATTGCAAAAGGTGGCTGTCCAGATGGGTGAAATCGTGCATTCAAAGTGCAAGTGCCAGGAAAATACTTGATTTTCCAGGGGGCAGGAAAAACCTGAATAATTGTGAGAGTAAGCCTGCTTTGGCACGGGAAGCGGATTGGCACATGTGAACGTGAAATTTAAATGTGTGAGGGAACAGCGGTGAACCCCGATCAAAAGGACCATGTGACTGCACCCTAGATGACAGCCCTTCAAGTACTTGAAGATGGTTACCATATCACCTCTCAGTTGTCTCCTTTCCAGGCTAAACATACCCAGCTCCTTCAACCTTTCCTTATAGGACTTGGTCTCCAGACCCCTCACCATATTCGATGCCCTCCTCTGGATACATTCCAGCTTATCTATATCCTTCTTAAACTGTGGTGCTCAAAACAGAACACAATACTCTAGGTGAGGTCTAACTGGAGTAGAGTAAAGTGATACCATCACTTCGTATGATCTAGACACTATACTTCTGTTGATACAGCCCAATCGCATTTGCCTTTTTAGCCACTGCATCACACTGCTGACTCATGTTCAGTGTATGGTCTACAAAGACCCCTAGATTCTTCTTGCACATACTACTGCCAAGACTACTGACAAGGAACAAATGTGAAGAAAACAGTCTTGAGAGTCTGACCCACAGATCAAGCAGTCAACAAGACTTGCAAAGAAAATGCTTTCTGTATATTATGGTCAAAAGCACTACAACACAATACAATAAACAAATTCCTTCAAATCATAAGAAAATCCTAGTGTAAAAATACATCATCAATGTCATCTCTTGATTATATAACCTTTCCAAAATTGGATCTTCCTCAGGAAATAATAGAGGAGCACAAAAGCTGTTTTGCTCATAAAGTGCTTTGCAAAAAGTCACGAAAGATAATACATTCAGATAGGACGCTGATCTCAAAAAGTGTTCAGGCTCAAATATGCTACTAAGCCTCTAATGGAGCCTGCAAAATGTTTGCAGGATAAGACATGGATAAGAGATGTAACTCACCATAGGAAGGGGTTGGGATTATCAATTGCCTTTATAAACCTTCAGTTGAGCTTCAACCTCTCCTATAAACCAGCTTGTGCTTTGTGCTGAACAGCTTCATGTGGCAAGGATTCTAGTTCTCCTGGCCATGGATCTTAGAGGCCTGCAGGAGACCCCTGGCTGACCAGGCACAGAATGGGATACAGCCCAAGGGGGCATTTCTGGTCAAAAAGAGTTCTATCCTTTTCCATTCTCTAATGCCATGGCTCTGATATCAATCAGGACTCCCCTGTGGCAACTTTTTGCAGTTGAATTGGGCATCTGGGAATCTGTATGCAGATTCCCAGCATTTCCTATACCTTGCCCTTTAGTTTGGTACTGCAAACTTTTATAATCCAAAGATACAACATCTATAACCATATTAGAAAGGGAAAACATTTAGATCCTCCATGGGTGATGTCTTCGCCACCTAAAATCAATCATGCTGCTAAATAGGTTGCTCCATTTTTGAAGGCTCAATAGTTTACTATATTTACCCTTCTGCTAAAATTGGTAGGATCATACTCTGTTAAATGCTCTCAAAGGTGACAATTCTGCATTTTAATACTTCTTTTCACATTTGATATGGCATGTGATTTATGGATACTCAGTAAAAATTTGGTTCCTCAGAAGCTGTAGTGGTTATTTTAATTTTAATTAATTATATCACCTATTTCTTTTACATAATTGGAATAGTGTCTTTTCTCTCTGGCTCTTTAATGTATTTAGACATAGCAAATAATGCTACTCAACACCACAAATAAAAACTTAGTTTCCAAACTCCTGTAACCATTCCTTTTTTTTAAAAAAAAACAAAACTATTTTATTAAATATTTCCATATTTATATTCTGTAACCATTCCAATTGTCTATGAATAATAATTATTATTCCAAGAGAGTGTGTGTGTTTTTAATGTGGTATATGGCCTGTCTCACTGAATTAGGAAGTATACAGATCTGTTGGTAACTACAAAGGACCCAGAGTGCTTAGTATGAGACAGCAGATGTTCTTGGTGCAATCTGATAGTTGTTGTGGTTTTCTTTGCTAGTTTGTTACCATGTAGTGGAAGATAGTGAACCAGGTTTATGGGACCAAGGCCTCTGATGAGCTCCAAAGCACTTTACCTTGGATTGATCCCTGACCCGAATAAAGAACAAACCGTTCTGCAGTAAAATTGTTCCATTGTGTGCTGAAATTTCCCCTGTTTAATTGTGTGTCAAAATAGCACTGGATAGGATCAGTGTTGTATTATCAGTCTCAGTCAAATCTTCACAATGCTAGGGTTTAAAAAACAAATATAAAGTTCTCAAGTGGAAACTAATGTAAACCTTGAGGATACATACAATGAAAACAGTATCCATGTTAAGTACCATCTCAGGAAGTAAGCAAAGCATAAGCATGGTTCAGACATAAGGACAAAACCATAGTTTGCCATTGCAGGAATGAGCCTAGGGCATCCTTGAGCGATTATGCTTCATCACCACTCTCCTAGTTCATGGGATGCTGAATAATTAAACAGTCCTACATAATTCCCCAACCAGAGTTTGGTATTATGTCCAATCACAAATTAAGATTTGTTTTCTAGCTTAATCCTGGGTTGCTTACTGTTCTGCCATAGTTTATGGTTCAGATGGCATGACAGTATGGTTTACCACAAAAAAATATTAAGCATTAAATTATTAAACTCTGGGCAAAAGGCAGAAAAAAGGAGATAGTGTGAAGGTGATCTCATGTGCCTTGATATAGTGGTGTGTAGTGACAGTGCATTTATTAAATTACTATATGTATATCCCCCTCAGTTCCTGGGGGTAAGTTCCTTAAGTATGTATTTCTTGTTTGTTTGTTTCCACTCCAAGAAAACCAAGCATCTGTGACCAAATTGCATCGGTTAAAGCAATTATCTACTTAATTTCCTTTATTTTAACCTTCTAACTGTGAGCCATATGTCTAGTATGAGCTCCTTCACCTCATTTAACTTAGTCATGTTTATTCCAGGAGATAAGCAACAGATGGATGTGTGGTAGACTGTGAAGGGAATAGTTGCCTGTATGGACTCAGTATGTATTTAGTAGTTTACAGAACAATTGAGTATGATGTGTGGCATTTGTTACGCCCTGACAGTATATCATGAAATCCCTTGACAATATGCCATGATACTGGAGACACCACACAAATGAACTCAAATCAGCTACTCTCTGCCATTTCCCTTCTTAAAAGATTGCAAACAGGAGCCTAATGCCGCTGTAATCAAAACACATTAGGAACTTAGTTCTAAGAAAAAATTAAGATAAAATAGTCTAAGCCTGCTGAAATTATCTTGAGAATGTGTGCCTAATTCTGGCATGTCCTTCAATAGCTTTTTGAATTACATCTGTTTTTTACAGGTCACAATGACTACATGTGTCCTGCTACCAACCAGTGCACCATTGACAAGAACAGAAGGAAAAGCTGCCAAGCGTGTAGGCTACGAAAATGCTATGAAGTTGGAATGATGAAAGGTGGTAGGTATCCAGCTATCAGCTCAGATCTTCACTGCAAATCTGCCAAATTTTTAAGGAGAGTGACAATATTATGAGATCTACATTTTAAAGGAAATTGACTGGTGGGGAGTGGGCGGCGGAAGCACAGCGAACCTTTTGTATTTCTTTACATTTATAGAGCAAGGGTGTCTCATAAAATCTGAATTAGATGTTATACATGACTCATGGCCATCATGGGGACTTGCAGTTGAAAGTTCCTTGTGGGAACTCAGTCCTGACGTGCCACAAAAGCCCAATTTGGATCAGGATTGTGGCGTAGGGGAAGGAAGAGCTTTAGCCTTCCCCCAGGGCTGTTTTCCTGACTGTAAACAGCCCTGGGGGTATCCTTTGCCTACACTGGTTCTCTTGCACATGCAAGTTTTCAGTATTTAGCTGAAGGAAATGGCACGGGCAGGATAGCTGAAGCCTCTTCTCCCCCTCATCACAGTCCCAATTCAAATTGGGCCCCACAGCATATTGGGATTGAGTTCCCACAGTTAACTTGCATCAGCTGTGTGACTGCAAGTTCCCATGGCAGCTACAAGTTTGATGTAATGTCTAGGTTGACTCTAGTTCAAGGTTTGTTAGGAGGAAAAATGTATACCCTGGATTTGTGTCATTCTGTAATATTGTAGACAGGCCATTAGGTACAGTGAATTTATCACCAGAGTCTATTTTTAGATAGACAAGTACAGTTTGGTGTAGAGGTTAAGAGCAGCAGACTCTAATCTGGAGAACCAGGTTTGATTCCCCACTCCTCTACGTAAACCCAGCTGGGTGAACTTGGGCCAGTCACAGTTCTCTCAGAACTCTTTCAGCCCCACTTACCTCACAGGGTGTCTGTTGTGGGGAGAGGAAGGGAAGGAGATCGTAAGCCTCTCTGAGACTCCAAGTGAAAGGTGGGGTACAAATCCAACTCTTCTACAGTTGGCAAAGGCAGCTCTAAAGAAGGGGTAGCTAATGATGTGAACATGGGGATTCCTTAGGGTCATTATATACAATTAGGGTTGCCAGCTCTGGGTTGGGAAATACCTGGAGATTTTGGAGGTGAAGCCCAAGGAGGATAGGGTTTGAGGAGGGGAGGGACTTCAATGGGGCATAATGCCATAGAATCCACCTTCCAAAGCAGCCATTTTCTCCAGGTGAACTGATCTCTGTCTCCTGGAGATCAGTCTTAATAGTGGGAGATCTTCATACAATCCTCTCTGTATACTGGTGTTGGTTACTTGTTTCAAGTGAAAATTTGGTCGTATAGTGAAGCTGCAATATGTCTCTGTTCAGCTCACACATTGAAATTTGAAAATTAGCTTGTCCTTGAAACAGATCATCAGGCTAGGCATGAAACATTCTTGAGTAAGAGTAGAGAAACTGTTTCATAACTGCATATTCCTTGCTTGCTTATATTTTTTTTAGTATTCATCCTAAATGGATTTTGGATAGAAGACAAGCACAGTACAGCTCTATACTAGTCTCCTTTCCTTGTATTCTGCTATTATTTACCACCTAGGCCTGATAGCAGAGCTAAATTTGAGTAACTTCATAAAAAAACAGGTTTCAAGGGAAATAATTTAAGTTATTGCTGATGTCTTCTAAATACATTTCTGTGAAATAGCTTTGGAAGAGCATCCTGTACAGTTCTTTATAGTGACAGTTCTTTATAATGACATTTTCTGGGTCCATTTTCGACCCTGTGAAGAGCTTCCAAAGCTCATTCTTTAATTGTTCAGGTGGGGAGTTTGGGTAGTCTAAATTAAGTAGCTGAAGCTTCATGATTTTAAGTCTGTAAAGTTTTATTAACACTAACTATTTTACTTCCCACTACTGTTCTTCATTAAAGCATATGTTTGAAACTGTGGCTTGCTTCTTTGGGTCGAACATTCAAAAATTATTCATCTAATCGCTTATTTTGAGCCATGTTGTGATGAGAATTTTGCTAAATGCTGAGCAAATTAGACAGGGAAAACACAGCATTATTGAGGGAAAACTCTGAAGCAAAGATGAACTAATGTTTTAATGCATCATCTGGAACTGCTCCAAGAATTCCAATTTGTCTGGCAATTACCTAGTAATGCAACATTATTTTATACTACAAATAGTACATAGTGAATGAGGAAGGAAAATATAGTCTAGCTTTAGAAAACTGTATTCCTTCTGAAGTAAATCTCTGTAATATTTGCTAAATACCCTGTTCTTTCCTAATGCAAAACAGTACAAGTGGTGGGCACTGATATCGCTATTAGTACTTGTGTATTTAAAGAGCCAGTTAATTGAAAGTGTACTGCCTTAGAAACTTGTTCATCCCCTGTACATATAAACAGAATGTGCCGTCACCTCAGCTATCCCTCACAATACAGCTGTTACCTATTACTGTGAGAGAAGTGCCGTTTGCTGAAGGAAAGTAGTGAATCGCGTCTTCCCCCCTGCCCAAATATTGACCAAATGGGCTTTGTCTGTTCTTGCTCTCTAATGGCTCTCCCACCCAGCTCTGTCTGTGCTTCCTGACAATGTAATTTGCAATTGTGCTAATACTTGGACCATTTAATATGAAAATGCCACTTTATATAAGCCAGGTCCTTGCTGTTTGTGAGGGCAACTGTACTTGTTGACACATAGAATCAAAGAATCTATGATTCCATGTTTCTACATACCAAATAGTGACCTGGGCACATCCACTTTCATCCAGAGTTAACCAGTGGTAAGCAAGAGAAGAGCTGATGCTGCTATCTTCAATCATTATTCCAGTGACAGGTGCCTCAGCCACACCTTCTAAGATAACTGTTCACTCATCAACATGCAGAGCGGCGCATGAAGAATTATGCTTCAGCAGGTGCCTTATTTGGACAGATAATTAGCACTTCTTCACTGCCACTGACCATCAGGACTTGTAGCTATTAAATACTTTAGCAAAGCAACTGGAGATCCTTCCAGCAGACCGGAGAGGAGGTACATAATGGCAGTAGTCCTGCTCTTTCACTTATAAAAACTGCATAAAAACAGTGAAAGGGCTGATGTGTCCCAGCCTTTACAGAGCATTTTGATCTGTGCAGGCAAAATACCATATATGCTGTCGAAGGACCTTGACACAGAGAGAACTCCATCTTTCTGTGTTATACCTCTGAGCATGCCATTCACAGCTGCTGGCGAAACATCAGGTCCTACAATGCCAAGACCATGACCATACAGCCCAGAAAATCTACAACAACTACAGTACCATATATTTGACTGTACTAGGTAATCAGTCCTGTGGCCATAGGGCACAGGGGTGGATGGCTTTCTTTTCTTTTTTAAGTACATCTCTAGCCTTGTTGCAGAGATATAAGCTGTTCTGTCTCAATTGCCTGGGGAGGAATAGAGAGGGAAATTTGCAAGGCGGCTGGAACTGAATACTGACCACATTCATTCTCTTTCACTCTGTCCCATAACTTTTCTCCCCAGGATCATTTGCTTCTTTCTTTTTGATTTTTATCCGCTTCATATCCACTGTTATAAGAAGCAACACTGAGCACAAAACTAGATTGAGATTTATACTGTATTTGGTTTACCTCATCTGCTTGCAGTGGGAACTTGGCTTTAGGAGTAGGTAGGGCCATGGGTGGAGGAGGAGCAAAAATGAACGCCCAGTTTTGTGTATCCTGGAATCTGGATTTAATCACTGATTGCAAACCATCTTCCTATACTTTCCCTATATCTGAGCATGTGCAGAAAGTCTTTTACTCACCAGTGAATAACCACTGTCAAACTCATGTCCTCAACCCCTGTCCTGCCCCCTCCCTCCCCCTGCCCCCTAGTCTGGGATCAGGGCTAAAGGACTGAAGAGGCATAATGCTCAGGCAGGTTTAAACTCCAGAACCCATTACAACAGAAACACAAGTACTTTATTACAACAGGACAAAAGGCTGAGGGTGTATATTATTCAGACAATCTCTTGCTATAGGAAAATCTATCTTTTAGCAGGCTCTTAATAAATCTGTGCCAACAATAATAAATTTCCTGAAAGCTGGAAATTCACACATTCTGCATATGTGCAGAGTACTTTTTCCTTATTGTACAGTAACCACACATATCTGTATACCTAGTATTAGAGAATGTATTTCTAGGTTGGAGAAAATGATTTGCATACAGGTATAAAAACATAAAATGAGTCTGTTGGATCCGATCAGCGTTCCATTTTGTCCAGTGGTCCATTTCACACATCAGCCAACCACTTACCCTGGAGGACCATTAAACAGGGCATAGAGGCCAAGGCTTTTAGCTGATGTTGCCTCCTAGTGCTAGTATTAAGAGGCTGGCTGCCTCTGAATACGTAAGTTCCTTTTAGTCTCCATGGCTGGTAGCTGTAGATAGACCTATCCTCCATGAATCGGTCTAACCCCCTTTTAAAGCCGTCCATACTTGTGGACCTAAGAACATCCACTGGCTGTGAATTCCACAATTTTATTACTGTGTTAATGTATTTCTTTCTGTCCATCCTGAATCTTTTGCTCATCAGTTTCATTGTGTATCCCAGAGTTCTGATTATACAGAGGTATGATGCAGTACATACCTAGTGGTATGTGATGGTACTGCAATTAATTTTACTATTCAGGGTGACATCACCAGGCCCCATCCCATGTCGTCATTGAACCACCACTGATGACAACACCAGGTCCTGCTAATGAGTTCCATGGTTTAGGATGACAAGGATTTGGCAACCATCGTCAGTCTACAAATGCATCCTCTCCATAAAATTTCCTGTTCTAGAGGAAGTGCTCTATACTCCGCAAGGCTATTACCCTTCATGAATATGGAGACTTTTTTCCGTATTGTCAAGAGCAGGAATCCCTGCATACAGGCACCATTTTTAATTATCCACCAATATGTTCTCTATTCATTTCCTTAGCAAAGAAAATTAAATTGCTTCAAGCTGAGACGATCTAATATTAGAAGCTACTCAACCAAGGTCAGGAATTCTTATATTCATGTTTCTACCCATAGCACATTTATGCCCCAATATTTAACAGAGCATCATGATTAGAAAAATTCTTCCTCCTATCCTATAGGTTCCCTGGAATTTCATCTTTTTCAGAAATATTTCAAATACCTTTTTAATGACACTGCTGCTAACCTCATACATTGTGCACCAAACCACTAAGAGGAAGTGCAAAATACCTCCCTGTCCCCCCCCCGAAATCTCAAATACTCTTATAACCTGATAGCAGGTTATTAGAACTCTGCCTCAAAGAAATATGGGAAAATATGCTGCTTTAATTTGTTTAAAAAGTTTGTGCAGGGTCACATGGCAGGTACATATAGCTGCTTAGATCTTTAGTAGAGGTTAGGAACATGAATCTAATAAGAACTGTGAAAGTGGTTAAGATAGTTCACTTAAGTTCTGTTGAATTTTGGTGTTCCTTGGCCATGAGGGCAGAATCAGATTGAATTGTATGCTATAGTAATAGCAGCCGAGAAGACAGACTGGACAAGATGCTGGGGGGGGATTCATGAATGGATCCCTGCATGGTTTTTATTGACAAAGGTAGCAATGAGGATTGATGAACCTCTTTTAGACTGAATTTGAAAGTGGGAGGAGTGTGGTTATATTTCTTCCTGGAGCCATTTTCCTATATAAAATGTACCCTCAGTGGAGGAAATTTACAGATCACATGTTTCCTCATTGGGGCAAATACCAGCTCTAAGTGAATACCTTTTCTATGACCCCAGTTTGAATTTGGGTTCCTTGTAGCAGCTGCAGTACCTATCAGTAAAAATGCTCAGGAGAGCCATCATGAATCCCCAGTGTCTCATATAGTTGTCCCTGGGTGTCTTTGATCTATGGGGACAGTAAACTCTAATTAGTTCTAGAGGTCTCAATTTTGTTTTCTCACTTTATTTCTGAGTAAGGGGGTCATATTGTGAGCCAGTGGTTCATGAATTAATTCAGAATTTCATATTATTTTTCTCTTTTTTCCGTTGCAGTAGTGATTACACATACTAATAAAATGCAGTTGCAGCAGTGTATGCAATATTTAACATACTTAAAGGTTTGTGTTATTTATTTAGTTACTATATTTATAGTTTGCATTTCTCAATGAGACTCGGAGTGGATTACACAAAACAAATTGATACAGTCCATATGAGGAGGCAGCCAATAAGCAGTGTACTAGGAAGAGGACCACAGACATTTGAATAAGCATAGTATATTAGGCATGATACAGAGTGCAAGTATCAGTAGAAAACAATGCATCAACACAATGCAGTCTTTGCAGCAAACAGATAATATGACCTATACACAGTTGGAATAGTCCACAGTCCCTTTCCTCCCATAGAGCATACTCCCAAACCATTCTGTTATAGTATTGTCCTATTACCTATATAGAAAATTCCTCCTGAACAATTCTGTCTTATGAAGTTTGTGAAATGACAGAAGCGTGGGAGCACTCCTAACCACCTCAGGCAGGCCCAGGGCTTTTTTTGTAGAAGAAGTCCAGCAGGAACTCATTAGCATAGGCCACACCCCTGGCAGCACAGCTCATTAGCATGTTAGGCCACACCCCCATGTTACCAGAAGTGTGGTCATCCAGCCACACCCACCTTTCCTTCTTATTCTGTTTACCTTGTTTGTTGTCAAAACCCAGGGCTTTTTTTGTAGCAGGAACTCCTTTTCATATTAGGCCATATAGCCCTAATGTAGCAATCCTAATGAGTTTCTGCTGTTGTGAAGGAATCACACGAGACATGATCTGAGGGGTGAAAGTACCAGCCTGGCTTGGAGACAGCCGGCAGCTTTATTTTTAAACAGTCAGTTCTCAGTGTCAGAGGGGGCTGCCCCTTGCACCACACAAAGGGAGACTACATGCTCAAACAGAATGCCTGGGATGTTTGCACAGCATAATTAACAGTGATAATGTTATTCCTGGCATCGAAGAGACCTGCATTGAAAAGATTAGGAGAAGGTCAGGATCAGTACACCAAGTTACTGATTACCAACAGAAGTAGGATGTAAAGAGATTAAGACTGGTGTGCCAAGATCGTTACTCTCCTACATTCTACTTCAGTTGGTAATCAGTAACTTGGTGTACTGATCCTGACCGTCTGCTAATTTTGTCAATGCAGGTCTCTTCAACTCCAGGAATAACATTATCACTGTTAATTATGCTGTGCAAACATTCCAGGCTTTCTATTTGAGCATGTGGTCTCCCTTTGTGTGGTTGAGCATGTGGTCTCCCTTTGTGTGGTGCAAGGGGCAGCCCCCTCTGACGCTGAGAACTGAGTGTTTAAAATAAAGCTGCCAGCTGTCTCCAGGCCAGGCTGGTGCTTTTCACCCCTCAGACTGTGTCTCATGTGGTTCCTTCACTGTTGGGTGTGGCCTATTATGCTAATGAGTTCCTGCTGGGCATGGCCAACTTGGGACCCAGCCGGAAGTTCGTTCCTGTGTGTTTCTGCCCAAAAATAGCCCTGGGCAGGCCATTGCACAAGTTGGGGGCAACATCAGAGAAAGTGTGTATGGGCAGTTGTTGATTTTGCCTATTTGTAGACTGTCATCCTCAGAAGATCCTGCTCGAATGAGTGAAGAGACAGTCCTGCAGATGAGGGACTAAGGCTATTAAGGGCTTTGTGTTTAATAGTCAGTACCTTGCATGGAATCTTATAGCTGAAGGGCAGCCAGTGGAATGACTGCAGAATGGGTATAATGAGCATGTCCATCTAGCTCCTGACAATAAACAAGATGTGACATTCTGTACCAATTGAAGTTAGGGTTGCCATGCATGGCAACTTCAAAGGCAGACCCATTTAGAATGTGTCAGTGAAATTCTCTCAGTTGCAAATGGCAACTTCATCAGAATAAAGCTTTCTCTCTGTTTATGATATAATAAAATATAGATCTGACCTCTGTGTTTATTTGATCTTGCCATAAAGTTGCTCTTTTCTCAGCAGTACTATCCTGGTATTCAACATTAATAATGGACAATGGGTAAAAAATCTGCTTCAAAGAACATCTTATTCAAAGATTTCATTAGGTTGATTTTCTAGCCACAGTATTCTGTCTTTTATTCCAGCAGATGGGTTACTGTGCTGAGAAGATTACATGGAAATAATTGAATCTGTGTCTCTGTAGAGTGCTGTGGTTGCCTCTGGTCTGCTCCCTGTAGTCTTCTACTTATTACATGACAATTGACTAGAGATAACTGCAGTGCTAGATTTTTTCCTTACTATGCCACATTGTATGCAATTTTCAGTTTACTTGGAACTAGGAATGAGCAGTTTCCCCCAGTTCTGCTCTCCTGTTATTCTATGGTTGTGTGTTCACTTGTCTTCTGGAAAGAGAAAAGAATTGTGGAACACTGATAATGTATTCAGCATATATGTGAAACAAAAACAAGCAAACTACCTCCCCTACGTTTCTGTGAAAAAAAAGAGAAGTATATTACTTTGTGTTGTTTCTTTTCTAATTTTGCCTTTCTGAAAGTAGAATTTCTAGAAATAAAAAAGATTTCAATAATATCAGTGCTGCGGTTTCGGTTTCGGTGCTGCGAATGGCGGCCGCTTCTCGGGACGCTCCCGGAGGCGGTCAGCCCACGCGCGGAATGGGGGGGTCTTCGCGTTTGCGAAAGACCCTAGTGAGCCTTAGTCAAAGGCTCCGAACTGGGGGCGCATAGGGGAGTAGCCTCTTTGCCGGCAAACTGCCGGGAAATTGAGGCTTTCTCCCCGCCCCAATCGGCCCCGCCGCGTAGTGCGTCCCGAATGGGACTTAGCAGCCCTGCCGACTTCCAGGAGTGAGGAAAAGCGGATGAATTACTATGAAAAGAAGAAATGGCATCTAATCGTGAGTTGAAGATCTATTGTGAAGCGAAAATTAAAAACCCCCGCAAGCGGATAAGCGTATGGGAGGAGGGAGGAGCTTCCACCCTCTTCGAAGAAGCGAATTTTTAAAGGAAACGCGAAGGGGGGTAACAAGAAAAAATGTTGGTGAAAGTACCGTTGGGGTTTTACAGAAGATTGCGGCTTTAGTTGCTTTCTGGGGGATGTGGCATGAACTTTGAAAAAGTAAATAAAAAATAAAATGTCGATGCTGGGGAAAATCCTGCTTAGAACGGAAGAGAAGAGAGGAGGGACTTCCGCTCCAGTCAACCCCCCCAGAACTAGCTGTCAATCAACAAGAGACTGAGATACTGCGCCACCTGCTGGTGTAAATGTAAAATATCAATGAAACGCTTTTAAAATGGAAATTGTTCTCATCAGACTATAAAAACAAATGTTGGAATCAATAAGGTTGATGGCAGAAAATATATAGAAAATTAATTTGATGCTAAAGTTCCAAGTTATGGATGAAGAAGGGAAAGAAGATCTCAGATTTATTTTGACGAAAGTCTTGACACCTCTATCTGGCAGTGGAGTGAATAAATAAAAAGAAGAGGCGGATAAGGCTCCCAAAGCCTACTCCGCCTTTAAAAAAGGATATACTCTGCCAGTAGAAAGGGGTGTTGAGCTTAGCAAGTAATGGAGATCTAATTTCAACTTGAGTGTTAATGGAGCCAACGAGAAATGACTGCCAGAAACAACAAGAAAAAAGAAGCGAAAGAAGATGGATTAAAAAATTTCTGAAGAGACATACCAGCACAGAGGAGGAAGCAGCACTCAAAATTTGGATTTTTGAAGAAGACGGCGGCTCGGGGGAAGGAAGTGACGGAACGGGAGGCACTAAAGCTCAAAGGACTTAATGATAATTGGAGAGACTTAAAAGGAATTTGTTCGTGTAACATCTGAAAAGATTTGATTTAACCCCAGTGGACTTTACTAACTTTACTAACAGAATTGATTTGGACTTTGTAAAGCTGAAAAGAAGATCTTTCAACCGTGATGGATGCCGACAACTGGAAGAAATAAAACTAACCTTTACTAACAGAAAAAAAACCTCACTCCGCTCTTTTTTCTCTTCCCATCTGTCTACCTTACCCTTTTCTTATAAAAAATAAAATTCTCTCCTTTTTAGGAGAGTTATTTAAAAAAAATAATAATAATATCAGTGCTGCATTGGGGGGGGGGGAATCCTTTAATTTGGGAATCACAAAATCCAGGAAATCCCAGATTTGATAGGGGAGAATTCTGTAAGCTATCTGGAATTGTGTTGTCTGAAAAGTCCGAACACAGTAAAGTTCATGTTTATCCATTCTCAGTATTTCTGCTTTTAAGCCAAAAAGGTTTTCAGAGTGATATGCTTAAAAAATGATTGCTCTGCTCCACAGTCTCCACCATACATTTTCAGGTATGCTGAAAGCATAGTAGCCATGCAAGGCTGATGATGGCTTGTTTAGACTGAATGATGGATTGTTTCAGGCAACCCACTTCCATAAGACTGCTTGGGAATAGTGAAAGTTGGCACAAAGACAGAAAAAGTAGATTCTATCCATTGTCTCCTCCAATAGATGGAAGAAAATATTCAACAGAAAGAGAGGTGGAGGACTTCAATGTTAAACGAGCATCTTAGCACACTAGAAGCCATAATGGCTATAGTTTCCCATTCTTGTAAGAACTGTTGTTTTGTTTAGAGCATCTAACGTGTTGTGAGAAAATGAGTTCTCTTAAGATGTAGTTCACAGAACTGCAGGGAAGGCCACTGTGATTCTAACCAAAGTACCAATAGCTCCTGGGCAGTTTACTCTCTCCATCCCAACAAGAACACTGAAAGGAACATTATTCTGTTCCCTTCACCTGTTGTTCTTGCAGTAGCGCACAAATCTTCCTCTCTGTCTTTTCTTACCACTTCCCTTCCTTTGTGTGACTTCACTTTTAGAATGTAGGCTTGAAAGCAGGGTATTGTATTGTAGGACCTAGTTTAGGCATTCTAGACATAAGGAATAATATAGATCAAGTACTTCAAGGAACTGAAATAAAATGTTGATCCAAAGATAATTATAAAGTTATTATTTCTTATTCTTATTGTTAATTATAAAATGGTTTTGTAGTTTGCTAGTTTGCATTCTAGAAAAAAGATCTTTGGAATTTTTTTGACATGCATATTGCTATAATTTTACTAAAAGGCTCATAATTCACATGCTAGTATTACTTTGTTGTGACAAGTCCCTATAAATTATTTTCATGTACAGTGCATTGTGCATGGATACTGAAAAACCATTTATTACTTTATCTTGTAATATAAACTCTGTGTTTTCTGGCCTCTGGCTTTATATCATTGGTGGGAGTAGAGATTCAACATGATGATGTCAGCACATAGGGTAAGATCATGTAACTATAGCGTAATAATTAGACGATTAGAAGATAATTTTTAGAAGTTGCACTAAGTTCTTTTTAAATACAGTCCTCCCCTGGGAAGACAACATCAGCACTGTTCTTTTATCCATACACACAACTTTGGTCCAAACTACCAGTCTGCATAGGATACTTTGGGATACAATCCACATGAGATACATGGAAGGTGGATTGATTCTTGTTTTCTGAATGTAGCCTATATTAGATGCATATGCTGAAAAGCTGTTCTGCACATGCATAATATTTCTCTAACATCTGGAACCAATTATTAGTTCAAGGTAGAAATCTGGGTTTCTTTAGTAGCATAAATCTTTGTAGAGGGGAGTGGAAAAGTAATTGTAGATACTGCGTATTGGAAAGCAATTTTCTAGGAACTGAGATAAATATCCCATAGTACCTCAGCAGGAATATGGTGCCCAAAACACAAGAACATAGAGAATAGCACCAGCAACATGTGAATAAATGTACAAAATTAGCTAGGAGGATGACATCTGGTAAGATTGTGATTGTTTTTAGTTGGGTGTCTAGTATATTTAGTATATTTAGTATATTTATCTAGTATAAGGAGCTGCGGTGGCTCAAGTGGTTAAGATGCTGAACTGCAGGCTGTGGAAGGTCAGTAGTTCAGCAGTTCGAGACCCGGGTGCTGCATGACGGGGTAAGCTCCTGTCTCTAGTTCCAGCTCCTGCCAACCTAGCAGTTCGAAAGCAAGAAATTGCAAGTAGATAAATAGGTACCACTTCGGTGGGAAGGTAACAGCGTTCCGTGCGCCTTGGTGTTTAGTCATGCCGGCCACATGACCACGGAAACGTCTTCGGACAGCGCTGGCTCTTTGGCTTTGAAACGGAGATGAGCACCGCAACCCTAGAGTCGGATTCGACTGGCTTTCGAGCAAGGGAACCTTTACCTAGTATATTTTTTGCCCAGGATGTCACTATGGGTGACTACAAAATGTAAAAAAGTCACATTTTAAAAAAAAAATTGCAGAGGCATTGGCTGGGTTATGCCGGCTAGACAAAATATTCTGAACTAATTAGAAATAGGTGTACAATGATACATGCTTTATCACAGGAAAAAAAATTCTGGGTGCCGTAGATATTGAAGACAAATTGACCAAATCTGATTTTTAAAAAAAATAAATTAAGAATCTAAGACATTAGAAGTTTAAATCCTATTTTTTTAAAAAATTACTTCCACTCCAATTTTAAGAACTTAGGGTGATATGTACCAATAGCTGTATGCCAGTCAACATAATAAAACATTATGAGTGCTGAAGTGCTGGAGCAATATTCTTCTAGGTTTTAATTGCCATCTTCCTAATATTTTTAAAATATCTTATATAGGTTGCTGTGTTGCGTACTCACTTGATACCAGAACAATACAATCTACAGAAGAAAGCAATCAAAGTAAAGAATAGCATCACTAGAATAATGCAGATTTTTTTAAAAAATAATTGCATTTGGTCTCATTTAAACAAGTTGAGCAGGGCTATTTTTGGGCAGGAATGCACAGGAACGGAGTTCTGTCTGGATTCCGAGTTGGCCACGCCTAGAGCCTCCCCCGCCCTTGGGTTCCCCAGGTGTTTCACAAGCTGCAGGGCACCTGGGGAAGCCAAGCTGATCCAGGGAGGGAAGGCAGTTTAAACTGCCTCCCCTCCTCGGGTTCCCCAGGCACCCCACAAGCTGTGGGGCACCTGGGGAAGCCAATCCTGGGAGGGAGCTGCACTGTCAGGGGTGTGCCCTAATATGCTAATGAGTTTCTGCTGTTGGGTGTGGCCTAATAGGCTAATGAGTTCCTCCTGGGCTATTTCTACCAAAAAAGCCCTGAAGTTGAGTAAGATTCGTTAATATTGGGATTAAAGCTAGTTGTACTTGGAAGTTAATCTGATAGTTATTTCCATTGGTCTTAGTGGCAAGTTCCCTCTCCAACTGGGATGAAATTGTCAGAAGGTATTCTTCTCTTCCAAGGGAACTTCGTTGCAAAATTGCAGACAGTAAAAAAATCTCCCATGCGGCATGAACACAGGTAGGTGTGTGTGCTGCCCCCAGTCAGTGTTAACTATAAGTATTAGTAGTTTAGTAAGACTGCTGTGTATCTTTAAGACCAGTTGCCCCTGGGAATCGTAGTCCTAGCCTATGCAACCAAAGGGTCCCCTCTGACTGGTTCATGAGCTCAGAGGCACGTAGCTGAGAGTTTATGGTTCTTTTCCATTTTCTCTGTCTACCCCTAATCGCAAGTCGAAGGGGAAACTCCATCTCTTCCCACCATGGCCAAAGAAGTGACTTAGATCACAAAATTACTCTGTCCAGCTATCAGCAAGATCGTGAGTAAATGATCTTCTGTATGCATATGAAGTTCAGTAAAGATGATTTAAGATCCAATGGCTGTACGTTGGTCACTTCTCAGAAAGCACTGTTCTGAATTAGAGCCAGACGAGAACAGTGGGAAGAGGGGATGCTGTTTTCCCTCCCTGTCAGCTCTTAAAGGAGAAAACATCAAGGCATTTCTAATGTGCATGATAAAGATTGAAGGAAACCTTTCCTCTGTCTACAAACTGATGGCTGCATGCACGTTTCCCAGCACAGTTCTTTTTGTGCAATCGGGTTTTCCAAGCAAGCATTTTTCCACCTACGACCCAAGATAACTTTATTGCATGCTAAGCAAAGTTTCTCGTGTAACGAGAAAACACTGCATAGCTGGAGGCACCTATTGAGCTGCAGCATTCCAGAGCATTTTAAATGTAAATAGCCCTGCTTCTCTTTCTCAGCCATTCCATTGTATTGCAGAGTTACACTCACAGACGCTATCTGCCTGAAACGCTGACAGACCCTTGCCTATCTCAGTTCAGTTCCTATATTTCTATGTCTGCCTGAAACACTGAAAACTAACCTCCTAAACAGAAAAGAGCTAAGCGCAAAGCAAAGTCCCAAAGCAAAGGCAGTACTTAGCAGTCAGCCTTGACCAAAACAGGAGCTACTCAGTTTAAATGATTATAGAAAAAGAGAGCAAGTGAGCTCAGGCAACAGCATCTAGTGGCAGCCACTATAGCAAAGGTGTAGCAGCCCCCTGGTGGCGGAATTAGGAATTGCAAGAAAAGCAATTTTGGCGCAAGTTGATGCGCTCAGACAAATCTTAATTGGAAGTGCAAGAGTCGAGGACACATAAATGTCTCGGAGACGAGGCACGAATCCTACCCCTGATATGCATGAATATTTGCTTGTTCAGAAGACAAACTTGTACAAGAAGTTGAATAAATCTTGGGAAAAGATACAGAGGGACATAAATGCAGCAGCCAATACAACCAGTCTGACACATATGTTTGTTGTTCAGTCGCACAGTCGAGTCCGACTCTTTGTGACCCCATGGACCAGATTACGCCAGGCCCTCCTGTCTTCCGCTGTCCGCTGAACTTTGCTCAATTTCATGTTTGTTGCATCGATGACACTGTCTAACCATCTCATCCTTTGTCGTCCCCTTCTTCTTTGACCTTCTATCTTTCCCAGCATCAGGGTCTTCTCCAGTGAATGCTCCCTTCTCATTTGGTGGCCAAAGTATTTGAGCTTCAGCTTCAGGATCTGGCCTTCCAGGGAACAATCAGGGTTGATTTCTTTTAGGATTGACTGATTTGATCTCCTTGCAGTCCAAGGAACTCTCAAGATTCTTCTCCAGCACCATAGTTCAAAAGAATCTATTCTTCAGCGCTCGGCCTTCCTTATAGTCCAACTCTCGCAGCCATACATTACTACGGGGAATACCATTGCTTTGACCATGCGGACTTTTGTTGGCAAGGTGATGTCTCTGCTTTTTATCATGCTGTTTAGATTTGCCCTCACTTTCCTCCCAAGGAGCAGGCGTCTTTTAATTTCATGGCTGCAGTCGCCATCTGCAGTGATCTGGGATCCTAGGAACGTGAAGTCTGTCACTACTTCTACGACTTCCCCTTCTATTTGCCAAGGAGTGATGGGGCCAGATGCCATGATCTTAGTTTTTTTGATGTTGAGCTTCAAGCCCACTTTTGCGCTCTCCTCTTTCACCCTGAGCAAGAGGCTCTTTAGGTTCTCTTCACTTTCTGCCATCAGAGTGGTATCGTCTGCATATCTGAGGTTATTGATCTTTTCCCCAGCAATCTTAACTCCAGCTTGTGATTCATCCAGGCCAGCATTTCGCATGATGTACTCTGCATATAAATTAAATAAGCAAGGTGACAATATACATCCTTGTCGTACTCCTTTTCCTATGCTAAACCAATCAGTTGTTCCATATCCGGTTCTAACTGTAGCTTCTTGACCCTTATACAGGTTTCTCAGGAGACATGTGAAGTGGTCCGATACTCCCATCTCTTTAAGAACCTGCCATAGTTTATTGTGATCCACACAATCAAAGGCTTTAGCATAGTCAATGAAGCAGAAGTAGATGTTTTTCTGGTACTCTCTTGCTTTCTCCATAATCCAGCGAATGTTAGCAATTTGATCTCTAGTTCCTCTACCTCTTCAAAACCCAACTTGTACTTCTGGCAGTTCTCTGTCCACATACTGTTGGAGCCTAGCTTGTAGGATTTTGAGCATGACCTTGCTAGCGTGTGAAATGAGTGCAATTGTGCGATAGTTTGAACATTCCTTGACATTGCCCTTCTTTGGGATTGGAATGTACACTGACCTTTTCCAATCCTGTGGCCACTGTTGTGTTTTCCAAATTTGTTGGCAAATTGAGTGCAGCACTTTAACAGCATCTTCTTTTAAGACTTTGAATAGCTCAGCTGGGATACCATCACCTCCACTAGCTTTGTTAGTAATGCTTTCTAAGGCCCATTTAACCTCGCTTTCAAGGATGTCTGGCTCGGGGTCAGTGATTATACCATCGTGGTTGTCAAGGACATTGAGGTCCTTCTTGTATAGTTCTTCTGTGTATTCTTGCCATCTTTTCCTAATCTCTTCTGCTTCTGTTAGGTCCAATACATATGTACATGACATGAAAAGCCCTCACAGCTCACTTCGTAGAGTGGAAAGACTCCATGAGATGTATTGTGTGCATCCTGGATTGGTTGAACATAGCTGGAGCCCTGGCAGAAAAGCAGTGCCTTCAGAAGGACATTCAGGCAGGGGAAGAGGCCTGTGACATACTCTGGAAGACTTAGGGAAGCGCATTGAGGAAGAGAGGCATCTCCACTTGGTTGAAAGTGTGCATGGTAGCACAGATGCTTCCAACCAAGAGCACGATCCTGAGATCTCTCATAAGTCCCAGCACACTGTGGCCTCCAACAAGTCCTGCCATTCAGAGGTCTCCCACAAATCCTGCAGGCCTGAAGTCTCTCACAAGTCCCAGCACACTGTGGCCTCCAACAAGTCCTACCATTCAGAGGTCTCCCACAAATCCTGCAGGTCTGAAGTCTCTCACAAGTCCCAATACACTGTGGGCTCCAATAGGTCCCATCAGTCCAGGGCTTCCTGCCATTCCGCAGCCTCCCACAAGTCTCGGCATAATGAAGCCTCCCACATGTCTCAGCATACCAAAGCCTCCCACAAGTCTTGTCATTCTACTAGCCATAGTCGTTCCTCTTGTGGGCCTACGGCAGACACCACAAAGTTAGTTAAGGTGAAGATTGATGCCATACTGGCAGCCAAGAGAGCAGAATTTGCCAAGAAGGAAGAGACCCTGAGGAGGGAAGCTGGAAAGTTGCAGGCAGAAAAGGATGACAGGGAGGTAAGGATAAAATCGCTTCACAAGGAACTTAAGGCTGAAGAAATGGCTGCTCACGCCAAGATTCTACATGATGGATACTGGGATTCAGAGTTGAACTTCAGCCCAGCAGAACTTGGGGTACTGGACCCGTCTCAATGAGTCCTGAACTATGTTCAGGAGCAGAGCACGTACATTCGTCCGCTTGATGGAGTAGAAACCAAGGTACTCAACCCCGCAGCACCAGAGTTCATGAGGTCACAGATGACTCCTGTTTTTCCTCCAGTGCCAACCCCAGTTCCTGCAAAGGCATACATGGGTCCTGCATAGATGCCCTCGGCTCAGGGATTTCCCTACTCCTGTCACTTCTGCAGCTGCACAGGATCTGGGAACATCAGATGGAACCTGGCTAATAGAGGCATCCAGAAGTTTACGGATCATCCAGAGAACTACTATCTTTGGAAGATGACTTTCCTGGGAGCAATTGGGGACATGAACCTACGTGTGGCTGAACAACTCACACTCTTGGCAGAGTGGCTGGGTCCAGAGTCCGCAGAACAAGCAAGGAACCTCCACTCAGAGAATGTAGCAAATCCAGACGAAGCCTTGCAATGTGTTTGGATGAGACTCAATACCCGATATGGATCACCGACAGCTGTTGAGACTGTACTCATGGGGATATTGAAGAAATTTCCCCTGATAATGACCAAGAACCCTGAGAAGCTATGGACCGTGGCTGATCTCCTTGAAAACCTGCAGGCGGCAAAAATCTTGACCAATGCATGGCGCATTTGGAGGTCAAGGAGAAGTTACCCCCTGTGCTGCAGGACGAGTGGAGCAAAGCCTGTCAGGGCAGGTACCCTCCCTTCTCATACCTCGTATGTTTTGTCGCAGAGGCTGCAATGGTTCATAACGATGCCCAGTGTGGATGGTCTACAAACTGTTCGCATTGAGAAAGCACCTCTACGAGACACCAAAGTTAGGACAGCAGTGTCTGCAAGGAAGACAGAACTACCTGATATCCCGGCAAAACCAAAAAGGGAGAGGCCTTTGGAGTGGAAGCTAATGAAGCCAACAGAGCCGACAGAACCGGTTTGTCTGTTTCACAAGAAGCTGCACCCACTGAACAGATCCAGAGAGTTCAGAACAAAACCATTGGAGGAGCGGAAGGCTTTGATCAAGGAGTATCAGTTATGCTTCAGGTGCTGCGAGTCCAAGGACCACATAGCTAAGGACTGTAAAGTTGTTATCAAGTGTCGTGGGTGTGACAGCAGCAAGCACCCTGGTGCCTTGCATCCAGACTCTGATCCACCACAGCAACCCACGGCTAGCTCCTCTACCACGACGACTTCTGCAGACACATCGAACACTTCCAACCAGCCCGTTGGTGTCCACTGTACTCAGGTTTGCGGCACCAAGAAGAGTCAAAGGTCCTGCCATCAGATATGTCTTGCCAAAGTTTTCCCTATAGATCATCTGGAGAAGGCTGCAAGGATGTACATCATCTTGGACGGACAAAGCAATCAGTCCTTAGCCAGCCCAGCATTCTTCGAGCTATTCAATCTACAGGATGAGGAAGTTCAATATACTCTGAAGACATGTGCTGGTGTCCAGCGCTTGGCGGGGAGGATAGCCATTGGGTTCCAGATTGAATCACTCAATGGTGAAGCCCAGTTTCCCCTGCCATCATTGTTGGAGTGCGATGCTCTACCAGATGACCGTGACCAGATTCCCACGCCAGATGTCGTGCTCCACCATCCTCATTTAGTACCTATTGCAAGTCAACGTCCTGCTTTGGATCCTGACGCAGAAATCCTGCTCCTGTTGGGAACAGACATTCCCGACCTACTATCTGGTCACGATCTGCTCAGAGGACCTCCTAGAACAACGCATGCCCAGAGATTAGAGCTGGGTCATCATGGGGAACGTGTGTATAGATCGCCTCCAGACGCCTATTCAGATTAGCGTCTTTGCCACAAGCATCCTAGACAATGGGCGACCCTCCCACCTGAAGCCATATCCAGAACATTTCACACTGATTGAAAGGGACTCTGGCTTGGGAGCTACAGTGTTCCAGACAACAAAGGGTGACAACGAACCTGCACCATCTATAGAGGATAAACAGTTCCTGCAGCTGATGGACAAGGGGTTCAGGCAAGAAGAATCTGGTAGTTGGGTGGCTCCGCTTCCTTTCCATGTGCCTAGGCAACGTTTACCCAACAACCACAAACAGGCCCTGTCTCGACTCAGCGGCTTGCGCAGGACTCTAGAAAGGAAGCCTGAGATGAAGGTACATTTTGTGGAATTTATGAACAAAATGCTTCAGAACAAGCATGCAGAACTCGCACCTCCTCTGAAAGAAGGTGAGGAATGTTGGTATCTCCCATTCTTTGGAGTATACCAACCACAGAAGCCAGGTCAGATTCGAGTGGTTTTCGATGCCAGTGCACAGTTCCAAGGTCTTTCACTGAACAGGGTCCTCCTCACAGGGCCTGACTTGACTAACAGCCTACTTGGTGTGCTCATCTGCTTCAGGAAGGAAGCCATAACTGTCATGGCAGACATCCAGCAGATGTTTTACTCCTTCCTCGTCAGAGAAGACCACAACAACTACTTGCGATTCTTGTGGTTTAGCGATGAACAACATAGCCAGCAAGTCACTGAATATCGCATGAGGGTGCATGTTTTCGGAAATGGCCCATCACCTGTGATCGCCAACTATGGGTTGCACTAAACCACACATATAGGAGAAGAGAAGTATGGCCTGGACACTAGACGATTTGTGGAATGAGACTTCTATGTCGACAGTGGACTGAAGTCTGTACCCACTCTAGAGGAAGCCATAGACTTGTTAAAAAGAACACAGAAGATGCTAGCTGCAGCAAACCTTAAGCTGCATAAAATCACATCCAACAGTACTCAAGTATTGGCAGCATTTGACCCAAAAGATCATGCCAAAGGTCTGAGGGACCTATACCTGGGCGATGATGCTCCCAACACCCCCCTCATCCAATGCAGCCTCGGTCTAAGTTGGGATCTAAAGAGGGACACCTTCACCTTTTGAGTGCCAGCTTCAGAAAAGCAGTTTACCAGATGAGGTGTTTTGTCAATGCCTGTTCGATCCTTTGGGGTTCGCAGCTCCAGTGACAATCCAAGGGAAGCACCTATTACGCACACTCTCCCAGGGAACCAAAGATTGGGACGAGCCTCTTCCTCTTGACCAGAGACAAGACTGGGAAGCATGGAGAGACTCCCTTAGCAGTCTACAAGGCGTACATCTATCCCGTACTTACGTCTCAATCTCGCCAGCCGCTGCCTCCCGCAGATAACTGCACGTCTTCTCAGACACATCAACCAAAGCGATAGCAGCAGTAGTGTACCTCAGGGTTACCGGCAGGGAACAGTGTGACAACATTGCCTGTGAATGAAGTATTTTTTCCTCCTTTCCTGGGATGCTCAACCAGTGGTTGGAAAGTCTTTTTTTAAAAAAACAAACAAACAACAATCCACCCTAACAGCTTAATGGAGAAAGGAACTCAACCCTGGCCTCCCACCCGCACACAGCTTACCTCCTTGCATTTCCGTACTTTCATTATTTTTCACCAAGTTCAGTCATCTACTTGTTTTGGAGTACAGCCAGGAAATATACTTCAAACAGCCAAGTCCAGTGAGATAAGTGGGGGTGATAGCTCCCCTTGCCTGTGCAGTCTGGTTTTGCTTACCTCTGCTTGCCTTAATTTGAATTCATGGATGAATGAATATTAGCTACTCTTGCAGCTTCTTTGAAATACAATAAAGACATTCTAAAGAGTTGCGAATTAGCCATTCTCTTTCACACACAGTGATGATCTCTCTCTAATACCTCCTAACTGTGTATATGTGTTCTGTATCATCACAGAGAGGGAGCCTCTGCTTCTTTCCCTCCCAATCAGTAGGGTGGGTGAGCTGCCTATGGCCTAATGGTGCAAAGCCTGAGTCTAAGGCCCA
This sequence comes from Gekko gecko, assembly GCA_029375565.1. Taxonomy (NCBI): domain Eukaryota; kingdom Metazoa; phylum Chordata; class Lepidosauria; order Squamata; family Gekkonidae; genus Gekko; species Gekko gecko. The sequence goes on along the minus strand of JAPDNY010000001.1, from coordinate 143,360,946 downwards.
TTCTGCATCAAGCGTTTGCTCCGCTGTGTTACCAAACCCATGTTGGAACAGAAATTCCCCTCTACATTGCATGCCACTTTCACTTTCTTTGATTGCCAGATTTTATGGTAGCTTCCATATTGCATGCCACTTTCACTTCCTTTGATCTCTTGCTTTTTTATGGTACTGTCTGCGGAGATTTATGACCATTTTATGGCCATGCAGTCAGTATGGCGTTGGCCCAGGGTATCTGAATGTGGTTTTGAGCTGCATCTTTTTCTGTTCCACTGTGGGATTGGTAAAACAACAGAGTGAATGCTAGATGCAGAATGGGCCTAAATCTCTAATCCTCCATCTCTTCAGTCCTGCCTTCCTGCCAGCATGTACAAACAAAGCCTTCGTACCTTACAGAGCAACCTGGCTGTCTGGCTGTTTCAGTGCAAGGAGCCTTGGCCTCCACCTCTGCATCTCCAGTCTGTGGGGTAGCTGCCTTTCATGGGGGCAGGGAAGCTATACCCTCTGCCCCCCTCATTAGCTCTGCATGCATGCTTTGGGTACAAGCAAAATCTTTGCCCCCTCTCCAGCAGGCATAGCCGCAGAGGAAGAACCAGCGCACACACACAAAACACTCCTAAAGCCACTGAGATGGTGGATTTATTAGTAGAAGGAAGAAAATTGTGAATGAAATGAATACCCTTTTTGGTGAGAAGATGGATTGCTTTTATAGGATATCTGCAAAGTCAGTCTCTTCCCTTGTTGTAAGCGTTGGTTCCTATCACCTGGAGAAATTAAACTAAACAGAGAGGTATCAGAATAACTGCCAGACTGGAAGTTTTTCAAACATTCACAAGTGTCAAAAAATTATCTTGTTTTGATTTCAGACATAAGTGGGTGTTCTACACATCAGACTTTGATTAGCAGAGTTCTGATTGCACATCCCTAGAAAGTGCCAGGTCTGAAAACTCAGCTTGGAAGGATGTTGCAGAATAAAATTAGCAGTAGTTTTTGTGCTATCAGATCAAGCTGTTCAATTTTAGTGGTTTCAGAGGGTAGCTGTGTTGGTCTGCAGTAGAACAGCTAGATTCCAGCCCAGTATCACCTTAGAGACCAGTAAGATTTGGGGGGGGGGTTAAGCTATTGAGAGTCAAAGTTCTGATGAAGAGAGCTTTGACTCCTAGAAGCTTATATCCCAAAAATCTTGTTGGTGTCTAGATGCTACTGGCCTGGAATCTAGAAATTTTCTTGATAGCAAACAGATTACAGAGTTCAGGTGATGCTTATAATAGATTGGCACTGATTTAAGCAGTAAACATATAGCTCAAAAGAAATAATTTTCTACCATTGTAGCACCATGAAGGTCATAGTACATGGGAAGACACTAGGGATGCCATTCCCCAGTTGGGAACAGGGGATCCCCCAGTTTTTTTAGCTCCTGCCCGCTGCCAGCCAGTTGGCTGGCAGCAGGAATCCCACCTCCAAATGCGACATGTTAATGTCACATGGAACTGACATCATGTTGATAATGTCACACAGTGATGCTCTAGTTTTAAGGCAAACTCTATGGTTTGAGGGCGATTTTACTATAGAGTTTTGCCCCAAAACCATAGCGTTACCATACAACAGTGGGAGTTGGAAAGAGGATTGGTTATTCACCATCTGTTTGTTTTTAATATTGTATTAAGGTTTTAATTAAATTTATCTTGTTTTATTTTGGGTTGTACATCGCCCAGAGCCCTGCAGTAGCAGGGATGGGCGTTCATGAATATAATAATAACAATAATAATAATAATAATAAAAATAATAATAATAATAATAATAACAACAACAACAACAACAACAACAACAACAACAACAACAACATCGCTGACGTGATGACAGCATTTACACATGATGTCAGCACATCGCGGCACTTTGCCCCCCCCGGAAAGTCCCCCTCCCTCCCCTAGAAGACACATTCCTCATGTCCGGTATGAGTGCACCTGAACTATTTATTTGTTGTTTTATCAGTGGAATTATACAGTTATAAGCCTGATTACAACTGCATTAAACGTTTTTCTGTTCATAAAGTTAGTGCATCAGTAAATATATATCAGTAAATAAATACAGGCAAAGAGGACAATAACTCACCTGGTGCTTTTTTGTCCAGTGTGTGGTTAAGGTGTACTTCTACTTCATTATTTTTTTTTTGGTGATATGGAGCGTACTAACTGCAAATTTTAAAAATCCATCTGGATATTCAAAAAACAGCTCTGAATATGGTGGATGTGGTAATATCAGCAGTTAACTCTTATAGACCAGAACTGGCCACAGGACCCACAGTCACTGCAAACACTGAGCACCATTCTCTTTGTTAGACCTAGGTGCATGTCTGGAGCTCAGACCTATGGGACTGTAAACATCCAGTGTTGCTGTATTGTACCAGTAAAAACAGGTTGCTTACCTGTAACTGATGATCTTCGAGTGGTCATCTGTGCAGTACCACACATGGTTGAGCGCCTGCGCACGACCTCGTTTGGAGAAACTTCTAGAGCTTTTCCTCAGAAGAGCTTTTGGCGGGCTCTCCCCCGCTCTGGGGGAGGAGACATGCACTGCGCATGCCCAGAGCGGGAGAGAGAGCCGCCTCCCACTCAGTTCCTTCGACCGCCACTGTCAAGGCCAAAGAATCAAACAGGACATCTGGAGATGCCAGCAGCGGGGAAGGCTGGGTGGGATTGTGGTACTGCACAGATGACCACTCGAAGATCATCAGTTACAGGTAAGCAACCTGTTTATCTTCGTCGTGGTCTCTGTGCAGTCCCACACATGGGTGATTACAAGAGCTGAACCAGTTGGAGGAGGGAGCTGGCAGCTGCAAAGGACACAAAAATACTGGTTAAGACACAGCATCACCATCAAAACAAATCACCCACGGGTCCTACCTGAGGGTGTACCAGGATCAAGCGAAGAGAGATCGCAGCACCATCTGACCAAAGGCAGCATCCCGCCGAGCTCGGACGTCGAGTGCGTAGTGGGTCACGAAGGTCGATGCCGAGGACCACGTAGCAGCCGCACAGACGTCTTCCAACGGGACACCGGCCAGGAAAGCGGTGGACGTCGACACCGCCCGTGTGGAATGGGCAGTGAGACAGGTAGGAACGGGTTGACGCGCCAGCTCATAGCAAAGGGCTATGGTGGAAGTCACCCACTTAGAGAGACGTTGAGAAGAAATGGGTTCCCCCGCGTGAGGGGGCCATAAGCCAGGAACAGCCGAGGAGATTTACGTATGGGCTGCGTCCTGTGTAGATAGAAAGAGAGCGCTCTGCGCACATCTAAACAGTGCAGGGCTCTCTGAGAGGCATCAGTCGGGTTCGGGAAGAATGTAGGCAGAACAGACGACTGAGAGAGGTGAAAGGCAGAGATGACTTTAGGGAGGAAGGAAGGATCTGTTCTAAGGACCACCTTCTCCCTATGAAAAACGGTGTAGGGGGGATCGGCCCTAAAGGCAGCTAGTTCCCCTACTCTGCGTGCAGTGGTAATGGCTACGAGAAAGGCCGTCTTCCAGGGCACTAACCTGAGGTCGGCGGTAGCCATCGGCTCGAACGGTTTAGCCATGAGCTGAGAAAGGACTAGAGACAAGCTCCAGGAAGGCACCAACGGTTTCCTAGGCGGGCACATGCGAAGAAGACCCTTGAGGAACGTCTTGGTGAGACGGTGGGAGAACACTGACGAGCCTTGGATGAGGGGGTGGTAGGCAGAGATCGCCGCTTAATGAACCCTCAAGGACGAGTATGCCAGGCCCGCATCCTTCAAATGCACAATGTAGGCGAAGATCTCACGGAGAGATGATCGAATTGGATCGAAGGAGTGATCAGTAGCATAGGATTGGAATCTGTTCCACTTGAACCGATAGGAACGTCGAGTAGAAGGCTTCCTAGCATTCAGGAGGATCTCAGAGACCTGAGGCGGGAAGTCTAGGGCTGGATCTTTCAGGCCGTTAATTTGAAAAATCCCGGATTGGGATGGATGATTCTCCCTCGGGCCCGAGAAAGGAGATCTGGGACGACAGGGAGGGGCGGAAGGATCGACAGGAGAGTTGAAGCAGGTGCGGGAACCAGACCTGGCGTGGCCACCATGGAGTGATCAGAATGCAGGAGGTGCGGTCTGCACGAATCTTCTGCATGACCCGAGAGATGAGAGGGAACGGAGGAAACAGATAAAACAGGGTTCCGTTCCATTTGTGGAGAAAGGCATCCCCGAGCGACCGAGCAGACGGGGGACCCCTGCTGAAAAACAGGCGACATCGAGCATTGTCGACGGACGCGAAGCCGTCGACAGATGGGTGACCGAACTCTTGAAACAGAGGCTGAAGGTACCGGAGGGGAATGGACCATTCGTTGTCCGATGAGGCAGAACGACTCAACCGGTCCGCATCGACATTCTGATCCCCGGGAATATGGATCGCCGAGAGCGTGATGGAGTGGCGGAGGCACCAGGACCAGAGGTCTATCGCCAACGTGCAGAGACGAACAGAGGCAGTGCCGCCCTGTTTGTTGACATAATAAACAGCTGTGGTGCTGTCAGAAGCCACTTGGACGACACGGCCTTGGAGGGTCGGAAGAAAGGACCGAAGGGCCAGGTAGATCGCTTGCAGCTCCAGATAATTTATGTGGCGAGTTGCATCTCGAGCAGACCAAGCCCCTTGAACAGTAAGCGTTCCGCTCCGGGCTCCCCAACCCGAGAGGGAAGCGTCCGTGGTCAACAGCAAGTCGGGAGGAGGAGGACGAAATGGCATCCCGGAAAGGAGGTGGACAGGTTGAGCCCACCACTCGAGGGAGGCGAGGATGGTTTGCGGGATCGACAGAACCGTGTGCCAAGGCCTCCGGAGGGGATCGAAGGCTCGTAGGAGCCAGAGCTGAAGCGGCCGCATCTTCAACCGGGCGTTGCGGACAATGAACACCGTAGAGGCAAAGTGACCCAGAAGCCTCATGACCGAACGGGCGGATTGTTGGGGACACGTCTGAAAGGCGGACACCATCGCCCGAATGTCAGAAGCCCTGGACTCCGGAAGGAAAGCCACTTCGAGGTTGGTGTCGAGTCGAGCCCCGAGGAATCGAAGGATTTGGAGGGGCTGAAGGGAGGACTTGGCGTGGTTGACGCAAAGGCCAAGAGCACGGAGGAGGGAAAGAGTCTCCCGAGTGTCGTGGAGCAACTGAGTTGGCATTGGAGCTACGAGAAGCCAGTCGTCGATGTAAGGATAAAGAGTGACTCCCCGTCGGTGGAGCTCGGCCACCACCACAGCCATCAGCTTGGTGAACACCCGTGGAGCTGTAGAAAGGCCGAAGGAAGCACCCTGTACTGGTAGTGGGCATCTCCAACGGCGAACCGGAGAAACCGCCGATGTTGGGGACGGATCGTGACATGGAAGTATGCGTCTTGAAGATCGACTGACGCGAGCCATGCTGCCCGTGGAATGAGAGGAAGGATCGACTGCAGAGTGACCATTCGGAATTTCTGATACCGAATGTAACGGTTGAGATCCCGAAGGTCCATAATTGGTCTGAAGCCGCCGTCCCTCTTGGGGACCAGGAAATATTTCGAGTAGAAGCCGAGAGTTCGTTGCGCCTCCGGGACGACCTCGATGGCCCCCTTGGCAAGGAGAGCAGAAACCTCGAGATCGAGGAGGGGTCTGGAGGCGTGACGACAAAGTGTGGGAGGATCGGAGGCGAAACGAACTCTATGGCGTACCCAACCCGCAGGATGGTGAGGACCCAAGAGTCGGTTGAAATTTCTTCCCAGGCTGGTAGAAAGGGGAAGAGGCGGGTACGGACGGAAGGAGTGAACGACATTGGAGAGAGACGGTGGGGACAGTCAAACAGACTGCTTAGGCTGCGGCGGCTTTTTGGTGGGTTGGGAACGGTGTTTGGAAGGAGGACGGGAGTCGTACGGTTTCCTCCTCCATTGGGAGTGAGGTGCCGGAGATAGGTATCGCCTGGAGCCGGAAGGTTTCCAGGAACGGTTTCTGGGACGGTAAGGTGCAGCCGAGACTCCAAGGTTTCGGGCCTGCTTACGACTCTCATCGACAGCCTTCAACACTTCGTCGGTGGTGGAGTGGAAGAGGCCGTTTCTGTCAAAGGGGAGGTCTTCTACACGGAACTTGACGTCCGGTTGTAGGGAGGTGCCCCGGAGCCAGGCATGACGCCGGAGAGCGACAGAAGACACCAGGAGTTTAGAGGAGCAGCTGACTGCATGACGAACGGAATTGATTTGTTGCTTTGATATGGCACAAACCTCAGACAAGGCAGCCGAGAGAGTGGGACGGTGCTCTTCCGGAACAAACTCCAGGACAGGGCGAATTGCATTGGCAATGTTGAATGCGTAAGCAGATAAATACGACAGATAAGTATCGACCCGGAGATTCATGGAGGCCAGAGAGTACATCTTCTTGGCCAGAAGATCCAGTTTACGACCCTCACGGTCAGGGGCGTGGACTGGCGGGCAGGCTGCCTCGATTTCGAAGAAGAGTGAACCACCATGGAGTTCGGTGGTGGCTGAGAAAGGAGGAATTTGCCAGGAGCATCCTGGATCCTGTACAACCCATCATAGCGCCTCGAAACCGGAGGGATCGAAGCCGGGTGTTCCCATGACTCTTTCAACATAGAAAGGTGGACAGGCAGCAAAGGCAAGACGGGAGATGGAGGAAGATCAGCCTGGACCAAACGGTGAACGACGTCGGTCACTGCTGGGGACTCCGTAAAGCCCTGAACTTGGAGGGCAGTCGCCATCCTGGTAACGAGCTCCAAAAATGCCTTAGGGCCTTCCGTAGGGGAAATCGACCCCGAGCGTCGGTGCTCGTCCTCGATTCGAGAGACCTCGGGATCGAACTCTGCCGAATCCGACCCGTCCGAGATCGACATAGGAGAGGAGGATCGGGGTTGGACAAGGTCGACGACCGGATGGTCGACGGCAGGACGGTGTCGAGGTTCCATTGGGGAACTCCTTGGGGCGTCCCGATTTCTAAGAAGATCAGAAGGCTGTTCCCGAGAGGCAGAATGAGCCGAGGCCACAGATGCCGAGTGCCGAGGGCGGTCAGGGGCGTGGGCCTGATCTCCGCGTTCTGAATGCCGGATTCGGTCATAGCGGTGTCTCTCCGGTGTCGGAGACCTCGAATAATAATAGGCCGCATCCGGACGCTCCCGACGGTCTTCGCAGGACCAGCATTGGTGGTCAGAGGCGGAATCAGATGACGACGGGGATTGCCTACGGATCAGGCATCGACGACCAAGTCGAGATCGGGACCGAGCATGGCGGTGCACAACCAGACCCTCGTCCAAAGTGTGGATCGGGGTAGTGGAGCGCCTCCGTGGAGACCGGGAGCCTGTTCGCGGAGACAGGTGCGGAGGCGATCTGGTCAACTGGCCCAACGGTATCGTCCCCGTAGGTGACGAGTGGGGGTGCTGCGGAGTCTGTTGTCAAGCCGCAGACTGATGAGATGTAGAGGCAAGGGCCGGCATCGACGTCGACAACCCAGTCACGATGATGGGGTCCACTTTCGAAACCGAAGCAGAGGGCGTGGTCTTCGACCTCGAAGGGGTCTTATCTTCAGCCCGCTTAGGTTTCTGTTTCGGTGCCTTCGAGGAGGTGTCCGATTTCTTGGCTACCGAGACCTGGGAAGCTCCCGAAGACATTGCGGGACGCAGAGCCGATTCAACAAGAAGAGCTTTGAGCCTAGCCTCTCGATTACGGCGAGCCTGACGAGTGAAACTCGCGCAATGAGGGCAAGAATCTACTCTATGGGCCTCACCCAAACAAATTAAGCAAAGGTCGTGCCCGTCGTTGGATGGAATTTTAGCAGGGCAACGACGACAGACCTTAAAGAATTGAGTCTTTCCCATACAAAAATCCTCACCCACCCTCCAAAGAAAGGAGGGGGGGGAAGAGAGATAGACAAAGGGTTTTTTTTTTTTATATATTTTTTAGAAGAGAAAGAAACAGATGGAAAAAGAAAGCGAAGAAAGATATACTCAGCTGAGGTAAATGGAGGAACGACAGGAACGAGGTGTGAACACGAAGGCGGTCGAAGAAGAACTGAGTGGGAGGCGGCTCTCTCTCCCGCTCTGGGCATGCGCAGTGCATGTCTCCTCCCCCAGAGCGGGGGGAGAGCCCGCCAAAAGCTCTTCTGAGGAAAAGCTCTAGAAGTTTCTCCGAACGAGGTCGTGCGCAGGCGCCCAACCATGTGTGGGACTGTACAGAGACCACGACGAAGATCCATTAGGTCAACTGTAGTAAAGGTGGTGCAGTAACCATCTGTCTTTTCAAATATTATAAACCTGTAATTGCCCCTTGAACAGTCATGAACCTTACCCTGTTGTGCTGATTCCTCTATAAACTCTAAACTTCTTTGTGAAGTCTGGCTGTTGTTTGGGAGTTTCCAGTATGAAATTAATGAGACATTTTGTTGATTAGCTGCTGTAGATTTTCTGGGTTGTCTGGCCATGGTCTTGGCATTGTAGGACCTGAAGTTTTGCCAGTAGCTGTGACTGGCATCCTCAGAGGTATAACACAGAAAGATGGAGTACTCTCTGTGTCAAGGTGAAAAGACCTGAAGTTTGTATTGTAGGACCTGAAGTTTCGCCAGTAACTGTGACTGGCCTCCTCATAGGTACAACACAGAAAGATGGAGTACTCTCTGTGTCAAGGTGAGAAGAAAAATGGTAGGCAGGTAATTTATATCTATTCAGGAAGGTGGGGTACGGCAGAGTCATTATCTTCTAGGATGTCCCCAGGATATGAACATGCTAATAGAGGAGCTTTCCTGAGGAGGTTCTTTTATATGTGGATTGGCTAATCTTATCTATAGTGCTATTGTTTTTCAGGACAGGAAACCATGCCCTATTTATTTTTAAACTCTCTTCTTTCCTGTTGAAATTGTGTTTATGTTTATGAATTTCAATGGCTTCCTTGTGTAATCTGACATGGTAATTGGAAGTATTGTCCAGCCTTTCAATGTCTTGGAACAAAATACTGTGTCCTGTTTGAGTTAGGCTATCTTCAGCCACTGCTGATTTTTCAGATTTGCAACCCCTCTACTTACATGTAATGATTGGTGACTTATGTTTCAGTGGATCTGAAGAAGTGTGAATGCACATGCAAGCTTATACCCAGAATAAAACTTTGTTGGTCTTAAAGGTGTCACTGGACACAAACTTTGTTCTATCACTATATTAGGGTTGTTTTTTTTAAAAAAAATCATTTCTCCTTCATCACCCCATACAATGAAACTAGCAGGAAACATGTTGAAGTCAACAGAACAAAATTAGTCATCAGTTGAGAAATAATCATAAATCAATCAGCAGCCTGAACAAAGCTACGGCAGTTTTTAAAAGGACTATTTTGACAAGTATTGAAATAATAACAAGGGAACCAGGCAAAACATCCTCAACTTGCAAATCTGCTATCAAAAAGGCCTTCTCTTGTGGCCACCTACTGTGCTTCTGACAGAGGAAGCATAGAATTCTGAAGATGACCTCAGTGTCTGGGTAGCTCTGTATGTGAAAAGGTGATAATTAAGATACTTCAAGTCCCAGACTCACTATATCACACTGAGTAAATTCTTCACAATTAAATACAATACATTGGTCCATTAACAGAGCCTGACCTAGTTGAATCTGAAGAAGTGAGCAGTGACTCACAAAAGCTCATACTTTGCCACATATTTTGTTAGACTTTAAGGTGCCACTGGTCTCTTGCTCTTTCCTACAGCTACAGACAGACTGACATGGCTACCCATCTAGAATCTCACCTAGTTATGTTTTACTCCAAATGTGGCTTTATAATTCTTGTCTGTTAGGACATAAAGAGTTATTACTAGAAATGCTGAGTAATTGCTCTAGGATCTTTTTATAGGGAGTGCCAATGGTTTGGTGCTTTCATCAATACTATTTAATATTTGTATGAACCATTAAATAAGATAATCAGCTCTGAGATTTCATGAAATCATTATGTTGATGAAACCAAGCCCTATGTTTTATTAACTCTTCAGCCAGCAGCAACCTTCTGTTCTGAATCAGTGCCCAGATATTGTGGTCAGGTGAATGAGAGTGAATAAGCTAATAATGAATAAAGACAAGATGAAGATTATTTAGGTGGGGAATTGGGTTGCCAGTCTTCAGATGGTCACAAATAACACCCACAGAGGGAAGACCGTCAACAATTCACAGCTATATATGATCCAAACTGTATAGTACATTCATTAAGGTACAAATATGGGTTAGTGGTCATAACCCAATGCAATGTATAAACATATATCCAACAGATTGCTCATCTCAATTATACATTCTTGGTAAAAAAGAACATGTTCAAATCCAACAGTAGGCTCCTCTGTAGTCCTCCACTGAAATCATTGAGCTGTGCCTATGTTATTTTGGAAAACAGGTTCCGTATAACTGGCTGCTGTTGAAGAGGATTGAAACGTCTTGATTTATATCATGTACAGCTGTTATTCTTTCCATGGTGGGTATCCTCTGCTGCTATCATTTTCTGTTCGGAGGTCTGTGGACACTATTTATATGGGGGACAACAGAGGAGCCTACTGTTGGATTTGAACATGTTCTTTTTTTGCCAAGAATGTATAATTGAGATGAGCAATCTGTTGAATATATGTTTATACATTGCATTGGGTTATGACCACTAACCCATCTTTGTAACTTAATGAATGTACTATACAGTTTGGATCATACACACAGTTGTGAATTGTTGATGGTCTTCCCTTGGTGGGTGTTACTTGTGGCTATACTCATACGCTAAGGGTTCCCCATTGTTTTTGGCACCATTGTCAGTTGGTGGTTGGAGATCTACTGGGATTATATCTGATCTCCAGGTAATAAAGTTCAGTTCACCTACAGAAAATGGCTGCTTCGGAAGATGGACTCTACAGCATTATACCCCATTGAAGCTCCTCCCCAACCCCCAACCCCCCCCCGGCTGCAACTCAAAATCTCCAGGTATTCCCTAACTTGGAGCTGGCAACTGTAGTGGGGAATAACAATGTCCAAGAAATAGCTGATTTACCCATGACATATGGGGGTAATGAGTGATATAGTGTAATCAGATAGTAAGCCTTGGGGATGCTCCTGGACAGTGTATATCATTGAGTGTCCTGTTCCATCTACACTTAGTATGCCCGTTGTAGTCCACTGTATGTTCCTCTCACCTTCTCATGCTAATCAGTGCTTCCTTGACTACTGTAAGGCATGCTATGTAGGGCTGTCTTTGGAAATGACTTGGATGCTTCAATTTGTATAAAATACACCATGCAGCTTTTTTTTGGGGGGGGGGTAGGATGATCTCAGGACTGGTTCACCACTCAACGGGCCTGTTCAGATGCCAGACTGGTCGGGGGTGTGTGGCAGTGTGGGAGGAAGATATGACAGGCAGGCGAGTGCTTCATCTTATGTTGAACACCACTTTGAATCCATCCAAGGCAGGTTGCACAGAAAAACACTTCCTTTGCAGCCCACTTTGGATCCTTTGTGTAGGGAAAACAGGGCTGCAGGGCATTTGGAGTGGCTCTCTGCCTTGAGCCAGACTTGGATTGTGTCCTCATCCAATTAGGCTGGCTGCCAGTTTGCTTCCAAGTTCAGTTTAGATGCTGGTTCTTCCTTTTAAGGTCCTTCTCAGTCTCAGATCCACATACATGAAGGGTTGTCTCTCCCCTAATAAACTCAAGCCCTGATTAAGATGTGCCCAATAGGCCTTAATAGCAGTACCATTATTGCTCCAGGTTTTTACAATGACAACAAGAAGTCACTGTCTCTCTTGTTTTACAATGGTTTGCTACAGAAGACCTATAAAATCCCCTCCTGGATGTCCTTTTGTAAAGATTACAAACTCATCCACCTTTTGAAAGGTGTTTGACTAGTTTTCTGGTGATTTATTGATGTGGACTTTTTATTGTTTTACAGATAAATTCTAACTAACTTTTCCTAGCATACAGTATAATTTTTGTTATAAACTGTATTGAAACTTTCAGAAGGTAGTACATAAATACCTGAATAAATAAATGATCAAATAAAACAGTTGTGCATGGTTGATTGATTTCATAATTGTGGGTTTTTTAGCAGAATGTCTAATTTTTTTAAAAAAATACACTTGGCATATGATAGGTAAGAATTGTGGTTAATTCTTACCTGCTAGTGATTAATTCTTACCTGCCAGAATTTCACTGGAAGGCCAAGCACTATAGGAAACCTGTTTACATGAAAGGATCTTTTCTGTATGAACCTGGCACTTGTTTCCCCCATGTTAGACTTGGGACAGAACCAGTGTTCCCTCTAAGCTGAGTTAGTGTGAGCTAGCTCACAGTTTTTTAGCCTCCGGCTCACACATTTTTGTCTTAGCTCAGGAAGAATGGCTCCAGAGCAAACTAATTTATGCAGTAGCCAAATCGCTTGCTCACAACTTTAATGCCAGTAGCTCACAAAGTAGAATTTTTGCTCACAAGACTCCATAACTTAGAGGGAGCATTGGACAGAACCCTCTTTTTGAACGTGGCATTATTGTCAATTAATTTAAGAGAAAGGGTGATGACTGGTCACCTCTGTCTTCAGTCTGATCCTGCCATAGCTTTAAAGATACAATTTTCTTCAAAATGACACTTTCCCTTTTTGGCAACAGCAGTTATATGATAACAATGCATTGAAGATAGAAACAAATTCAAATATACCATCCTCAAAATCTATTTCTTTCAATTTACCATTCTTCTTCATGTATTCAAATCCAGACTTGTGTTGAGCCCTGACCTGGATAGCCCAGGCAAGCCTGATCCCATCAGAACTTGGAAGTTAAGCAGGGCCAACCCTGGCAAGTATTTGGATGGGAGACCTCCAGAGAATACCAGGGTCAGGAGGCAGAGGCAGGCTATCGAGCCACTTCTCTGAATGTCCTCCGTGCCCCAGTAGGAGTCATCAGAGGTCACCATGACTTCCAGGCAGGTGCACACATACATGCAAAAATATGCCCCCCCCCAATCTAGACTTGTCTTATTTTTCACTTCATATGGTTTGCACGTGCTGATGCTGAAAAAGAGTATGATCTTTGCTGGCCATTCTTTTCTCTTTTCTGTAAGAGCTACCATTTCCTTTATATATCTTTCCAATTTCATCAGAACTGGGTTTTTTTTCTGTGATGCAATTTTCTCTTATATGATCTGTCTTCAGTACAGAACATTTTATTGGATACTTTTCTTCATTATTTAATTTCCTTCACCTGTTATCACCATTTTTCTGCAAAGTTTGTTACATTTCTCCATCTTTGTCTGCATTAGGTCTTTTTTTAAAACTTTCAGTTATTTAACCAAATTTTGAAATCATCTTCTTAAATTATTGCAGATCTTTTTCGTGGTCTCTGTGCACTTAGGCATGGAGGACATTCACACCTCTGGGATATGGTGCGCCTGCACCAACCCTGATTGGTAACATAGAAAGTGAAAGGAATTTTCGTGCCCTTTCCCCAGTCACGCGCCAGGCTCCACTGCGCATGACTAAGGGAGGGGCATGGAAATCTCACCAGTTCTCTCCTGACCGCTGTGCTGGTAAAATTTTCTCTGCTTCGGTCAGTAACTTTCTCCTTCGCCTTCGGGTCTTTTTCTTCTCTCAACGGATTCCTAGTTAGGGAAATAAAAAATAGTGTTAATTAGCAAATTGGACTGTTTTTGTCGTTGTTTCTGCTTTGGCAGACTAACTCCACCCCCCCGCCTATGGCCAAACGATGGGGCTTCTTCAAATGGTGGTTGAAGTGCGGCAGTAAAATCGCTCCCCCTGATGGACACTCCCTTTGCCTCCTGTGCCTTGGGGAACCACACCGATTGGACTCTTGTGCCCATTGCACCAAATTCTCGAAGCAGACGAGAAAGAATAGGGCTACCAGACTTCATGTTGCCTTGCTGGACTTGGCGCTCTCACCAATGGCGTCGTCACAGGACACCTCAGGACATGCCTCAATGTCAACTGCTGCGTCAGGGTCAATGGCCACAAGGTCTCCGGCACTGGCCTATTCCAATGTCAATCGACCAGTGCTGAAACGCTCAGTCCCGCCATCTCAGTCCAAAGCCCACATTTCCACTAAAAAACGTAGGGAGGGCAAGGACAATGGGCCTGTCAAGTGCAAGAAGCATAAGAAAAGCTCCCCTGCTAAGGCTGCACTGACCCCATGCTGGGCTGCAGGTGCGATTCCCGTTGGGGCTGCTTCGCTTGACTCCTTGGGCCATGGGCAGCTACAAGGTGCATCACCTTCACCTTCGCTGCATCCTATCCAGCTCACGGACTTGGAGCAGGATATGGATTTAACACAAGCCTCCCAATCCTCCAGTATCGAGAGCCTTCATTCGGATTGAGGAGTGAGCAACTTTGTGCATCCTTCCCCACATTGACCCGATGATCGAGATTGACCAACAGGAGCGTTCCACTCCCCTCTGCCTTCCTGGGATCAACACCAGTGGCAGTATACATATGTGGCCTATCCCTTTCTTAGTGGCATGCCGTGGCTCCCCCCATGCGCACCGATGGGGTGGGATCATCAATCCATCGCATCCCAACTCTCCCGGTATTGAGACCCTCCCCCGACACTGGAGTTTTGTCAAACCACAGCCATTGCAACCAATAGGCAAGATTCATAAGCATCTGCTGCTGGCACCATTGCCATTTAAAGAGCCATCGGAGCCAATGATCTCGGCACCGATTCTCCAGATGTCATTTTTGGAGCAGTCAGATCGTTCCATCTCCTCGGATTCTTCATCTCGTTCCAGGGACGATAACCCAGATCCCCCAGTAGAGCCATCTCTACCGCAGCAAATAGGGGAGGATTTCCTAATATCCCCCTTTGAGGACTTTAAGTCTTATGGGGATTTTGTTAAACGGATGGCTAACACTCTGGCCCTGTCAACTGTTCAACCTCCGCTTACAGTTACAGACTCAGTATTTGATATTGTCCAGATGGACACTTCCATAGCCATCGCGTTGCCCATGACTTCGGTCCTGCTGCAAGCGACCAAAGCTCCCTGGTCCCATCCGGCTTCCATCCCCATCTCTAGCAGGAGGATGGATCATGTGTATAAGGTGCAGGAAACGGGTGCTGAGTTTTTGTTCATTCACCCTAAACCGAACTCAGTGGTTGTCACCTCCTCCTTGAAGGGCAGACATAATCATTCTGCTCCCCCTGACAAGGAAGGAAGAAAATTAGACTCCTTCGGCGGGAAGTTCTATTCCATGGGAGCATTGGGCATCAAGACTTCCAACTATACTGCCTGTATGGGGAGATATCAATGTGCTCTTTGGGAGTAGTTGTCTGAATTTATCGCAGCCCTCCCGGAGGACCTTAATTGCCAAGCTAGGTGAATTCAAAAAGAAGCATGCTTTTAGCTAAGCATCATCTTATTTATTTATTTATTTATTTATTTATTTATTTATTTATTAGCTTAACGCCACTAAACACACTCTGGATATGGCAGCCAAGACTCTCACCTCAGCGATCACCCTTAGACGCCATGCTTGGTTACGCTCTACAGCAGGTTACCAAATCCTTTGTTGAGGACCTTCTTTTTGAGGGTGAAGGCCTTTTCAGCTCTACAATGGATACTGTCTTGCAAGATCTTGACAAGAGTATCAAAACGTCTCACAATTTGGTTGTCTCTCCAGCCCCTAAACATAGCAGGGCAAAATCTTGGAACAAACCTTGGTCCCGCAGATCCTCACTCAAGTCTTCCCCAGAGATGCAGTGGCAGAGATCTCTGAATGTTTCTTCACACCCTTATGGAAACAAACCTAAGTTTTCATCACCTGCTCGGTCTAGGGCTAAGGCCCCTAAGGTCTCTAAAGAGAGTCTTTATCCACCCATGCCTCCCACCCGCCTGTCCCCTTACCTCCCTGCATGGCACCAGATAACTTCGGATCGGTGGGCCCTTTCAGTCATCAAGGAGGGATACCTTATTGAGTTTATTCAAACTCTGATAACCTCCATGTGCACTCAACCGTCCAGCACACTCCTGGAAGAAATTTAAAATCTTCTCCCAAAAGATCCTATAGAACCAGTCCCTGCATCCCAGCATTACCAGGGGTTTTATTCCTGATTTTACAGTCCCCAAGAAGGACGGAGGCTTCTGTCCCATTATGGACCTCAGAAACCTCAATCGGTTCATAATTTACAAGAAATTTTGCATGATGACTCTGCAGAGCATCCTTCCACTTCTTGAACAAGGTGGATGGATGGTGACTGGACTTGGAAGATGCATATTTCCACGTAACAATCCATCCAGCTCACAGGATGTTTCTGCGTTTTGCTGTAGGAGAGGGACATTTTCAGTACAAGGCCTTCCCTTTTGGGCTATCTATGGCTCCCCGCGTCTTTACGAAGATGATGGTGGTCATAGCCACTCACCTCCCGCATTCATGGTGTACGGATCTTTCCGTACATCGAGGACTGGTTGTTGGTAGCAGATTCAAAGACCACCCTGCTGAACGACATAGATCTCACTCTGGGTGTCCTGGAAGCATTAGGACTGAAAGTAAATCTCAAAAAGTCCATGCTCCTCCCTTCCTTGTGGGTCCAGTTAACTGGGCCAATCTTGGACTCGAGGGTCTGCAAGGCATTTCTTCCTCCCCAAAGAGTGGCCAACATCATTGCTTTCATAAGCCTCCTTTGTCAACAGGGAGACGCCTCAGCGAGACAAATTCAGCGTCTCCTTGGGCTGATGGCTGCCACTACAGCAGTATCAGTTTTGCCTAGCTACGTATGAGGCCACTTCAGTTATGGTTTCTCAAGAGGTTTCACTTGCAATGTCAACCTCAGTCCTAGACGTTTATTCTTCCTACTCAGATATTGAACTTGCTGGACTGTTGGGAGAATCCATGCAATCTTTTCGCAGGAGCTCCATTTCACCCACCCGCTCCCTCTCTGACACTCACCACAGACACGTCTCTCTAGGGGTGGGGAAAAGTGCTTCAACCTCCTAATCATTTTTGTTGCCCTCCAGCTCTGCAATATTTTTTTCATTGATACAGTGACGAGAAGCACACAGTTTTCCAAATAAGGTTGCACCATAGCTTTATACAAGGGCATTACTATACTGACCATTTTCAGTCCCTTTCCTAATAATTCCTAGCATGGAGTTTGCTCCCCCCCCCCGGGCTACTGCTGCACACTGGCTTGATATTTTCATCAGTTTCCACTAATACCCAAAGATCTCTTTCAGTCTTAGTCTCGACCAGTTCAAACTCCATGAGCGTATATTTAAAATCAGGATTTTTTGTATGCACCACCTTACACTTACCCATGTTGAACTTCCATTTGCCACATGGTTGCCCACTTCTTTATAGAGCTATCACAAGTAGGTCCTGTTTTCACCCATGAGATGCTGCATGATATGCATGTCTCCCTATTTATTTCATGCGGCAACCTGTGAGATTAAAACAACATTTTAAGAATTTGGTTGCATTAGAATCTAAATGACTCATTTAAATGGCAATTTAGTAGGGGTCCCGCCCCCTTAGGAAGTTGTGTCTTGTGTGTTACTCTTGTTCTATTTCTTTTTTCTTCTTTGATGTTTGGAAATCAGGATAAAATGTAATAAAAAGAAAAAAAAGCATTTACTTTTTTCCAGAGAAAAGCACTGTCACTTCCTTTTAGTTCAAGTGAGTTAATAATGATCTCTTCTTTTCCTTCTATGGGATAAGTGAAGCACTAGAACAAAAATTCCTATTAATCTTATGAGCCATGTTGCATCTACAGCTTTAAAAATCTTCATTTCAGTGGGTCAGAACGTTTCCAGCTGTTGATGCAAGTCAAATAGAATGGATAAATTAATCTTTTTCTCAGATGTTGCCATGTAAAAAGTTATCTTGTAAGAATTTTCTACCAAATTTGTAAGTATTTGAAACTTGTTTTGGAAAACATGCAAAAGATTTTGTGTTGATGCAAGGTTCCTACAGGAAGCATCGTTCTTTTGAGCAAATGAGGAACATGATCAGATAAAACTATTTGTACCATTTAGAAGATAGCTGGTTTTCAAAGGGCAGGAACAAGACAACGACTCCAAATATGTTGGGAGATGCATGCCATCCAAGTGTAATTCCCATAATGTCCTTTCCTAACTGAAGAAGAGACACACTACTTACTCATAGTTTTTGAGAAGACCGTTTATGTAATCTTGGTTAAAATGTTTACTTTAAGCTGAACTGGTCTTAGTTTAAGAAGCCGGTATCTTTTAGGGGAAAGCATTCCCAGTGGAGATTACAGCTGTAATATGCGTTCTTCTGTGATTGTTTTCACTTAAAGGATCAGGAGTAGGAAATCTGTTTTAATTACATAACCATTCGAAACAAATCTAATTTTCTTTCTTTCCTTCTTTTACTTCACTTCAAAACATTAAAACAATAAAGTATATATTAAAAGAAAACTTATATATATTTATTTGTTTGTTTGTTTGTTTTGATTTGTATCCCGCCCTCCCCGAAGACTCAGGGTGGCTAACAGGGGCATGAATGCCAATTTAAACAATATAAAACAATATCAACAGGTAAAATTATAAAATCAAACAATACAACATAAGCACAACATTTAAAACCAAGATGACGGGAATACGATGGCATGGTTTTCGAGGTGGGATATTGAAGGTGGAATAGCGGCAGTGGCGGCTCCTACTCAAAAGCCTGGCGGAAGAGCTCCGTCTTGCAGGCCCTGCGGAACTGGACAAGGTCCCGCAGGGCCCGGATCTCCTCTGGGAGCTCCTTCCACCAGGTAGGAGCCGCCACCGAAAAAGCCCTGGCTCTTGTGGCAGCCAGCCTCACATCTCTGGGGCCCGGAATTTCCAGGAGATGACGGCCCCCAGACCGAAGTGCCCTTGGGGGAACATGTAGGGAAAGGCGGTCCCTCAGGTAAGCCGGACCCTGGCCATACAGGGCTTTAAAGGTGATCACCAGCACTTTGAAGCAAATCCAGGACGCTATTGGCAGCCAGTGCAGCGCTTTCAACACAGGCTGAATATGGTCCCTCCTAGAGAGACCCATCAGCAGCCTGGCTGCAGCATTCTGCACTAGCTGCAGCTTCCGGATTTGCGACAAAGGCAGCCCTAAGTAGAGAGCGTTACAGTAGTCTAACCTTGAGGTGACCGTCGCATGGATCACCGTGGCCAGGTCATTGCGGCCAAGGAAGGGGGCCAACTGCTGTGCCTGCCTCAGATGGAAAAAGGCCGACCTGGCAGTGGCTGCCACCTGGGCCTCCATTGTTAGAGAGGAGTCCAGGAGCATTCCCAAACTCCTAACCTCCGACGCCGGCACCAAAGGTACCCCGTCGAAGGCCGGGAGAGGGAGCCCCAGCCCCGAACCAATCTGACTCAGGCCCAGGACCTCCGTCTTTGCCGGGTTTAGTTTCAGCCGGCTCAGTCTGAGCCACCCAGCCACGGCCTCTAACGCCCGACGCAGATCATCCGGGGTGGAGCCCGACTGGCCCCCCAACATCAGATAGAGCTGGGTGTCATCTGCATATTGATGACACCCAAGCCCACAACTCTGGGCAATCTGGGCAAGGGGGCGCATGTAGATGTTAAACAACATCAGGGACAGCACTGCCCCCTGAGGCACCCCACACTCAAGGGGTGTCTCCGGGACCGCTGTCCCCCTATCACCACCCTCTGTCCCCGACCTTGGAGAAAAGAGGCAAACCATTGAAGGGCAAGCCCCTGAATCCCCACGTCGGCAAGGCGGTGGGCCAGCAACTGGTGGTCGACCGTGTCGAACACTGCCAACAGATCCAACAACACCAGAGCTGCCACACCGCCCCGATCCAGATGCCTATGGAGATCGTCAGTAGGGTGACCAGTACCGTCTCCGTCCCATGACCCGGGTGAAAGCCGGATTGGTAAGGATCTAGGATGGAAGCATCATCCAGAAAGCTCTGCAGCTGCAGCACCACCGCCCTCTCAATAAGTTTGCCCAAATAGGGCAAATTGGACACCGGCCGATAGTTGGCCAATTTGGTTGGGTCCAGAGATGGCTTTTTCAAGAGGGGGCGGACCATTGTGTCCTTGAGCGCCCTGGGGAACCGCCCCTCCAAAAGGGGCGTGTTGATAATCTCCTGCAGGGCACCTCGAAACCCCTCATGGCCTGCTTTAATGAGCCACGATGGGCACGGATCACGGTCGCAAGTGGTTGGACGCACAGATACAAGCAATCTGTCAACTTCCTCCAGGCTGAGCAGGCTAAAACACTCTAAACCCGACCCCAAAGACGAGCAAGGGGCCTCAATTTCTCTAACTGTTTCAATTGTGGCAGGGAGGTTGTGGCGGAGTGCCAAGACTTTATCTGCAAAATAGCTCGCAAAAGCCTCACAGCCAATATCCAATTCCCTAGCATTTTGCCTGCCCTGTGGCAGAGCCGTCAGGGATCGAATTGTACTAAATAATTGGGCTGGGCGTGAGCTAGCAGATGCAATCGTGACTGCAAAGAAATCTCTCTTTGCGGACTTGACTGCCATCTCATAGGCTCTCATAAGCGTCCTATAGGATGTTCTTGATGCCTCGTCGCGGGCTCGACGCCACCGTCTCTCTAGCTGTCTCAGTTCTCGCTTCAGCTCGCGCAGCTCCTGGGTGTACCAAGGCGCTCGCCTAGCACGAGTGCGGAGAGGGCGCCTGGGAGCGATCTCGTCAATGGCTGCAGAGGTCCGGACATGCCAGTCCTCCACGAGCTCATCCAACGAGCCGCCAGGGGGTCTTGGATCCTGCAGGGCCATCTGGAACCTCATAGGGTCCATCTGGCGCCACGGGTGAGTAAAAATCTGCTCGCCGTCTAAACAGGGTTGGGGTGGGATATTCAGTCGGGCCCTCAGGGCCAGGTGGTCCGACCATGGCACTGCCTCTATGGCAATCCGGTCCACCGTCACCCCCGCCGCAAAGATCAGATCGAGCGTGTGACCAGCCCGATGCATGGGAGCTGAGATGAATTGGGAGAGTTCCAGTGCCGCCATGGATGACACGAGATCCGTAGCCCGGCCCGAGGCCGCGTCCTCAGCATGGACGTTGAAGTCACCCAAGACAATCAGCCTAGGGTGCTCCAGCGCCCAGCCTGATACGGCCTCAAGCAGGGACATCAGGCCACTGGCCCGTGCGTTAGGCAGCCGGTACACCAACCAGATCGCCAAACTCTCCTCGGCCTCCAGCATCAGGCTGACACACTCTATGCCCGTGATCTCCACAGATGGAAGCGCCCTGAAGGAGTAAGCCTCCCGAATGAAAATGGCCACTCCCCCCCCCCGCCCCCTGGTCTGTGACTGGTGGAGGACCGAAAACCCAGGCGGGGCAAGTTGAGCGAGGGCTACCGTTTCGCCCTCCCGCACCCAGGTCTCGGTCACACATGCCAGGTCCACTCGTTGATCTTGTACGAAATCCCTAAGGATTGAGGTTTTATTATTAATAGACCTGGCATTGCACAATATTTAAACAATTTAGTAAAAACATAGAGATACAGATACAACACAACAAGGGAAGAGGGCCAGTAAGAGTTACTGGGGGTACATCAAACGAAATAAAAAAGTCTTCCCCCACTGGTGGAAGACAACAGGGGAGGGAGACAGATAAATATATTCTTTCTTGATTCATGACCTCTTTTTGCTAGGAAAAAACTTAAATGCTAACTTGCATTGGGTTGGAGCCAAGAAAACACCAGTGCGAGATATTAGCTGTTGAAGTATTTGCTGACTTCCTGCATTCTCTTAGACTTCCAAAAAAGATATCGTAGGCTGTGATACCCATATGGACAAAAAGCTACAATTCTTGGCAGGCTGCCTTGAAGAGCAGGAGACAGGATATTAGGTTCCTCACGTGCCACTTAGGGTAATACCTTCCACAGAGAATACAGATTTCTCTCAGTCTTCACCCACTCATCTCTCTTCCCTCACACATACTTGACAAACACTCCCTCTACAAACCAGTCAACTCTACCCCCTAGGGTACAGCTATCATTTAATCATAGCACACTTCAATCACCCATCCAGCTCCCTTCTTTCTTACTCAAGAGGCCTACATATAAAACCCACAGCAACATAAATATAAAACCCACATTTTAATCACAGAAATAAAACACACAAAATATTTACATAGCAAAACACCACACACCTTCTGTCAGTGGCCTTCTCCCTTAGTAACCATGAGAACATAGGACACATTGCCGACAGTAGAGCTTTTATATACTGTTGAGCATTGAATCATTTATAAAGTTTAAAAAATATGTTAGCAGGAGCAAAAAAACCCATTCCTGTGGGTGATAGATTCTCACAGTTTAACATCAGAATTTCTGACTTCCACTTTGTTCAGTGGGTCTAACTCCCAGGTTCATATAATGGCAACCTTACTTATTTTCTGCCTTTCTACTCATCAAGAATACTCATGGTAGTTTCTACAGAATATCTAGTGTAATGCAGCACTCAGTTTTCGTAGAAACTGATACAGTACTATATGGAAATTTTACTGTATAATATTTTACCTTATAACTTCATGAGTGCCTTTACATTATTATTACCACGGCATCGTGGCTCCATCTTAATGAATGATGCAGTCTAGTCTAAGCCCATTAGTTTCAGGGGATTTATACTGGGGTAACTTTGCATAGGACTATGTTGTCAGATTGGGAAGACAGATGGGGCAAAATTATATTCCCCTCCCCTCTACTTTCAATCCAGCCTCCGCTATCTTCTTGCTGCTGTGATCTTCCAGTGTTTGTCACTTTGGTGGCTGAAGAATTCAAGTGAAGATTTGCTGGCTTGGGGGAAAGATTGCATTAGAGTGGTTTTTCTCATGGTGTGGAGCCATCACCCCAACTGGCCAAATGTTCTGTTTTTTGTGTGGTAACTGCTGCTTACCTTGCCATAGGCTGGATGTTTGAAATTTCCACCATCTAGTATTGATACTTTCTGTGGCTTTTTTCATCTCATTGAAACTATCAATCAAAAGCAGGCTAGGTAACCATGAAACTCATTTAACATTCATGCTGAGGTGACATGTGTTGCCATCTTGTGTCATTTAGTTATTTTAGCCCTACCTTAGTTTGCGGTTTTTAATTCTAATCCTACCCTAGTTTGCAGTTTTATATTCTTCTAATGGAATTGTCCCATCCCCCCACAGCTGGAGGCATCAGTACATCATTACTGACTTCCATAGGCAGACACAACGGTGCTACTTAAATGTCTCTTTATTGGAATCAGCAAAAGTCCACACAAGTTTCCTCATGAGTGCAGTTCCCTTCACCTGCCTGCTTTTGCCCCTGAAAAACCTCAGTGGACAGAACTGTGCCTGCAGGGCTGGCCCATGGTGTCTGGGCACTCTAGGCCAGCTTGTGGCCCCGCGCCCCCCCTGGTGATGCCAACCTCCTGGTGGGGCGTGGAAAGGGGGGGCGGCACCGGCAGACCAGGAAAGAGGCGGGGGTTTAAACCCCCATCTCTTCCCTCTAAGCGCTGCTTGCCTGCATGCCCCACAGCTGCGGGGTGCCCAAGCAAGCCAGGGAAGAGGCAGGGGTTTAAACCCCCATCTTTTCCCTCTAAGTGCCACTGGCCTGCGCGCCCCGCAGCTGCGGGGCACCCCAGCAAACCAGGGAAAAGGCAGGGGTTTAAACCCCCATCTCTTCCCTCTAAGCGCCGC
Organism: Gekko gecko; assembly: GCA_029375565.1. Taxonomy (NCBI): domain Eukaryota; kingdom Metazoa; phylum Chordata; class Lepidosauria; order Squamata; family Gekkonidae; genus Gekko; species Gekko gecko. The sequence goes on along the minus strand of JAPDNY010000001.1, from coordinate 143,337,314 downwards.
TGGCCTGCATGCCCCACAGCTGCGGGGCGCACAGGCAAGCCAGGGAAGAGGCAGGGGTTTAAACCCCCATCTCTTCCCTCTAAGCGCTGCTTGCCTGTGTGCCCCGCAGGGGGAAGGGGGGGCAAGCTCCACCGCAGCCTCCTGAGCCCCGCTGGGGCGTTCTTTGCTGGCGGCTGCGGCCATGGCCCTCGCCTCCTCTCCCCCCCAAAGGGGAGGGCAGGCAAGCTCCGTTGCCGCCTCCTGTGCCCTGCTGGGATGCTCTTCACAGGTGGTGATGGCGGGGGGTTTATCACAGGGGGGCAGGCGCAGTTTGGTGTCCTTGCAGCTGGCGCACTCTAGCTCACCTAGTGGGTAAGCCGGCCCTGTGTGCCTGTGCCTTGGGGCAGTTCTTTCAAGCCTGCCCAGATCTGGTAGCCTTATCTTGCTCCAGGTCCCAGCTCCTCCTTTAAGACCTACTTCTTCCTTTTCTGCACCTACCCAGCCTTTCCCAGCCAGCTTGACTTCCTCAAATCTCTGTCTCTTCTGACATCTCCCTTTTTATTTCTGGGGTTCACCGATGTTGGCCAAGCCCAGCACCCTTCTCTGAGCCTTGTTCCTCTCTTAACCCCTTCTTTGCCTTGCCCCACCCCAGCTGGGTTTGCATAGAGCTAGCCAGAGGCCTGTGCTGTCCCCCATGCCCCCCCTCGTTAAAGCCCTGAGCTGCCAGACCTCCTACCCCTGCTGCTGTGCTCAGTTTGGTGTAGTGGTAAGTGGGGTTTGATTCCCCATTCCTCCACTTGCAGCTCCTGGATTACCTTGGGCAACACATAGTTCTGACAAGAGCTGTCCTTGACAGAGTAGTTCTTGAAAAAGCTCTCTCAGCTCCACCTACCTCACAGGGTGTCTGTTGTGGGGAGGGGAAGGGAAAGGAGTTTTAAGCCACTCTGAGACTCTTGAGTGAAGGGCGAGGTATAAATCCAATCTCTTCTTCTTCAGTTGATGTGTGGTGGGAGACTGTCCTGAAGGTGGTGCAGCCCCACTCCTGCTGGGCCCATCAAGTTGCTGCTGCCTTCTTGCAAGCTGCCCTGCCTTAAAACAGCTGCTGCCTCTCACCCACGAGGTGGAGCCTCCTCTGGCATTCACTGCTGCCTGTGTGCCACAGGAATATATTACAATTTCTAGACTCACAACCTGGGACCAACATGCTAAAGAAAGAAATAATATGACACTTCAGACTGCTTTCTTTCTTGGTGCTTTTTGAGCGGATTTTGGTAGAATAGTGTTGTATCAGTTTTTGTGAAATTAAGGGCTAGATTATGCTAGATATTCTGTAGAAACTGCCGTGACTATTTTTGATATACATAAGTAAAGTTGTCACCATATGAACATTCTCATGGGAGTAAGGCCCACTAAATAAAGTGGAAATTGATTCTAAGTAAGTATGAATAGACTAAAGTTTTAAAAGTTATTAAGTTTGTCTCATCCAAGTCACGACCATCATAATGTTTACTGTTATTGTCTTTAATTAACTGAGCTGCGTATCCTGGCTTCAAAGCCTCTATTCTCTGTCAGACTATAATGACTCTCTGAGCAGTTTTTGATGGACTGTTGTGATGAACAGGTGGCTGTATCAGATTTCAGAAGCCTGGCATCAATTCCTGGCTTAATCTTCTTCAGAGACAGATGTCAAACCATTGACATGGCAATTCTCAAAACAGTAAATCCTGAGCAGTCTGACTAACTTAATTTGGACCATTCCAGAGCTAACAGTTTGAGAACTGCTTCTTAAATGCCTTTAGAATTGCAGCATTGTTATAAGCCATGGGCTTTCTAGTAGAGAAGCAGATGGATATCGAACAGTAGAAGGATGAATTCCATTACTGGTTATAAGATTCTCTTTTGCCAGTGATGCAACACTATCCACTAAAGGTGATCCTGGTGATGAATGTAGGCTTTGTCTGAACCGCCTTAAAGGATATGCTACTTAACTTGACAGATAAAATCACTGTTGTTTGGTTTGACCCTCTGTAATTTAAATAGAGTTTTTCTTTGTTAATTTAATTTTGCTTTACTCAGTGTTATCAGTTGATGGTGATTAGATGATTAAAGCTATGAGACTGGCTTCTTGTAAGTTGGACCATGATTTACTTACTGGTGGGAACCCGGGTCTTTTGTGGGCTTGAATTAATGCATCATTCAGGAAGTTATATGATAGAGTTGACTGGCGCCAAATCAACACTTGCTGGACCTGCTTAAAAAGTAGCCCATATATGTCCCTATCAGTAAATGATGACCCAGGTTGTAATATCCTATGGCAGGGGTGTGAGTCTTTTTTGGTGGTGAGGCACACAAAAGAAAACTAATATATTCAATATTTGAAATCAAAAATTAAGAAATCACCTTTATACACATGTGTGCAAAGAGAAGGCTAGATCACACAATTTTTGCAAGAAAGGTGCAGGAATAACATCACAATACAAGAGATGTGTCTCATGATCCTTTGTGATGTTGCCGTGGATGTTATATACTAATTCTCAGATTGTGCACCACCTGTGCAGTCATGCCATCCCTGACTTTTATTTGTATTATCTGCTTGCAATACATTATAGTCAAGGGACTGATTATTCTGTAGAAGTTTATTACATGCATTGCTTGTACTTAAATATGTGGCTGGTACTCCCTTAGGGCAGAGTGTTGGATAAGATGAACTTGATACCTTTCTGTACTTAACTTTCAGTAATATTATAGTATTAAAAGATGATGGAATTAAGATGCTCTTTTCTTCTTCCAGGGATTCGGAAAGACCGCAGAGGTAGCCGAATGCTGAAACACAAGCGACAAAGAGATGAGCATTATGGCAAGACTGGAGGCATTGCGCTTGAATCAAGAAGCCCAACACTTTGGCCAGGCCCCCTGGTGATTAAACATACCAAGAAAAATAGTCCAGCCCTGTCTCTCACCGCAGACCAGATGGTCAGTGCCTTGCTAGATGCTGAGCCACCTGTTGTCTATTCAGAATATGACCCTGGCAGGCCTTTCAATGAAGCTTCTATGATGTCATTGTTGACTAACCTTGCTGACAGAGAGCTGGTACACATGATCAACTGGGCCAAAAGAGTACCAGGTAAGAATGGTAGCAAAGTATGTTTGAATGGGTGTTCTCAGAGTTACAGACCTCAAGGCATACTGTATTGACTAAAACCTATATAAAATGAAAGAAAAAAGAATCATTTTTATTTCCCTGCACCCACACAATTCAAGTACTATAGGTAAAATCCAGACTCCTTTACCTGCAGAAGCAGGTAAAAACTTGGGGTAAAAACAACCCTGCTCCCATACATTTGTGACAACAGTGGTTCAATCCACAGAATTAAAACCAAGAGCCTTAAGAGAGGCAGACAAGAGTCCTTGGGTGAACAGCTGAGCTCAGTCATCTAAATAGTTTGGTAAAATAAAATAGAAGTCCATATTTTATATTAACAGGAGGCAGGTCATAAATGAAAGAAATACAAAATATCAACAGTTCATGGGAACTATGTGGGCCTACCCTTGGGGCTGACCAGGAAACTCCAACTGGTGCAGAATGCAGTGGCACAGGTCCTTACAGGGACACTGCGCACAGCATATATTCAGTTTGTGCTGCATGAGCTGCATTGGCTTGCCATGGAGTACTGGATCAGGTTCAGGGTCTTGGTACTGACCTTTAAGACCCTTAATGGGCAGGGACTGATGTACCTTCGGGACCATCTCTCCTGGTATACCCCCAGAAGGGTGTTACACTCTGTAAATCAAAACCTACTGGTAGTCCCCAGCCCGAGAGATATCCAACTGTCCTTGGCCAGGGCTTTCTCTTCCCTGGCTCCAACCTGCTGGAATTCTCTGCCAAATAACATCCATGCCTTGTGGGACTTAATGCAGTTCCACAGGGCTTGTAAGGCAGAGATGTTCTGCCAGGCATTCAGTTGAGGATAGCGACAGTTCCATCTTGGGATTCCCGTCCCCTGCCCTTCCATGAGACAACAGTGCTTATTGGGGTTTTAGCACCATCTTTAGCTGAATTGTTGGACTATTGGTTTTAATCTTGTTTTATCTGATGTCTTATGACCATGTTGTACACCACTCTGAGTCCGGTCTCTGGGGGAGGGTGGTTGATAAATCATATCAAATAAATACATAAATAATTTTTAAAAGTAAAAATAGAATCATATCACAGTCTGCACCCGTTATGCTATCCCAGTGAGTCAATGGACAATAAAGTTCAACAGATCTGTTAATACATCCAGGGGTCATTTAGTAGAAAAAGAGGTGCAGGAGCTCATTAGCATAACTCATTAGCATATGCCACACTCCTTGACATCACTGGAAGTCTGTCAGAAGGCCACACTCACCACTCAGGCTCCCCCCCAAAAAAAATCTCCAAGGTATTTCCCAACTCAGAGCTGGCGAGCCTATCTGATGGCACGGGTGGGGGAAAACAAACAACCCACCCATGTCAGGTAAAGAGGGGGGATACCAGGATACCAGGTCAATATATTTTTATTCTCCTTGGCACTGATGGCTGAGGTACTTTTAGTGTTCCTTTTCTGTTTGACTGGCAACCTTCCTCTCTGTTATAGTTGACTGTGGGTTTTATATCACTGCCATTTAGTGTTGTTTTTGTCAGCCACAACAAGGTCACTTTCAGAGAGGAAAAGCAGGTTATCCATTTTAAAATAAATAATGTTGACAAGTCTGGATCCAGAACAACAATAAAATCACATCTGCTAAACAAAACCCAATGATCTAGAGTTGTGGTCTTCAACCTAGGGGTTGGCAGACAGAGACACTTGTCCACCCCCAAGCCCTTTGGAAATACCCACACATATATAGACACTGCAAAGGTGCCATGGCTCTTACTTCTCTTTGGATGCACATGAAGAAGAGCAGGATGGCAGGGTGAGGTCACTCAGCAGCGAAGAGGAATCCTCTGGGGTGCCAACCGTTGGAGGGTGGGCTCTATGGCATTGTACTCCACTGGGGTCCCTGTCCTCCTCAGACTCCACTCCCCGAATCCCCAATCTGGAGCTAGCCACCCTACCATTATACCATTAGAAAAACATAATTGGTTTTGCTTTCAGTGCACACAATTAGGAACGTGATTGCAAAGGTATACAGTAGTCGTGGCTCTTCTGGTTATGGTAATTGTGAATATGGCTCTCTGCAAACCACACAGTGAGTACCATCAGTTTACACTCAAATTTTCACACTCAGAATGACTATATTCCAAATTCTAATTTTAAACCATTGCTGAAGAAGTCACAACCCCTTCTCAAGATGCATCTGGCTTCTCACCAGCCCTTCTACCCCAGCTCAACTACACCTGTGCTTTTGGGGTATAGCTGGGGAGCTGCCATGCTGAGCAAAAGAACAGGATATGCCACCATTTGATACATTTGCCCAACAGGAAAATAAGGACATCAAAAATCATTGATTATTCTCCCCCCATTTGCTATTGAAGTTGTCTAGTCTCAGCCTCAAATCTCAGAAGCAAACAAAGCAGAAGATTATTACACAATTCATTTTCTTGTAAATCTTAAAACAAACAAACAAAACCTTCTCAGCTATCAGGAAATCTCTCTGTCTTAATCCAGCCTGGATTGCACACACTTCTGAAATCAGTGATTGACAATTACCACAGATTTCTGGAACAGCAGTGACTATGGAGTTGTGCTGTCTGCCCTGCCAGTCCTGTGGAATTATGGGAACCAAATACACTCAGACTGTCAAATCACACAGTTTCAAAGACTTTTCTTGAACATTCTCAACTAGAATTCCTGCAGTTAAGGCCTGGTGCAATACATATTGCACACATAATAAATATTGCTGGGAAGCTTTTCTAGAAACCACAGATATTGTTTTCAATGGAATCTACCAATATTATATTTGCGAGTAGAATGGCTGAATAACTTCTTGGGCTTTTGTCCCACACTGATAAATGAAGTGATAACTAAATTCCAAGTAAATACTGAACCACAGGCCAGTAAATGACAAACCCATGGACACCTCATGGAGGATATGAGGTGAGAGAAATATAAGAGTATATACTGTAGCAGACTGATGACAAATGGTTGGAGTCCCCCAGCTCCTTTCTTGGAGCAGCAGGTCAAAATGCCACTCAGACAATGCTGCATCTGTTTTTCATATTCCCTCCAAAACATTTCATACTTATGCATCTACCCCCTTTACAAAAGCACGAAAAGGGGGAGGAGTTTTAGTCAACAGTTTAAAAAGTTTTTAAAAGTGTATTTGCATAAGTTAGGATGATCTGCTGTCAGCCCCAAGGCCAAATTATGTTCTAAGAAGTACCTGCTGCCAGCCTGGCAGGCAGGCAAGAGGGTTCTACAGAGCTAATGGTGGCTGTTTAAATGGGTCAATCCACTTTATCTCCTCAGACTGGCACTTTCATAAGAAATTGTTACTGATTAGATGCTTATGGCTTCCTCTGGGGTTAGTTGCTGTGAGTTCAACACTTTGCGGAAGCAACCCCCACCCCTTCCCCACAGCCTCATGATGCATTTGTGCACTTCTGGAGGTTCCCCTTGCTTTTCTCCAGTGTTTCTCAAACTTGCTTTGCTGCCAAGTTTTAGCAAAGATTGTAGTAAAGCCTGGAAAGCTGCTGTCTGGATGGGAAAATTGAATTTTTTTTCTGGCCCAGTTGGCAGTCATTTTCCCTGACCCTGTGGCAGCCCAAACTTTGCTGATCATAAAGGTGCCTCTGGACTCAGACTTTACAGTGCTATCTTAAGCATTTCTACTCAGAATCCTACTCCCAGTTTATTTCGGGGAAAGTTCTTTGGTTTGCACTTTGCAGTTAATGCTTTCACTCTTATGGGGATTGATTGTTTGAATCGTTCTGCCAACTGGCCATTCATCTGGTGCAGAAACGTGGAAGAATGTGCACTAACCTCGGGGAGGCCGAGGAGGAGGGGGCAGGCAAGGCTGGTGCCAGGTTTTTTTGCACACTAGGGGTGCGGTCAGAATGACCTTTTGATCAGGGTTCACTGCTATTTCCTTGCGCATGTAAATTTCACATTCACATGTGCCAATCCGCCTACCTTAGTGAAGCCGGCTTACTTGCATAATACTCTTGGTTCTCTCCCGCATTTTCCTGGTGCAGGAAAATCAAGTATTTTCCAGGTATTTGCAGTTTGAATCCGCAGTTATGCTGATGTGGACAGCCATATCTCGCAATGATTGTGATTAGGCTTGTCTGACCGTTCTTCGCGCCGGGAGAGTAGCAATGAGTCAAGAGTGAAGGATTCCACTGGATTCCTCTTTCACCAGACAGATACAAGGGAGACGGGCAGCGCGCCAGCCCCCGTACCTGTACTTCCAATCTGGGCCGCTGACAGCTGGAGCTACTTTGCAAGGGGGGGAGGGCAGCAGCAGGCAGGCTGGAAAGGGGAAGAGGCGTGCCTCAAGAAGGAAAACTGCCTGCCAGAGGTGCCGGGCTGCTCCCTGGGCAGCAGCAGTGGGAAGTGAAGAAGCGATGGGTGCAAGGGCCATTGTCCAGGCAGCCTCCGGGCCCCGCAGACGGAGCTGCAGACACAGTCCCCGGCTGGCCAGCATTGAGCAAACAGGCCAGCTGGGGGGCGGGGCAGGGGGAGGAAGCCTCGCAGCAACTAAATCAGAGGAAGAGAGGGCTGCCAAGGCAGTCCCCCTGGGCAGGGGGGGCCACATATGTTTCTTGGCAGCCTTGCAGGTGCGAAACGGTGATGCAGGCAGCAGGCACCTTGTGATGGATCATGTGGCAAGGGCAGCAGTTCATTTGCTTCCCCCCCAATTTGGGGACAGGTAGCCGAGGAAGCCCCATTTGAATGGTGCACCTCAGGAGGAGGAGTGGCATGCCCAGCTTGCCAGCAGTGTCAGAGGGCAGAACCCCCCTCCCCCCGGCCTGACTTTTATTTGCCTCGTTTCCTGGCAGATGAGGAGGAGGTTCGAAGGAGGTGGAGAGAGAGGGGCCGGCTGCATCTAGACGGTGCCCAGAGCCTCCTCCCGCAATGCTTCCAGTTCGGGGAGGGATGGTGTGATCATCCCAACCCGAAGAAAAATATTCCTGGATTAAATCATACCGGGAACAAATCGCAATTTCCTTGTTGTGTGGCCACGGCCTAGGTGAGGCTACCTTCTGCACCCCCCCGGTGTGCCCCCAAGCCATACAGACTTTAACAGTCAAAACTAGCACTTTGTACATGTATGCTGTGTTTTGCCACATGACAGGTAGGAAAAAAGTAAAAGAAGCAAATTTTGTAGTAGTGCATTATCCACGCAGAAAAGTACAATCATAATAGGGTTGGCAGCATATTTGAATACTGGATTAGACTTTATAGCATTGAGAATACTGACTATTTTGATACAGTAATCAATGGTGGACAGGATTAATCATATTTAAGCAATAAATATGCACCTGAAAATATGTTGTATGAATACAGTATACAGAAAAATATAAATGTTTAAAGCTGAAGATAATCTTAGATAAAAAACCTTACTGCACATTCCACATGATTAAAATCTTGTCTTAAAAGTAATGTCACTCGTATCAGAATAAGAGATTTCATATGCGTTTTTTTCCAGTGCTTCCCCAAATTTCTAATTTTTCCATCATAAAAGTTGGGGAGGAAAGTCCCATGGACTTTTTTTCCAGGGCTTCATATTGCTTGGAACCATCTAAGGTAGAGGCAGTCACCTGAGGCAAAATAAGTAAAGTTTGCTCTGCATGGAGAAACGTTTTCTTTGGCCTTGTGTTAAGGTTCCAGGATAAGTGATGCCAGATAAGAGGAGAAAATCCCAACACTGCTGGAGCAACTCCCAAAGTCAGAAAATGAACTATTAATGGGAGCCAGGAGGTGAGCCATGTTGGTCTGAAGCAGTAGAACAAATGTAGAGTCTAGTGAGGGCACCTTTAAGACCAACAAAGGTTTATTCAAGGTATGAGTTTTTGTGTGCATGCCACTGGACTCTACATTTGTTCTATTAATGGGAGAAAAAAGGTAAAGAAGAAGCCTAGTGTATGACCACAGAAATTACAGGCTAAGGATGCAGTTGGGGGCACATGGAGAGATGCTTAAAGAGCAAGCACAGCTACCCCCAAAGTGCTCAAGGATGCCCCCTTAAATTTCAAGGGACAGTGTAACCCTGGAATTCAAACACTCCAATACCTAATAATTTGTATTAAAAGTCTTCCCCCCTCCTCCAACCTGTCAATGTGCAAAGTTGGTGTGTTAACCACCCACTACTGAGCAAAAATCCACTCTGCCCATGGTCAGAAGCACCCTCTGTAGTCATTTCCCATGATCAAAAGTTATTCCTGTTATTGGCAACAGACACATTCAGAAAGTTGAGGCTGCCCACCTTCCTGTACAAAGACGGCTATTCAGTATTGACAGAATCCTACTCTGCACATGGTCAGAGTTGCTATAGTGACTGATTCCTAATATAGTTGCTAGGACTGAAGGAACAGAAATGTAGGTCCCTTCTCCTGTATAGAGGGAAATCACTCTGCACATGCCGAGAAACAGAGTTACTCCTTCTAATGAACCAGCCCTAGACCCTGGCAGAAAGTGAACATCCCTCCACCAAGACACTCACTTCGCTGCTCCTTCAGAGATCACCGAGGCTTCATAGTGCACCAAGTTGAAGAAGGGGAACACGGGCAGCCGGGAGAAGTACAGGGGTAGCTCCCCCAGGAGCAGCTCCATCTCAGAAAGTCCTGTCATGCCGGGCGCGTGAGCAGACGCCGCACAAAGGAGAGAAGGCAAACATATGAGCTAATGGGGGGGAGGGGATTAGCCTCCAGCTCACAGATTCTTGCCTTTGCTCAGGAAGGGATGGCTCCAGAACAGACTAATTTATGCAGCAACCAAATTGCTCACTCGCAGCTTTAATGCCAGCAGCTCACAGAAGTAGGGGGCAGCGGGCTTTTCGCGAGGGAGGGGTGGGGTGTTAAGTCGGCGGGGTGCCCTCAATTGCCTAACTGCGCCTTATGAAAAAAACAGCCCTGCGGGCAGACCTCCAACCAGACCAGAGATGCCGAGGAAGGGGCAGGCGGGCCTCTCTGGAACATCGTGCCTCTGTGTGGGCCGGAGAGGTTGAGCAAGGGGTGGGCAGGCCTCCCCAGAGCGCCACCCCTCTGAGTGGGCTGGAGAGGCTGAGGAAGGGGCAGGCAGGCCTCCCCGGAGCACTGTGCCTTTATGCGGGGCCAGAGAGGCCAAGGAAGGGGTGGGCAGGCCTCCCTGGAATGTTGTGCCTCCATGTGGGCCGGAGAGGCCGAGTAAGGGACAGGCAGGCCTCCCTGGAGTGCCGCACCTCCACGTGAGTCGGAGAGGCCGAGGAAGGGGTGGGCAGGCCTCCCCGGAGTGGGGGGGCCTCTGATCACCTTCCTACAGGCCCTGAGCTCTGGCACAGAGGCTGTAGAAGGCAGCGGGGGCGCCTCAGCAGGCAACGGGAGGGCTCCGCAGGGAACTTACCTGCCTGCTGCTTTCTCCTCGTGGCCCAACTGAGAGCAGTGGGCAGGGCTGGGAGCAGGGGGTGGGGCTTATGTGCCCACCCCCTGGGCTCCTTCCTGGCGGAGCAATGCTCCGGTGCGCTCCTGCTTGAACCGAGGCCTGAATACATCACACAGTGAGATGGGTAGATTATAAATGAAACTGCCAACTACCCAAGAGGAAAGGCATGTAACTTCCTGCTGGTGCGTACTATTAAATTTGTAAAGACCAGGCTACATCATTTTCTAGCCTGAAATAAATGTATACCATAGCTAATCTAATTTCCATACATCCTGATTACATTGGTATCCAGGAAGCTTAATCAAGAGATAGCATTCTTTTACTTCGACAGATCATGGTAGTAAAGTAGGAGACTTGTCTGATTTCCAGCACCTTGTGTGAACAAGCCTTGCCACTGGTAATTAAGTTTAAAGTGATAACTCTGAGTTTCTTTGGAACTACCACATAGTTCAATAGTAGTGTTTCTGGTTTAAATGGAAGGTTAATACTAACACATTTTTCAAATACATAATTGCTATTATTCTACTTAAGCTGAAATGTTGTGGCATTGCTAGAACTTATCAAGGAAATATGATTATATAGCCTCGAAAGGAGATGTTGACCTCCTCAAAGCAACATTGCTTCAACATCAGTGAGACTCATCAGAGGTACACTGTTACAAAATCTAGAACAGAGAAAAATTCTCTTCTGCAAATATTCAAAAATGGTCATCTTAAAATTGCCAACCTTTGACACCTTAAAACAGCTGCTGCCAGGAACTGAAGGATGGGTAAGCTGCATGGTTCATTCCAAGGAAGAAAAAGGCTTGCCAGTTTCCCACGATTCCCCACTCCTGGCTCTTGTTTCCCACCACTACTCCCATCACCAGTAGGAGAAAAATAATCTAAAACATTTCACCATCAGTCAATGATATGATGTCACTTTCAGAAAAACCTGGAAGTCATGTCAGTCTTCTCTGGGAATCGCTGGAATTTCCATGGTATTACCATAAAGTTTCCAGTGATTTCTAGAGATGCATGATGTCCCTTCCAGGTTTTCCCTGAAAGTGGCATTGCACTGTTACCTGATGGTGCCCCCCATGTTCCTTCCCCCAGACTCCCACCAGTTGCTCTCTAGATAAAAGCAAAGGGCCTGTCCTCTTCAACAACGCTCTACCATATTCTGTAGCCTCTGCACTCTCCTCTTTTGGGGTAGCTCTTAGCATCTTCTAGGAACCATAGTTCCCTGTATGACAACACCCAGAGTTTCTGGAAACCATAATAGCTGCATTTCCCAATGTCTTAACTGAGGTCTAACTCCAGTGCACAACAGAAGCCCTTCCTATCCTCCATTACATTAGTTAGGTATATATTAGTTAGGTAGTTAGTAGCAGGAAGAATCTCATTGGGCCATGCAGTAAGGGCCTGTTATGCTCACTCAAGATCCAGTTTACAGGCCAGACTATATTGTTAATTTTTTGAGAATTCTGTAGAATTAGACAGGTTCTTAAATTATTTCCAGAGCCGACTTGTTGGTGGAGTCTGCCCATCATTAATTCAAATATAAAATACATATGCATTCTAATATAAAACTGATATAGGATATCCACTTGATTAAAAATTACTCTCTTTGTTGCAAATGTAAAAACATACACAAGTGGTGTATTCCAGTCAGACAATGATTTTAGCAACACTTGTCAAAACAATTTTCCATTCTTTCCTGATCCACAGTTTATTGAGAGCTTATGGCACCTCCTCTTTCCCAATCTTGAAGTAAGTTTTAAAATTAGAATGGTTACCATTATTATCTCCCATTAGTTCTTGTTTTAGAGTATGGATTTAAGTAGGTAAGAGACAATGATTGTGGTGATTGCTGACATTAGGTGTTTCATTCTTGTCTGCAAATATCCTGTTAATAAGATAATGTGTGAACATGCTTTCTGTGACAGCTCATTTTCCACCCTGCATTATCTGCTTTCAGATGTTAACAAACCCATACAAGGGCATAAAATGCTCCAGTCGAAGTTCTTACATAAAATCACCAGAGATTTTTTAAAAAGTTCTTAGGAACAGGGCAAGTTATAGATACTTTACTTGATAATGCCAGCCTAAGCAAAAATGGAAATATTTTCCAAGCAGAAATGGAAGCTTTTGTATTTCATGCCTTCTTTTATGAGATAAAATATTAGTAATGAAGATATGTATTTCTTACAGTATTTTCCCATGAAGTGTTTCTCACAGGACTAGCATTTAGCAGTTTTGACTAATTCTCTTAGTTTACAGCACATGGCAGTTTTTTTCCCTCAACCTCAGCTTGTGAAGTTGTTGGTGTGCTGCCATACTAAAGATGAAAGATATGAAAATTGTTCTTGGACAGACATGCTAGAAAGAACTTGAGCCCCAGAGGCTCTCCTAGCACCTCAGACCTAGCTGGCAGCTGCATAGAACTGGGAGGCAATGATAGGTGTAAGCAGGGCCTTTTTTGTAGAAAAAGCCCAGCAGGAACTTTTTAGCATAATAGGCCACACCCAACAGCAGAAACTCATTAGCATATTAGACCACACCCATGACAACACAGCTTATTATCATATTAGGCCACAGACCCCATGTTACCAGAAGTGTGGTCATCCAGCCACACCCACCTTTTGCTTCTGTTTACCTTGTTTGTTGTCAAAACCCAGGGCTTTTTTTGGAGCAAGAACTCCTTTGCATGTTAGGTCACACACCCCTAATGTAGCCAATCCTAATGAGTTCCTGCTGTTGGGTGTGGCCTATTATGCTAATGAGTTCCTGCTGGGTGTGACCAACTCAGGAGCCAGCCGGAATTCCGTTCCTGTGCGTTCTTGCCCCAAAATAGCCCTGGGTGTAAGTCATGCCTGTCACCTTCTCCCATGCTACCATGCTAGTAGAGGGGCTGTGGCTCAGTGGTAGAGTATCTGCATTGCATGCAGAAGGTCCCATGTCCAACCCCCAACATCTCCAGTTAAAAGGATCTGGTAGCAGATGCTATGAAAATCCTCTACTTAGGAGACCTGGAAATCTGCTGCCAGTCTGAGTAGACAGAACTCAGTACTGAGTAGACAGGCCTTAATGAACCAATGGTCTCATTCAGTGTAAGGCAGCTTCATGGGTGTGTTCATGTGTGTACTAGTCCCAGTAGGGCTGCCAATACATCAGGGACACACCTCAGTTGTTTGAACAGAAAGCCTCTGTGCTAAGCAAAATTGCTTGGCCATGTGTGCCAGGGATCACTGGTTTACAAAATCCACAATTTTGTATTTATAGGAAGCAATTTTTCTTCTCTAATTCATGTGCAGTAATTTTCAGTCTACTTCTCTTAGCAAGCTCAGAAAGATCTTCTATTTCCCACTACGGAAAAAAAAACATTATGGACATGGGAAAGTAAGATGTTTTACAAAATGCCTAAAAATTCATACACCTAAAACGTTAGACGATTTTTCAATTTTTCTGTTGTCAAAATTTTAGTTATGTTTGTCACTCTGAAGTGTATTTGGTGTACCTGAATACCCAAATCAACAAAAGTTTTGAAAATATACTCAGATAGACATAAACTGTGAACCTCTACATTTAAAAACCTAGTGATTTAGTTAATGATAGCTGAGTATTTTTAATCTTTCTTGAATCTGTCTGCAGACTATATAATGGAATGATCTTGAAGGATAAATCCAAAGCCCCAGAAATACTAAACAGTTAACTGTACATTTGTATCATCTTTCACTCATTATGGAAGGCAGGCAAGCATGTTTAATGTTATAATGAGTTGGTTGGTGGTTGTGGTTAGATGTTCAGGTTATATAACCAGTACCTAATAATATGAGCGTGGGGCAAGGCAGTGTTGAGAATGTTTTTAATTAAGAAATAAAGTGTTTGGCATTGCCTTTAAATGGCTTAGCTAATTATTTACTTCCAGTACAGTAGCTGTGTAGTTTAATGATCCTAAAAATGGTACACTGGGCATTGCAGGCTTTGAAGTTTCAAGATGATTCACAGTGCTACAGTTATTTAATAGTTTTCTGAACCGAGAAGATAAAAACTTGGCACTGAATTTTTGTTTTAATGCTGCTGTCGTTGCTGGTTTTCTTAAGGCATTGTTTTGTCATTTGACCCTGAAAACCAGCTTGTTTGTTAAATTAGGAACACAGTGTGAAGGACCAACAATAGCTATGGTGGTTGTTTTCTAGACACCAGCATTCTTGATTTTAAAAAATACTTGAATACTTTAAATGCATATTAAGATACTTAATTGTTCTGAATGCTAATAATGGGGGCATCATGCAGGCAAACCTTCCATTGGAGGGCAATCAAAAAATGTGGTATTATCACAGAAAAGGGCCTCTTCCTGTTTACCACCCATCTCACATTGTTTAGTGGGGGATTAAGAGAAAGTGCTCTGAGGCAGTAAATGGGCAAATTCATAAGGAAACAGGTGACCCTTAGGTATTCTGGGCCCAGACTGGTTTGGGCTTTGAATGTCACAATAAGCACTTTCAGCTGTGCTGGGAAATAGAGAATCTATGGTATAGGGGGTAAGGTGGGGGGGATTTTAAATACCTTTTTGTTTTACATGTCCCAGCCGTCAACCATACTACCATTATGAAGTGAATGGGGTCTTCTATATATCACCTAGTTTTCTGCTGCCACCATTTTATCTTAAGATAAAACACACTTTTTGTTTATACCATAGCAGCTTCATTTATACTCGGTGCAGGATAGACGGATGCTGAAACAAAGGGTAAAAAGAACCAAATATGGAAATGTTTGTTACAGAATTAAATATTTAAAAGATTGGTGTGAGTATTAAGCTGGCATTTGTTATATAGGTGTACCGTCTTAATTTTTTTTAGTATTACTGTAATGAATGGAAGTGGAAATCATATGCTAGTTCTCCTACAAAATTAAAATAGCCAATTTCCCTTTCTCTGCTTCATCTTTGTATAGCATTGAATGAACTTTACATTGACTAGATTGGGGCATAGCAAATCTCAGCTGCCAGGCCACCATGATGCCTAGAAATTTCACTGTGATGTCTAGTATTTTCAGTAATGATTTTATTGTAGTGCATCTCAGTAATTTTCAGTGAAAGTACAAAAGTTTTTTCTCTGGTGGAAAAGGGTCCCCTTTAACCACTGAAAAGGCCAGTTTGGTATAGTGGTTAGGAGCGGTGGTCTGTCATCTGGAGAACCAAATTTGATTCCCCACTTCTCCACATGCAGCCAGTTGGGTAACCTTGGGTCAGTCAAAGTTCTCTGAGAGCTGTTTTCTCAAGAGCAGTTCTCTCAGAGCTCTCTTAGCCCCACCTACCTCATTGGGTTTCTGTTGCGGGGAGAGGAAGGGAAGACAATTGTAAGCCACTCTGAGACTCCAAGTGAAAGGTGGGGTATAAATCCAACTCTTCTTCTACAGTTGGCAAAAGCAGCTTTAAAGAAGGAGTGGTTACCAAAGGAGTGGTGCTCTCTCTGAAGTCTTCAGTGAGAATCACATGGGGCAAAAGGATTCAAAATCTATCACTACTTGTAGTCAGTTTTATGATCAGTCAGTTAGTTGATGATGTAACCATTTTTATTCGGCCTTTGGCTTGGAACCAGTTAGATTGTGGCCTGAAAAATTTTGAACCTTAATCGGTTGAAGACAGGATAGAATATAAAGCAAGCCTCAGCTGATTCTAGGTGCTAAGAAAATGTTTTTGCCTCTAGGAACCAGTCTCATTTTTTCAGCCTTCAGAGTTCTGTATTTTCATAATCAAAGGCTCTTATTTTTGGTACCACAAAACCTAATCTGAACATCTTCACAGCTCCTCAAGGTTATATTAAAGCTAAAAAGTTGTAATAAATAAATAAGTTGTAGATTTTCTGGGCTGTATGGCTGTGGTCTCGGTATTGTAGGACCAGACGTTTCGTTTCCTACAATGCCAAGACCACGGCCATACAGCCCGGAAAATCTACAACAGCTAATGCACTCTGGCCATGAAAGCCTTTGACAACAAACAGTGGTAACCTTGGTTGTTACCACCAGCACAGAAAGTGAACCTCTGTCCCTAGTTTAACCTCCTAAATTTCTCATAATTACATTATTACTTTAAAAAGTTCAGTTTCATTGAATATTGAGCCAGTCATCCACCGCCATTGAATGGGGTAAAGAGAAGTCATCCATCACCACTGAATGGGGTAAACAAGCCTTGACAAGAACTTCATGCAGTTTTTTTGTTGCTGTTGTACATCAAAACATTCTAATGTGCCTTGATTTGGATAGCCTAGGCAAGCCTAATCTCATCAGATTTTGGAAGTTAAGCAGGGTCGACTCTGGCAAGTACTTGGGTGGGAAATCTCCTTGGAATACCAGCAGTCAGGAGGTGGGGGCAGGCTTTATTCAGCCACCTCTCTGAATATCCTCCAGTAGGGATCAGTCACCAGAGGCCACCATGACTTCCAGGTGCACTCACAAGCACACACACAAACATGCACATATGAAAAATACAAAAAAAATGGAAAGGAGTTTCAGAGGGATACTGTGGTTGATATGATCAAAAGCAGCTGCAACACCCAGCAGACTCAATGAAGTGGCACTCTCCCTCTCTCCCTTGTATAGATCATCAGAACAACCAAGGCAGTTTCTATTCTAAATCTAGAATTGAAGCAGGGTTTGTCCCAATAATCAGGTGCTTTCAGGGCTCGCAGTCCACCATGTGTTTTCGGGTATTTGTGACCACTGAAGAAGGCCTTTCATGGCTGAAACGCGTCTGGTCTTCAGTATCATATGTATTGTCCCATCATGTGTATAAATGTGTGAAAGTTCTGTTTACATGTGGATTTTAAATGTATTTTAACTTGTGTAAAGGTAAAGGTTCCCTTGCTCGAAAGCCAGTCGAATCCGACTCTAGGGTTGCGGTGCTCATCTCCGTTTCAAAGCCGAAGAGCCAGCGCTGTCCGAAGGCGTTTCCGTGGTCATGTGGCCGGCATGACTAAACACCAAGGTGCACGGAACGCTGTTACCTTCCCACCGAAGTGGTACCTATTTATCTACTTGCAATTTCTTGCTTTCGAACTGCTAGGTTGGCAGGAGCTGGAACTAGAGACAGGAGCTCACCCTGTCATGCGGCACCCGGGTCTCGAACTGCTGAACTACTGACCTTCCAGAGCCTGCAGTTCAGCGTCTTAACCACTTGAGCCACCGCAGCTCCTTTAACTTGTGTACAACTTATTAAATTTTGAACTGTTTAATAATACTTTAGCTCAACCCTCTTGGTTTCTAGCATTGTCTTGGGTTGAGTTTGTTTTTCTGCCCCCCTTCCCCTTTTGTGTAGTTTGGCAAAACTCCAGGACACTGGGTGGTCAGAGGATCCGGCTGCAACGAGGTCTTCCAGATCACATGTTGGGTATTCCTCAGTTGGCTGGCCATGCCCCCTGCACCTCTGCCTCCTCCTCCTCATGTGCCACTGGCCTTCTGGCCAGCTGGCCTAGCTTCAGCATCCCCAGCCGGCCCCTGCTGGCCTTCTACTTCAGCACTACTGCTGCCACGGGGCACTACCCCAAGCCACTGGCCGAGCTTCCCGGTAGGACTCCCATCTTTACAGGTAATTAAGAAGAAGAAGAAGAAGAGATTGGATTTATACCCCGCCCTTCACTTGGAGTCTCAGAGCGGTTTACAAACTCCTTTCCCTCCCCCTCCCCACAACAGACACTATGAGGTAGGTGAGGCTGAGAGAACTCTGACAGAAACTGTTCTTTCAGGAACAGCTGTGCCAAGGTCACATCAGCAGGTACAAGTGGAGGAGTGGGGAATCAAACCCAGTTCTCCCAGATTAGAGTCTGCACACTTAACCACTACACCAAACTGGCTCACTTTAGTCAACTGCCCCCTTAAAAATTTAAATGCCCCCCAAAGAAAAAAATCCTGGCTACAAGCCTGGAAATGTGTGACTGGCTGATAGTTGGAACAAACTTTGGATTAAAAGAGGGTTTCTTTAGGAGCACAGCAGCCTCTTTTAAGGTTGCCAGGACCTCTCCCTCTTTCAAAGAAGCATCTATAGCCTCTTAGACCCCACCAGTGCCTCCCTTTTGGCTAGATGTCAGAAAGGGCAAAGACAGAGCGAACAGGCAGAAGGCTGGACCTCTCTTGGTCTGACCTCCTATTTATGTTGCAGCTGCTGTCATTTTTTTCAAACACAAGTACCAAATTAGAGCACTGGTAATGTCTGATAATTGTGACAACTGTGGAATAATATAGTGACATCAAAGAACTTCTAAAGTTTTCTGCAGTTGGGCTCTCCTTTCATTCCTAGGAATGGTATAGGAACCTTGCAGGGCTGTGTGTGTGTGTTCATAGATCTCATGTATAGGTAGGTTTGCATAGAGTGAGCTTGGAGAAGCATGTGTCTCACAGTGTATTTGGCCCATCATATCATCCACCACCTCTCCCAGGACATGACAGAGGGTCTCTGGTACCTTCATCTTTGTTACATTAAGATACTACATTCCCAGATGGTTAGGATTTACATGAGTTATTGAAATGCAGCTATGTGCCCTACAATATTCCCAGAAATCATGGCCTAAATTATTACTGGCCGGTTTCTAAACTTAATACTTGGATCCTACTTCATTCAAGTAAATAGGGTGGGGTTTAGGGAGGGGAGGGACTTTAGTGCCATAAGCAGCCATTGTTTCCAGGTAAACTGATCTCCATCATCATCCCAGGAGATCTTCAGCCCCTGCCTGGAGATGGGTAACCCTAAAGGTTCTCCTTGCTTGTGAGTGGGGGGGTGTCCAGTGTCTTCTTAGGCATTCCATGCGGGTTATGGGATTGGTACTGAAAGGGGTCCATTCTATTGACATTTCTCCACCTGTGTCCTAGATTGTGGCCTGCCAGCAAGGGCTTAACTCTTAGGTCCATCCTCACAGTATCTGCTAATCATATGTGTTTTTATAACTTGGGGGGAGGGGGAGAGAATGATTTTTGGCATCCCAAGCCATCAAGGAAAGGGATATGTTTGCCCTGTCAAAGTTAGACATTTCATACTTCTTCCTTCTCTGCTTTCTCTGCTAAGACTAAAGGCAGCTGAGAAGAATGACACCTTTAAGACCAAAAAAAGTTTTACTCAAGGTATAAGCTTCTGTGTGCATGCACACTTCTTCAGATACAGATTCAAACTTTGTTCTGCTGCTTCAGACCAACATGGCTACCCACCTGAATCTAAAGGCAGCTGGGGCAGGGATTTTTTATCTGAGAAATGGTGACCTAGCGACCGTATATACCTAGCTTGTTATTGCTGTTTGGCCTTTGCATATGTCAAAACACCTTCATAAAGTTGAATGCTAGTTTGCTGTTCACCTATGTAGACGCATCTGTCTCTATATATGAACTGTTAACTTCCATTTCAGGGTATCTGGGGAAGTGTACATGCACATGAAAGCTCATGCCTTGAATAAAATTTTGTTGGTCTTAAAGGTGCCACGGGACTCAGACTTTGTTCTGTTGCTTCAGACCAACATGGCTGTCCACCTGGATCTGAGAAACAGTGCAAGGTAAAACATTACGCTGCAATGCTGTAGCACTCATCCAAATCAATCCCACCCCCAGCTGCTCTTAAAGAACATTAAAGAGGTTTTCGGTTTCCGGCGTTGCGAATGGCGGCCACCTTTCGGGAAGCTCCCGGAGGTGGTTAGCCCACACACAATTTGGGGGGGTCTTTGCATGTTTGCAAGACCCTAGTGAGCCTTAGGCAAAGGCTCCAAACCGGGGGTGCTTGGGGAGTAGCCTCTTTGCCGGCAGTCAGCCGGGAAATTGAGGCTTTCTCCCCGCCCCAATCGGCCCCGCTGCGGCGTGCCCGTAATGGGACTTAGCAACGCCACCGATTTCCAACAGGAGTGAGGAACAGCGATGAATTAAAGCAAAAAGAAGAAACGGCAGGAACCGTGAGTTGGAGGTCTGAATTTGAAGCGAAACCCGAGCCCTTCCCCCGTAAGCGAATAAGCGGCTGGGAGGAGGGGGAATCCCCCCACTGAGAAGCGGGACTTGTATAAGAAAGCTAAGGGGGACGAAAGGGAAGAAGGGTTGGTGAAATTACCTTTGGGGTGCCATTGAAGCGAATGAGTTAGCGGGACTCCTGAGCGACGCGTCACGAACTTTTATAAAGGAAACAAACACAAGAAATGTCAGCCATGAAGAAGGTCCCTTTGAAAACGGAGAAGAAGGGAGGCGGGACTTCCGGTCCGGGTAATCCCCCTCCAGAGCCGACTGTCAGTCAACAGACAAGCGAGCTACTGCACCCTCTGCTGGTCCAAATACAGAAAATCAGCGAAACTTTAACTAATATGGAAGGTGTTCTCAACAGTCAACAGAGGCAACTAACAGAGACGTCAAAGAAGATGGAGGAGATCGCACAGAAATGTTTGGTCTCGTCGGAAGACATCGGAAAAGTGAAGAAAAGGGTCAACAAGTTAGAAAAGCATCAGGATGTGCAAGAAAAAAGAATTTTGATGTTGCAAATGGAAAAATCGAATCTGACTCTTCGATTTCAGGGCATTAAAGAAGAAGAGAAGGAAGATCTCAGATCTATACTTGCGAATGCCTTGGCACCCGTAACTGGCAGTGATCAGCGTGAGTTAAAAGAAGAAATGGATAAGGTCTATAGGGCCTACTCCACATTCACAAAAAAAAAATAATCTGCCAGCAGAAGTGGTTGTCAAGTTTGTCAAGCAGAGTACCAGAGATCAAATCTTGCGTGCAGTTGCAGCGGTGCCCTTGAAAATTGGGGAGCAGACCATCAGAATATTGAAAGATGTGCCTTACGAAATCCGGATGAAAAGGAAAGCTTATAAAGGATTGACCACTTTTCTACAAAGAAGACAGGTCATATACAGATGGACCTTCCCTGAAGGCCTTTTGTTCAAGTACAAGGATAAAAGAGAGAAGATTGACTCCATCTTCAAGGCGCAGGAATTTCTGAAGAGACACGCCAGTCCAGAGGAAGAGGCAGCACTCGCAACGTGGACAGATTTGAGTAGTGAAGATGACAGCGGCCCAGAGGAGGGAGGTGCCGGAGCGGGAGAAGTGAAAACCAAAGGTGGCCCATCCTATAATTTGAGGGATACCAAAGGAAGACAACTTAAGAAATAACTGTTCGGGAAGCGTCAAAAAGGAGATGACTCACAACTAACCCCAAAGGACATTACTAACCTCATTAACAGAGTTATTTTGAATTTTTGTTAGATGAAAAGAAGACTCTCAAATCACGGAGATTGCCAAAAACTGTATCTATATTGATTTAAACTAACCTTTATTAACAGAATACTCACTCCGCTCTTTTCTTTATCCCTCTATATACCCTACCTTTTTCTATTTATAAAAAGAATAAATTCCTCTCCTTTTTAGGAGGGTTTTGATAAAAAAAAAAGAACATTAAAGACATGTGGGGATCTGATCATGGATCTCAGTTGTCTCTGTCTAGTGGGCCCCTTGGAGTAACTGGCACCTTCAGTGACTCTGCCATCTTTTAAACACCTGCAGTTCATTCTAAAAGAGGGTAATAAACTTAAACATTAGGTGGTGATGCAAAACAAACAAAAACTCCTCCATGTATTTGGTTTTCTTTCTCCCAGTGGTTTCCTTATGACCTTTCACTTTAGTTTCAGACATTTTGTAATTGACTTTTAAACCCACTGAATATTTACTTTTTGGTCTGTTATGCAGATTGCAGAGTGCAGTCTCCTGCAGGTCATTTTAAGGTCTGTTGCTGGACACAGATGAACTCCAACCAGTTTGTGTTGAGGCTGGAATTAGAAGCAGGGGAGAGTTAAAGCCATTCAGGAGGGCTGGGAAAGGAGGAAGTGAGGTGAACAAGAAATAAGATGCTCTTATATAGACAGAGTCCATTCACAGTAAGAGAAGTCAGGCCTGCTGATGCAGTTAATGAGATCATAGTGAGTGCGATGTTCAGGAACAGTGAGAGCCTATGTACCTGAGAAGTACAAACACAAGGAATTTATATCTGACTGAAATAAATGAGGAGAGTGTAAGCAGAATTGCGAACTTTCTGTCAATAGTCTCCAGTTGTACAGGCTGACATTGTAAAACATGAGTTAATAACTAACTTTCTGAATTATTTGAGCTCACAGCAACATAAATTATCTGTCTGTTTTACTTAAGTTAGCATTCTCTCACTAGCTTGTCTAGGAAATAGCATTCAACACACCTCTTTCAGGGCCCTGTCTTTAGGTATTCCTTTCTAATATGCTGCTGTTTTGGAAAACACAAATCAGATGGGGCGATACTACTTCTTGAGCCATTGCCTGTGCATATATGAATGCATGATATTTCGTATGGTATATTGAATGTCTTTGCCTAATAAGCAATTCCGTGTAATGTGAAAGCTTGCACCCCCTTATATAAAATACCAGTGATCATCACTGGTGATTGAAAGTGTGTTCCAGGTACTTGTAATGCTGTTAGAGTTGTATTTTGGATTGTTCTAGTAAACTATGATCACTAATCAGATTATTAGAGATGGTGGAGAGCTGAACCAAGAATTGTTTGGGTTAGAATTCAAAGCAGACAGAAGAGTTGTAGAACCAGTTCTCTTAATGGGCATTCTCCAGACTCTCAAGTTGGTTTCCTTTAAGCATGCTTGATAACATTTGTTTAAGTGGGGAAAATTGCATACTGAGGTCAGAGCTGGCTGACTGAATGAGAGGATGGCTCTCTGAAGCATTAACTGCAGAAAGGCAAAGTCTTCAAAAAATATCAACCAAGATCTTCAAGCAAAGAGGGCATGAATGTTTATGCTATATAGATTTCAGTGTTTATAGAGCATTCCTGTTCAATGGGGGAGGGGGAGAGGAATCATCTAATGTTCGGTATGTTACCTGCTAGGGTTGCCAAACTTCAGGTGAGGCCTGGAGATTTCCCAGAATTACATCTGCACTCCAGACTATAGACATCAGTTACCCTACAGAAAATTGTTGCTTCAGAGGGTGGACTCTTTGGCATTCTACCCCTCTGAGATACTCCCCTTACTCAAATTCTATCCTCTTTAGGCTCCACCTCCAGTCTCCAGGAATTTCCCAACTCAGAGTTGGCAATTAGCTGTTGTCCTGTTAAAAGAGCTTCCTTCCATATCTTAGGCATATAAATGTGTACCACAACAGCTTGGCAGCAGGACATTAGGAAAGCACATAATCAGCATCTCAAACGTGGGCCTGTTAAAGTTCAGCCTACCAATTTGCTTGAGAGGCCACATTCAGGTGTTACAGGAACTGCTCTACAACAACTAAGGAGTCCTTGTCTGTACAAGAACGTTTTGTTTATGCTGCCTGCCTTCTTGTCAGTTCGTATGCTGCCTTTAACCTTGTAACTACTCTGTGTGCTTCCTGCCTGTAGTCTGTGTGATGTTTTCTAGGGTGCCTGATCTAGCCCTGGTAAGTGTTAGGCACCTCCCCTCCCCCATTCCTCTGCTGCCTGGATCATGCTCCTGGAGTGGACTCTTGGACCCTGAACATTGCTTGCTTGCTGATTAACTTGTTTATATGTTTGCATGCCAGTGATTTTGCCAAGCTGACTTACAGCTCAGCCTTTACTAGAATGTTGAAGAGACATTCCTAGCCCGTTCTGTCTTCCGGCTTCTTTCCCTGCCCACAACTGTTTTCATGAGATTGTTGTTCCACATTTGATGAAGCCTTGTGTAATGGAATGGACTCATTCTACTTTGCCAGAATAGTCTATGATGGCTGTGTAGAACTTACATAGCCTGACTCTCAGATGTGACAGGAAATATTGATTTCTATTTTAAACAACTATTTCCGGGCATAGTGACTCATGTGCCCATGCTGTTCTTCCTTTTCATCCCAGATCTCAGATAATTCAGAACATCTCCTTAAACCTGTTTTTACTTTATTCTGTAAAATTCCCTAGGAGATTAATCTTTTTCTGCTATTTAGTCACTTACATTATCTAAATTGAAGGCCACTCATTGGATTTTTTTTTTTTGCTTAGTGACATCTGTCATACTCTGTGGCAGAACATTCTATTACTTTTTTCTCAGAATTCATCCTTCTGCCCTCACATATCAGCAATAGATTAAACCAGTTGTTTGTTTTACTTCTTTTGAGATTTGTCTGTAAGTGAACTTGGAAGCCTCGTGTAAATCTCCAGCAGTCCATTTGAGCTGGAATTTGTACTCTCTGTGCAGCTGGTTCCTTGAATCAATGTAAGCATCTCATAGAAATAGAAAAGACATGAACAGGGTTTTTCCTCCAACTTCCTGATCTAGCAGTTCATCCAATTTCACCTCCAAAGGCCCCAAACCTGTCATAAATAGCTGCAACTGCTCTGATTGTCCCAGATGTCCAACAATGAGGTCTTTGACAATCTGGTGAACAATTTGGATGTTCAGGGCAAAAATAGTACTTAATAGTGTTAATGTTAGTTGCAGTGAACTTAAAAACAGAATATCTTTTTCCTTCAGTCAGATGAAATATTTCATGCTATGACACACGCCCCTTCTCTATATACGATACTGTGAGGGTCTGCGTGTGGCGCCTGGTCAGAGCTGCTACTGATTTCTTCTGACCAGTTCTCTAAGCAAATTTTCAAATGTCTCTTCGGGGTAATTGTTTTGTTTCTGGGTCAGGGATATTTACAAGGACCACTGCTAAGTGTATTGGCAATGAAATAGGTAGGCACCACAGCTGGCTAACGTAAAAACTGAACAGGCTTTATTCACAAAGAACACAACAGGGGGGATGGAAGTTTTTACACAGAGATTAATTTTCTGTTTTTCAGGTTGAACTGTTGAACTTGGTTTCTCTTTGTTAGAATGCTTGTTTCTTTTCCTCAGTTACACAGGTGTTAAATAGTTCACTACACCATCTGATGATCACACCCTCCTGCACTGTTTTGTGGTTAACTTTTGGCTTTGGTTCTCTGGCCCCTTTTGAGTCCAAATGGCCACTACCAGTTTTCCTGACTCAGCTCAGACCTTTTTCTTAGCCCTCACTAAACCACTTCTCTCAAATCAAGGAGTGATGTCTCATTGGTGTATGACACTATTGTGTTTAGGTTTTTAACCATCTGGTCACTGTCCCCCTTCCTTCTGAGGAACTCAGTAAACCAGGTTCTTCCACAGAGAGCTTCAGTTCTCTGACAGACTTCTTCTCCGCTCTCTGTCTCACACACCGAACTCCTTCGCAGCTTCCCTCAACTGCCCATTCCAAACGGAACCTTTTGTCTGTTATCTGCCAATCACTGAGGGTTCTGAAATAAATGGCCCCCTCCTCACTCTGTCATGTGACCCAGCAGTGTTCTGTGTTTTATTCTCTGCTGGTCCCAGATCTTTAAGTCCGTCACACATGCGTACAATTCAACAAATGTTTGCTCAGTTGGAAGTTCCTTAAAAATTCTGGCTTTTTGAGATTTGACTGGTCCATGTTCTTTCAACATGTTAGATGTTGTTGTTTTTTACAAAGAAGTAATTTCAAGCAAGTATTGGAGTGCATAAAACCAGACATGTCATTGAAAGGAAAAATCATAAAACTGCAACTGACTTATTTTGGCCATGTCATGTGGAAGAACTCACTAGAAAAAGCCATTATGCTTGGATTGGTTAGTGGCAAAAGGAAACTGGGCCACCAAAGAACATGGTGGCTAGACACCATAAAAGTTGACACTAGCCTGAGCATGGAACAACTCGAAGAAACAGTACAAGATCGGAAAACATGGAAAGAACTGGCCCATAGAATTTCAAGATTTCCCCATAATGTATTTATTAAATTGTGACACTCCCATGCAACAGTCAAAGTGTTCATGCAGTTGCAGTTGTTGAGAGAAATTGCTACAATGAATATTGCAGCTTCCCCCCTCCCTCAATCTGATTGATGTTGCAGTGGGCTTTGTTGCACCCTTCATCGGTACTGAAATCATGTGGGGATTGGTTGGTGCTAAAAGAGGATACAAAACATTAAGTGTTTTGATGATGGTTACAATGAAAACTCTTGAGACTGCAATTTTTAATGAATATTTAAATCTTATCTTACATACTAGTATTTTTATAGCCCAAGCTGATCCTGCTTTCAGTGGCAAACACACACACATGAAATGCAGAATGTACAAGTGGAAGGAAGGACATCTGTGCCTGTGTTGGAGTTTACATTTAGTTACCCATATTTCCGAGAACATGCCAGTGGGATTTTTCTGACTTGAACTATATGAAGACTTCAAAATGGTTGCAGGTGTTTCTCTGTGAAGACTAATTCTGTTTTCTAATGACTTAAAAGAATGAGCAGACCATGAACTCTGAAGATATGCTTCATGTTTTTGGTACAGCACAGTATGTTCTCAACAGCCTCTATTTGTAGATGAAGAAGTTTGGTATTTAAGTTCCATTTTATATTTGACAGATCTTTTTTTCCCTTAGCCGGTTTCAGTCATTCATATTAGGAGACCAAATATTTAATGCATTAATGTTTTTTTAAAAAGCATGCATGGCCATGTAGGTTTCACCAAGGGCTGACCTGCTTTTAACCACTGAGCCACCCAGCACTGAAAGCAGAAACAGTCAAGTGTACATGGAGGAGGTAATCTGTGGCTGAGTTCAGACTGGCATTTTGCAGCGAGAGCCAGTCATTGCACAAAAGCCCCGGAACAAACAGTTTGTTCCGGGGTTCCCCAGTCACACGGAGCCATCTCATGCGGGAGCTTACCGGGAGGAAGCGGGTCAGAGCGTTCAGACTGCTGGTTCTTCCCATTTGCACTTTGCCGATTGGGGGAGGATCCTGGCACTGCATTGGGTGGTAGAGCGGAGCACGGCCATTCAAACCGCCGCTGCTGTTCCAGCTTGCTCCTGGCTTATCGGCCGAGTGGTCACATGTTGGAGAAGTGAAATGCAGCGGGATAAAGGCACTCTGCAGGATTTGCTACCACTTTACTGAGGTATCTTTTTAATGCAGGGAAAGTGGAACAGCGCAAGTTGCCTACGGCTGGGGAACGCCAGGCAGATGTGCCTGTGTGAATGCCCCCTTTAATCCGCTTGGGAAACGGGGCTGGAATGTGGCTCTCGTGGGGCTAATTGCCAGTCTGAACTCAACCTGTGATCACTTTCTTAGCAAGGAGGGTTGCGTGTTTACTCCTAATATAAATATAGCAGGGACAACAGCCTGTTGTAAGGAGCTTTTGGAGCCCAGTTCAGGGCCAGACTAAAAACACTAGGCAATATCTGCACTTAGAATAAGGTTTGATGCCAAATCCCAATAAAGAACTGAGCATGGGTGAAGGGGGGAAGCTAAATCCTCTTATAAGCTTTCCCTTGGAAGCAACTTTTTAATATACAAAAACTAAATATACAAAATTGTGTTCCATTTTAAAGTGAAGCTTGAAAATAGTATGGTACGTACTATGAGTATGTTAACAAAGGACATTTATTAAAACATAGAAAGAAGTTAATTAAGCAATCAGAGAACTATACTAGAAAGATAGTATCATATCATGGAGGAGCATGCTTATGATGCCTCTGTGACAAGCAGACAGAAACAGCCAATCAGGGCATGCTGATATAGCCATGTTCTGCTAATGTCAGGTTGCTGCTGCAGAACACAAGGGAGGGAACAAAGGGCAAACAGCACCCTCCACTGGAAGGAACCCTGTAGCACGACCAGAAGGAGTCTTGATTGTATTCCTGTGAGCCCTGTTTTGTCCTATTGAATATGTTTACTTGAAATGGGCCATTCATAGTGATTAGCTGACTCACAGGTCTATCGTTTTAGCTAGCTCTCTTCTGCTACACACAGGTTGCTTATTATTACTACCTGCTCTCACTGATCAACAGGTCTCTCCATATCTCTTTCCCCCAATCATTCACATTGTCAGCATTGATCTGGAGGACTTTGCAGCCCGAGTATCCTTCCCTTTTCCTTTGCAAGAGCATACTGGTGCAAACTTTGGGTCGCCCTCTCTGCCCCTTCCCTGTATAATTTTCAGCTAAGGTTGATAGCAAGCAGGTTGAAGACAGCTAAGGGTGATAGCAAGCAGGGAGTAGAAGCCAATCCCCATCTACCAAACCCCAGTCACACAGTGGCCCATTCTGCATCTAGCATTCACTCTGCTGTTTTACCAAACCCACATTGGAAAAGAAATTCCTATCTACATTGCATGTCACTTTCACTTACTTCCTTTCTCGATTTTATAGTAGCTTCCACACTGCATGCCAGTTTCACTTCCTTTGATCTTTCGGTTTTATGGTACTGTCTGCATAGATTTATGGGCATTTTATGGCCATTGGAGCCTCTGGCACGAGCCGAAGGGCGAGAGCAAAAGGGCGAGGCTCTTTGCCTGTGGCTCTTGGCCTAGGGGCTCTGTAAGAAGCCCAGGAAGAGCCAGGAAGCCAGGACCTTGGCTCCTTGGTAAGGTAAGGTAAGTAGACTCCTACAACAGGAGCCATATAAATACAAAGGGTTTTAAAAGGGGGGTTATAGAAAAGTATTTGTTTAAAAACAATTATGAAGCCAGAATGCCAGCAGGGGGTTGGGGGCTATCCAGTGTTTTGCATGGAGTATCACATGTATGACTATCTGCCCACTGGTCAGAAGTCTTGGGTGTGTGCTCGGTGCAAGGAGCTCCTGGTTCTCAGGGAGCGAGTTTGCTCCCTTGAGGCCAAGGTGGCTGACCTGGAGAAGCAGGGACAGTCAGTTAGGTGCACGGGGAAGACTCTCGGGGACTTGTTAGATATGTCCCACTCTGGATCTGGCAGCCCGGCTGCTGCCAGGGAGCATGAGGGTCAAGGGGAAAAGGGGCACCATGCTGAGGATAAGGGGAATGTGCCCTCAGAAGGGACCTCTTCTTCAGCTGGTGAACGGGTATCCTTTCGTACCAAGGAACCGTCCCTGGGAAGGGTGGGAGGGGGGCTCTTGGTAGTTGGTGATTCGATCCTTAGGCAGGTAGACAGCTGGGTGGCGAACCCGCGTACTGACCGTATGGTGACTTGCCTGCCTGGTGCGAAGGTAGCGGACATTACGCGTGTTTTAGATAGGCTGGTAGATAGTGCTGGGGAGGAGCCAGTGGTCGTGGTGCACGTCGGCACCAACGATGTGGGGAAATGCAGTCGTGAGGTCCTGGAGGAGAAATTTAGGCTGCTGGGCAGGAAACTCAAGGCCAGGACCTCCAAGGTAGCCTTCTCGGAAGTGCTACCTGTTCCACGCGCAGGGCCGGAGAGACAGGCACAGATCAGGAGTCTCAATGCGTGGATGAGACGGTGGTGTAGGGGGAAGGGTTCAAGTTTGTTAGGCACTGGGATGCTTTTTGGGACAAGAGGGAGCTGTACAAAAGGGATGGTCTCCACTTGTCCCGAGAAGGAACCAGGCTGCTGGCGCTCAAAATCAAAAAGGTGGCAGAGCAGTTTTTAAACTGAATAATGGGGGAAAGCCGACAGGAGATGAAAAGTCTCTGGTTCGGGATGGCTCATCTCAAAGAGATGAAGGGGTAGCTATTACTTTTGTACAAGGAAATGGATTACAATTGTCCACTGAGACTGTGGCTAATGATAGGAACTGCCTGGCAAGGTCTCGAGGCAGCAAGAGGAAGGCTGTGGGCTTAACAAACGTGGGAAACTATAAGTGTTTATACACAAATGCTAGAAGTCTCTGAGGTAAAATCGGGGAGTTGGAATGCTTGGTGTTGGGGGGGAAATAGACATTGTGGGTATTTCAGAAACTTGGTGGGATGAGGAAAATCAGTGGGATATGGTGATTCCTGGTTATAAATTATATCGGAAGGATAGGGGGAAAGGGTTGGAGGTGGGGTGGCTCTGTATGTCAGAGAGGGTATACCATCCAGTAAGATTGAGAGGGTAAGAGAATTGGATTCCCTTCTGGAAATGCTATGGGTTGAAATAGTGGGTCCAAAAGGAGGCTTAACAGTGGGAGTTTGTTATCGCCCACCAGATCAAAAGATAGAGGAGGATTATAAAATGATGAATGAATTAAAGATAGCGGCTAGACGAAATAACTGTGTTGTAATAGGCGACTTTAACTACCCACACATTGATTGGGTCAATATGAGTTCTAGTCGGGAAAAAGAGATTGCGTTCTTAGACACTCTCAATGACTGTGCTGTGGAACAGATGGTCACAGATCCTACCAGGGGAGAGGCGATCCTGGATTTGGTCCTAAGTAACACCCAAGACCTGGTGAGAGATGTAAAAGTGATTGCACCACTTGGAAACAGTGACCATAATGTCATTGAGTTTAACATTTGTACAGATAGGGAGTTGCCCAAAAAGACTGACGCAACCACTTTTAACTTTAAAAGGGGTAACTTCTCTGGTATGAGGGGACATGTGAGGAAGAAATTGAAAGGAAGAGTGGAGAAGGTCAAAACCATTGGGGAAGCTTGGAGACTATTTAAAAAGACAATCCTAGAAGCTCAGAAAAAATATATACCGCAGGTTAGGAAAGGTACAAATAGGTATAGAAAAAAGCCTGCATAGTTAACAAATAAAGTAATGGAAGCTGTAAAAGGTAAGAAGGATTCCTTTAAGCGGTGGAAAGCTAGTCTTAGTGAGGTTGATAAAAGGGAACACAGACTATGGCAAATAAAATGCAAGTCTGTGATCAGGCAAGCAAAAAGGGAATATGAGGAGCATATCGCAAAAAACATAAAGACCAACAATAAAACTTTCTTCAAATACATTAGAAGTAGGAAGCCAGCCAGGGAGGCAGTGGGGCCCTTGGATGACCAAGGGGTAAAAGGAGTAGTGAAGGATGATAGGGAAATGGCTGAGAAGCTGAATGCATTTTTTGCCTCTGTCTTCACTGTGGAAGAGGAGAAGTGTTTGCCCACTCCAGAAGCACTGATTTCGGGAGGGGGTTTGAAAGACCTGAATCAGATTGCGGTGACAAGAGAGGAAGTCCTCCGACTGATGGACAATTTAAAAACTAATAAATCACCAGGCCCGGATGGCATTCATCCGAGAGTTCTGAAAGAACTCAAATGTGAACTTGTGGATCTCCTGACAAAAATATGTAATCTTTCTTTAAAATCTGCCTCCATTCCTGATGACTGGAAGGTAGCTAATGTCACTCCCATCTTTAAAAAGGGCTCCAGGGGAGATCCAGGAAATTACAGGCCAGTCAGTCTGACATCGATACCGGGTAAGTTGGTGGAAACTGTTATTAAGGAAAGAATTAGTAGGCACATTGATGAACAAAAACTATTGAGGCAGACTCAGCATGGGTTCTGTAAGGGAAGATCTTGTCTCACTAACCTGTTAGTGTTTTTTGAGGGAGTGAACAAACATGTGGACAAGGGGGACCCAATAGATATTATTTACCTTGACTTCCGGAAAGCTTTTGATACAGTTCCTCATCAAAGGCTCCTAAGTAAGCTCAATAGTCATGGGATAAAAGGACAAGTCCTCTTGTGGATCAAAAACTGGCTTATAAATAGGAAACAGAGAGTGAGTATAAATGGGAAACTTTCTCAGTGGAGGGTGGTAAGCAGTGGGGTACCACAGGGATCAGTACTCGGTCCCATGCTTTTTAACTTGTTTATTAACGATTTGGAATTGGGAGTAAGCAGTGATGTGGCTAAATTTGCAGATGACACGAAGTTGTTCAGGGTGGTGAAAACCAGGGAGGATTGTGAGGCACTCCAAAGGGATCTGTTGAGGATGGGTGAGTGGGCGTCAACGTGGCAAATGGGGTTCAATGTGGCCAAGTGCAAAGTGATGCACATTGGAGCCAAAAATCCTAAATATAAATACACGTTGATGGGGTCTGATCTGGCAGAGACTGACCAAGAGAGAGATCTTGGAGTCGTAGTGGATAACTCGCTGAAAATGTCTACACAATGTGTAGCTGCAATAAAGAAGGCCAACGCTATGCTGGGGATTATTAGGAAGGGAATTGATAACAAATCAGCCAGTATCATCATGCCCCTGTATAAATCATTGGTGCGACCTCATTTGGAATACTGTGTACAGTTCTGGTCACCACATCTCAAAAAGGATATTATAGCATTGGAAAAAGTGCAGAGAAGGGCAACTAGAATGATAAAAGGGTTGGAACACCTTCCCTATGAAGAAAGGTTAAAATGCTTGGGGCTCTTTAGCTTGGAGAAACGACGGCTGAGGGGTGACATGATCGAGGTTTATAAGATTATGAATGGGATTGAGCAGGTTGAGAAAGAAGTACTTTTCTCCCTTTCTCACAATACAAGAACTCGTGGGCACTCTATGAAATTGCTGAGCAGTCGGGTTAGAACAGATAAAAGGAAATACTTCTTCACCCAAAGAGTGATTAACATATGGAATTCACTGCCACAGGAGGTCGTGGCAGCTGCAAGCATGGACAGTTTCAAGAGGAAATTAGATAAACATATGGAGCAGAAGTCCACCAGTGGCTATTAGCCACAGGGTATAGAATGAGAACTCTCAGTCTGGGGCAGGTGATGCACTCTATTCTTGGTGCTGGAGGGGGCAGCAGTGGGAGGGCTTCTGGTGCCCTGGCCCCACTGCTGGACCTCCTGATGGCACCTGGTATATTTTGGCCGCTGTGTGACAGAGTGTTGGACTAGATGGGCCATTGGCCTGATTCAACATTGGCTTCTCTTATGTTCTTATGTTCTTATGTTCTTATTCAGGGGTGACTCTGCAGTCAGTATGGCATTGGCCTGGGGTATTTGAATGTGGCTTTGAGCTGCACCTTTTTCTGTTCCAGTGTGGGTTTGGTGAAACAACGGAGCAAATGCTAGTTGCAGAATTGGTCAGTGTCTTGAGTTCAATTTCATTTTATTGGCTTTCACCTATTTGACCACAGCAGTCAGACCTTTACCACATTACCAGGGGATCTAAACATCTATCATCAGCATATTACGATATCCAGTTGCAGAACTATGAATGATTTCTCCTAAAGGCTTTACACAGAGGTTGAATAACATGGGGGATGAGAATAGCACCTCGTGGAACCCCGTAAGACAACTGCCACATTGAAGATAACTGGTCTTCAATAGCAACCATTTAAGTCCAATCCATGGGGAAATATTTAAACCAGCCCAAGGCACATATCCTGACACCTAGTTCTGTCTCCAGATGCTTCAACAGGATGGCATGAATTACTGTATCTAAGGCTGTAGATAGAGCTAGTAGAAGCAACAAAGCAGCATAGCCTGTGTCTACATTCAGACAAAGGTCATCAACTAAAGCCACCAGAGCTGTCTCTGTCCAATAGCCTGGCCTGAAACCAGACTGAAAAGGGCCCAGAGCACGTTAGTTATCCAAGAAGACTGGGAGATGGTCTGCTACTGCTCTCTAAATCGCATTGCCTAGAAAGGGAAGATTAGAGACTGGGTGATAATATCATTTGTATAGGGATGGTTTTTAAAGTAGTGGATGGATAGTTGCCTCTTTGAGTGGCAGAGGAAAGCTGCCCTTAATTAGTGCCTGGTTTATGATAGTCCTCAAGGACTCTTTAAAGTGCTCCTTACATGAGTTTAGTGGCTAGGATGGGCAAGGGTCCAATGTACAAGTGGTGGCCTTCAGGGATTCCAGTATGTATATATGTATGTATGTATTTATTGAATTTATATCCCTCCATATCCCATGATGGGCTCAGGACGGCTCAAAACAGAAATAAAATACAGTGAATATATAATTAAAAACCAATTAAATAAAACAGGATGTCAGTTAAGAAACATTACATTACTCCAGAGCAGCCCAATACACTTCCTGTTAGACATCAGCAGGATAGTAGGCATCTGTAGGCCTACTATGGGCAGGGGAGACCGAGATGGTGGAAACATCCTGTTAATATCCATCAAAATGGTCCATAAGTAGACCAGACAATGTATTAGGCATTTTTTTCTGCTTGGGCTTCTACCCCAAGGGCAGAAAATATTAATGAGCAATCTTGTCAATAGCTTTGAGGAGCATCACATCCCAAGCTCCCACCACAGCCTCAATGAAGCACATATTTTGAATCCTAAAATCCACTAGAGCATTCTGCAGTCCAGAAGGACTCATGAGCCTCTGTGGGCAGGCCATTTTAACTGCCCCCCTGCAGTGTGTTGGTGCCATTCTGCACTGTGAATGAAGGCCATCCAGGCCTCTCCCACTGCTAGATAGTTGCCTGCAAACAGCAAGTGGGTTCTGAAGATCTGCACAGGATTCTATGGCAATACTACATCTCCCCCCTTTGTCCTGAGGAGTTCCTACATGGTAGGATGTGCCTGTTGGAGGGCAGTGTAACTCCTGAACCAAACTTACTACACCTTGTACGGAATTGCCTAGGAATTATGTCAGTACTGTGATAGGGCTGCTCTGTGGAACTCTGATCCTGCAATAGGTATCATAGGTACTTGGCCAGCAGGAGAAGAGATTAGAATAGCGCCCCCCCATCTACTTAGGGATGTGGTTAGATTCTCCTTTAGTGTTGGTGTGCTGAGGTTCAGAAGCTGTAATGGATTTGAGAAGAGCAGACTTAGCAATATGCCACAACAATGTTTGTTCCCTTCCCTGCCTGAATGGACAAAGTGGGGTTTCCATCATCAGAGTCTCCCCATGTAAGTTTTGAGTGTGCATTATGAGAAGATGGAGAGATATAGCCCCATACCACACACCTTATCATCCAAGCTATGAAGGTTCTAGCTGTGGTTTATATTGCACTTAGGAGGCCTGTGATTGGCTAAATACTTAATTGATATCATAAGCTGTGCTGGGGCTTGGGGACACATAGGAAGGCTGTCAAGGGGATGGGACTTGTATTTTCACTGTGGCTACAATCATACACACTAAATAAAGCACTTTTAATCTACTTTTGATGCTCTTTCCAAATGGATTTTATCTGAACTGGCAAAATCCAGTTGGAAAGTACATTGAAAATGGATTGAAAGTACATTATTTAGTGTGCGTGATCGCAGCCAATGAATGTAATTTGTGGTTATTTTTAAAGCTGTGCTGGGGGTTTTATTGATGTAACATTACCCTAGTGCAGGGCTCTTTTTGTAGCAGGAACTCCTTTGCATATTAGGCAACACACTCCTAATGTAGCCAATCCTCCAAGAGCTTACAGAGCTCTTCTTACAGGGGCTACTCTAAGCTCTTGGAGGATTGGCTACATTAGGGGTGTGTCGCGTAATATGCAAAGGAGTTCCTGCTACAAAAAGAGCCCTGCCCTAGTGTTGTGTGCATGATGGGTCCTGGAGTGGGTTAGGATGCAAGCATGTTCTTCAACATGGTCCTGATGCATCCCATTTTTATGCCAACATAGGGTTACACTTGACTGACACCTTACCAATACACTATGGTATCTTTGATATGCTAGTGGAGGGCTTAAAATCACAATCCTAAACCATTCAGAGGAGGACTTTAGGATTGTGCTACAAATCACTTTAATACAACATTTATTCCATCCTTATAATAGTCCATTAATTCCCACTTGTGTTCCAGGCCTGAAAAAAATTCTTAATACCCTCTATTTTCCTGAAGTATCTGTTTAGCCTTTCAGTAATTCTTTAAGTTAACTTCAGATAACTTCAGTATATGTCTTAGTATGTTCTTAGTATTTAAAGAGCTGTGTCCAGAATTAGTTAAGTAAAGGATGCTTAAGATCCAATACCAGATTTGAAAAAAAATATCTAATAAAGAAATGACACAAGATGCACAGCTTGGCACCTTTTTGGAAAAGGCTCTTTTTCTTCATCTTCGTCTTCGTCTCCATCTCCTTTGTATCGTTAGTATCATCATCATATGTCATTGTGTGTAGTATAGTCAGGAGATCCTAAGACTGTCTGGCAACCAGAAGTTATACCCCTTTTAGTGTTATGCACCACTAGGTGGTGAGCTAGACTTTTTTAAAGGCAAGAGATGTTTCCCAGGTGGTTTGCCATTGCCTGCCTCTGCATCTTCCTTGGAGGTTGCCCTTCCAAATACTAACCAGGGCTGACCATGCTCAGGTTCTGAGATCTGATGAGATCAGGCTAGCCTGGGCCATCCAGGTCAGGACGGAAAAGGCACTATCTTATAGTTGTGGCAGCTTTTAACACAAGAGAATATCTCTGCTGATAACAAGAATTTAGGTGGTTTTTTTAAACCACTGATTACTGTTTTTGTAAACTTCTGAGTAAGGGTGTAATATTTCACTAACATAGTTAATATAGGCTCTGCATTGTGAGTAACAGTTGTCCCGATGAAACTGAGAATAAAATGATTCAGAAATGTTACTTCTCAGACAATCTAGGTCAAATATTGAACATTGTTTGAATCAGATGTGATTCCCCCCCCACCCCCATGATGGTAGACTGCCAAGCTGTGTATCATTCTAATTTTGTCTCAGCTTATATACTCAAAAAAGTAACAAAAAAATCATGACTCCATTAGTGATTCATTCATTTTCGTTTTCTTCTTCGGATATAAGAAAAATGGGAAACAGAACAATCAGATCTCCCCTTTAGTGACCTTGAGAAGTTTTATGGAAGAAAAGACAGGTATCCATATTGTACTTGTCCATTTTCCTCAAGGCAGCTAATAGCGGCTTCCAGGAGCATATAGTTTTTGATGAGGACTCTCATGTGAGGCTGCCCTGCTAACAGAAACCAAAAATGATGGGTAAAGTCTCATAAGAAGAAGAAGAAGAGTTTGGATTTATACCCCGCCCTTCACTGCCCAAAGGCGTCTCAGAGCGGCTTACAAACTCCTTTCCCTTCCCAAAACAGACACCCTGTGAGGTAGGTGGGGTGAGAGAACTTCTGACAGAAACTGTCCTTGAGAGAACAGCTGTGCCAGAGCTTGTGACTGACCCAAGGTCACATCAGCAGGTACAAGTGGAGGAGTGGGGAATCAAACCTGGTTCTCCCAGATAAGAGTCCGCACACTTAACCACTACACCAAACTGGCTCTCCTGACTATACTACACACAATGACATAAGTTGTCTGTACTGCCCTTAAATAGGCCTAGGAGAAAGGAGGTAAGAAGGACTGTCTCATCCATCTCTCAGATGGAGGTAGTTGAGTTGATGGGTTGCGCACAGACAGTTGGCAGACAGTACTGGCAGATGAGATAGGAGGTTGCTGCCTCTGAAAAACTGCCACCTGAGGAAACTGCCTGCCTTAGGTGGTCTCATTATAGAGCTGGGGCTTCTCATTAGTACCCAAAAGGCTAGCCAGAAGCAACTTACCTTAACTTTCTCTCACTAATCCTTGTATTCTTCATGAGGAAGCATCAACTCAGGTGCTTTAGGCTCTTGGTCTAGGGTCCTAAGCTGCATGTGACACAGTTAGGGTTGGTAACCATTGACTAGCAACTGACAAGAGAGTGAGGGGCTCGGGATGGGGAAAATGAAATCACACTAATGGCATGATGGCTCCTCTGGCGCAAACCTGGAAATGACAACACTGCATTGGTATGATGCTTAGGGTCCCCCCAGAACTCTATGATTTTACCATAGTGTTTGGGGGGATCCTATAGCACCGACACAGTAACATCACTTGTGAGTTTGCACTAGAAGTGATGTTGTGGTGAAACTGGCAAAACTCTTCCCCCCGTTTTTTTCCAGCCGCCCTGCCAAGTTGTGGCAGGGATACCATGTAGACAATGGGAGACCAAGTAATCCTAGACACTATGAGAGAGTCCTCAGATTGTGTCTGGGTCTGTCACAAGGACTTTCAGTTAGACATGTGCTGCAGGCTCCCTGCTGGACACTCTATTCCAATTTAGGTCACAACTATGGGATGAGATGCTTAAACTTTTCTCCTGGGCCATTTTCCTGACCTGAAATGCCTCAGGGAACTGCTTTTTGCCCCACTGGGAAAATGAATGTGTACCCTGTCAGGAATTGTGGAACACCCAATGGTGTAAATAGGGCCTCATAGGGCCATTTTAGGTCAGGAGAATGGCCCTGGTTTAAGTACCCTCTGCCAGCATTACATGGTCCTGGTCCGAATTGGTCTTGCACATGCATGGGAATCGAGCTCTCAGCAGAGATCTAAAAGTGCATGTCTAACTAAGTCATTATGGTGAGTCCAGATCAGGCCCAGCCAGGGACCTGCTTGTTTCATTGCTTTTCTGTGTTGTTGTATTTCAATAGTTTTGCGAGCCACTTTGGGTCCCTTATAAATGCCATAAACAAAGACTTATATAGCACAACTTTGCTGGCGTGGAACTCTGTTTGTGGGACATTGGCAAGGAATTTGTTTAATGACATTCGAGGAGAAACGAATAGTATATAATGTGACTGGTAAGAAAGTAAAAGGGCTTTATTAATCTCCCTATATATACCCATGCTGAGGCACTCAAGTAGAGATCATTGAATATTAGTTACATATTAATTTTATTTAATCAAAATGTGATGCTTACAATAAGGCTGGTAAAAGGGTGGAACTTAGCACCACAATTTCTGTGTACATTTATGGGAGAAGCAGTGATTATAGTGATCGTTGGTGTGAATATGAAACTTTAATGCAGACAGAAAAGTGTGATCGTGTGCATAATGGTAAACACAGTTACATTTATTTTCCTTATTATAAGCCTCACCTGCCTATTTTCTAGGAATTCTTTGAGAATCACCCCAACCTTCACAGACACACCATGCAAATACATCCCACAGCAAACGTATTCTACAGATACATAGGTGCTGAAGCTGTAAATCTTGTTATCTTCTGTTTTTCAGAATAAAATTGTGCTTTTCATTATAATGTGCATGTTGCTAGATATGCCTGTAATGGGTGTGTGTGGTTCTGGAAAGAATGCGTCCTTTAAAGATCTACCTTGCCTCTGTTCCAAGAGGCTCAAGGAGAACCTTGTCTTCTGCAAGTGCCGCAGAGTGTTAATGTCTGACAAAGGGAGCTTTGACTCTCAAAAGCTTCTACCCTGAAAATCTTGTTGGTCTCAAAGGTGCTACTGGACTGGGATCTAGCTCTTCTACTGTAGACTATCATCATGGCTATCCTCTGGAAGTATCTTATGTCTATTAGTGTGGCCATGCTCTAGCTTCCATCCTTCAGAAAGGTAATGCCAGGAGCAGGGCCTTTTCTTTACTGACTTGAATGCTTTTTACTGAAAGTTTCTATATATTTTTTTCTGGGTTTCCTTTTGATGGTAGATAAAAACACTTATGGGTACTAGGGATTAGTGAAGATTCTCATTGTTTTCATATGATTTTAAATTCTTGTTTTATTAGTTGTGTTGTTTTATTGCTTTAGTACCAATTATGGCTTTGACCACGACAATTAAAGTGGGACTCTGTATCTGTAACCCAACATATCCTTACTTGAGATATGTCTGAGTCGGTTTGCTCAAGACTCCACAAACATGTTGGATCCATACATATAATATGCCATATACAAAAACAGGATGAGAATTCTACTATCTCCTGGCCTATGCCAGAGGATAATTTCCTTGCATTGCTGATTTCTATCGCGAAGCTACACAATACATCCAGTGTGTGCTGGGTCAGGAGTGCACAACTGGACTCACCGTCAGATGTACATGTGGGGAACTTGCCTTAAAAAGAGCTTGTTCTCTTGAGAAGGAGCACTGCCAGAGGGGAGAAGGAACTTGCTTCTGCATCCCTGCTTTTGCCAGTCAAAAGGGTGAAACCCCTCACCTCCCCTTCCACTGGTGAAAGTGGCATGGGAGGGAAAGTGTAAACCTTGGATTTATATCTGACTGCAAGTCTAGTTGCGCACCCATGACCCAGCACATGTTGGGTGTATCATGTAGTTACACCCTAAGATGCCTTTGTGCAGGCGGCAGAATGGGCTTGATCCAGCCTGCAGGCTCTGTTCCACCCTGCCCTTCAAGGTTTTCTCAACACCAGGAGAGACTTTTCTTTCTCTCTCAGGTGACCACTGCCACCACCTGATCCTTGTAAGGACTTGCCTGCTGGGAGGGACAAGAGGGATGCATTTGGTAGTTACCAAGCCGAATAAATATCTAAACTATAATTTATCAGTATTTTTCGGGCATTTCCTAAGCCAGATTGGATTCTCTAATTGTTAATCAGCTACCAATAGAGAGAATCCCGATAAAAGCTGACATAATTCGGCTTTTATTTGGCTTGGCTCAGCAATACCAAATCACAGCTTCTCCTGGCCCGCGGTTTAAACTGCAGGGCAGGAGAAACCTCCCAGCCAGGTCTGTGTGTGGCAGGGAGAGACCTCCCACTGCCCGCAGATCCTTAGGCTACATGGCAGGAGAAGACTAATGCATTTAAAGGGACCATCCCTTTAAATGTGTTTTGCAAGCTACAGCATGAGTGGAACCAGAAGGTTTATTTGAAGGGATCATCCCTTTAAATGTGTTTTCCAAGCTACTGCCAGGTCTGCTGCCAGTGTGATGCCTCTAGCATGCAAGGGGTCCATTCGACACACTCCCTCCTCTTTTGCGCATGGACCCTAGGTTCTTCCCCCCTCAAAAGCCAATCTGCACACAACTTGGAGGACAGGTAGAGGAGCACCCTGGGGAGGTCCACTGTCAGTTTGATGCCCCTAGCTTTCAGGGGAGCCATTCAACACACTCCTTCCCCTTTTGCACATGAACCATAGAATCTTCCCCACAAGCCAATTTGCACACAATTTAGAGGGCAGATAGAGGGGCATCACAGGGAGGTCTGCTGCCAGTTTGATGTCTCTAGTTTGTAGGGGGGCAGTTCAGCACACTCCCTCCTCTTTTGCACATGGACCCTAAGACCTCATCCCTTAAGCCAATTTGCACACAACTTGGAGGGCAGATAGAGGGGCATCCCGGGGAGGTTGGCTGCCAGTTTGATGCCTGTAGCTTGCTGGGGGGCCATTCAATACACTCCCCCTTTTGCATATTGGACCCTAAGATCTCCCCCCCAAAGCCAATCTGCACACAACTTTTGTTGGAGGGCAGCTAGAGGGGCATCATGGGGAGGGGAAGTTCACTGCCAGTTTGATTCCTCTAACTTACAGGAGGGCCATTCAACACACTCCCTCCCCTTTTGTACAGAGACCCTAGGATCTTCCCCCCTCAGCCAATTTGCACACAACTTGGAGGGCAGGTAGAGGGGCATCATGGGGAGGTCCACTGTCAGTTTGATGTCTCTAGCTTGCAGGGGGCCATTCAACACACTCCCTCCCCTTTTGTACATTGGACCAACCCTAGGATCTCTTCCCCCCAAAGCCAATCTGCACATAACTTGGAGGGGTGTTTTCCTTCAAATGCATTTCGAAAGCCACTGCAAGAGTCAACCTGGAAGGGTGGAACTTCTGGGTTCACTCTTGCCATGGCTTGCAAAACACATTTAAAGGGATGGTCTCTTTAAATGCTGAGCCAATAAATTTGGCAATCCTGATTATTTCCCAAATCCCAATATCATACTGATATTGGCATTTGGGAATATCGGGAAATGCCAATATTTTTCAGGGTCAATACACCTGAACCCTATATACACACACACACACATATATATATATACAGGGGTCTTTTCGTAGAAAAACAGCTGCAGGAGCTCATTAGCATATGGTATGCTAATGAGCTATTAGGCTATTAGCATATGCCATGCCCCCTGACATCACCGGAAGTGATGTCAGAAGGGGAAGCAAAAGGGGGAGACATCTTCAAAAACCTCCCCTCCCCTTCCCCAGCTGGTCTGGGTGGGGGAGCTAAGAGAGAAGGGGTTTAAAATTTAAACTCCTTCTCATGAGAGTTGGGCCACAGAAGGAGGAAAGAGGGAAGGAAAGAGAGAGAGTAGAGAGAAGGAAAGAAGGAAGGAAAGAGGGAAAGAAAGAGAGGGAAGAAGGAGGGAAAGAAATAGAGGGAAGAAGGAGGGAAACAGGGAAAGGAGGAAAAAAGAGAAGAGAAGAAGGTGGGAAAGAAAGAAAGAGAGGAGAGAAGAAGGAGGGAAAGAGGAAAAAGAGAGAAGGAGAGGAGGGAATGAAAGAAATTTGGCGGCAATTTGGCCCCATTACATCCTATGGGCCATTGAAGTCAATGGTGAAAACATAGGGTATATTCTGGGAGCTGGAGGGGAGGGGGTTTGAGGGAGAGGCTCCAAACTCACAGGGTAGCTGATGGAGCCTCTCCCCAAGATACCCACCACGTTTCAAGAACATTGGACCAGGGGGTCCAATTCTATGGGCCCCCAAACAGGTTGCCCCTATTCTCTCCATTGTTCTCTATGGTGAGAAAAAAAGTTAATTTTTTCCCACCATAGAGAACAATGGAGGGAATGGGGCAACCTGTTTAGGGGCCCATAAGATTGGACCCCCTGATCCAATGTTCTTGAAACTTGGTAGGTATCTTGGGGAGAGGCTCCATCAGCTACCCTGTGAGTTTAGAACCTCTCCCTCAAACCCCCTCCCCTCCAGCCCCCAGAATATACCCTATGTTTTCACCATTGACTTCAATGGCTCATAGGATATAATGGAGCTGAAATTGACATTCGGCTGCCTGAAAGACTCCCCGGGACGCCGGCTGGGGGCGGGGCTTGGCTGCTGAGCTCCCGGAGCTGCGCTCTGGTGCACTCCCCCCCAAAAGACCCATATATATATATATATATATATATATATATATATATATATATATATATATATATATATGTGCAACCCCCTAGTCAGGACTCCCAGCTTCCCTTCCAAGTTCTGAGGCCTTGCCTCTTTATCTCCCACTGCCCAGTGCCTGGTCATCACAGGGACCCTTTACTGTCTTGTTCACCCCTGGAGGAATAGCCACTTGCCAACTGATTGCCTTCTTCCTGGTGCTCCTTTTAAAATAAAATGTCTATGTGGTACAGAGAAGTACTACCAGCATCAAAAGTTACAAAATATTTATTAAAAAGAAAATGTTCACAAGCATACTTTTAACACAGCACCAGATTGAGCAAGGAGTTTTTAAAAAATGGGTAAAATGCAATTCCTCTTTTCCTCTCTGTATACATGCCCTATCACATGTTAAAATATAGGACAGCTTAGGAAGTTACAGATCTCTGCAGAGTTGTCATTGCCTTCAAGCTTCCTCCCACTCTTCCAGCCAGCACATGATTAATGGCCTCCTCCTCCAGACCTCAGTTAAGAGTTCTTTCTGCTCTGATGGTCTCAGCACAAAAGAGACCTTCCTCCTTGCTTCCAGGAGTTTTATCACCTCTCTTTTCCCCACCCACTGATCATGTCAGGCCAGGTTAGAGAACCTTTTCCTGGAGATTCTTCAGGAATTCCTTCCTGAAGCCTCTCTAGTATTTAACACCTCCAATTCTCTATTCCGTGCTTGAAAGGGGGGGGAGCTTGACCTTCCCATTTTCTAGACTTATTAGCATTTGTATGAAAGTGGGCTGAGGTAAGTCTGGAAAGCAATTGAACTGACTTTCCTCCGCTTCCTGCCTATTCTCTGCCCAGTGAGGAAAACAAAACCTTTTAAAACTCAGAATGAAGGTTTTGCTTATTTCA
Source organism: Gekko gecko (assembly GCA_029375565.1). Taxonomy (NCBI): domain Eukaryota; kingdom Metazoa; phylum Chordata; class Lepidosauria; order Squamata; family Gekkonidae; genus Gekko; species Gekko gecko. The sequence continues at coordinate 143,293,416 of JAPDNY010000001.1, read as the reverse complement.
AACCTCCAAAGAAAAAATGTATTTCTCCACAGCACAAATGGCAGGAACTTCTGTTGAAACAAAGGTGGGGGTCTGTGATTTTCTCTGATTACCTGCTGAAGCTGTACCCTGCTGTTACTTCATCCCACACTGTTTCTAAGGGTCACCAGGTTCTCAGAAGTAATTTTGCAGACGACTGCAAAAGGAGGAGGGAGGAGTCATTTAGTGAGCAAAGCTCCACTCGTTTTTTTAGATCCAGCTCTTAGTCACCACAAGATAATGGTGAGCTGAGTATTGGGAATTTATGTACAGATGTGCATAGAGAACACAGTGCAGACTTTGAATAGTAAACAAATTTGCCGGAGAGCCTTCTAGCTTCTGCAGAATCTTACCCTTTCAGTCTGAGTCATGAATCATTGGACATGTGGGAAGTAGTGGTCTGTGTTGCCCTCAGACATGGAAGAAGCAGTCAGTAGGAATGGAAGGAATAAATATGAGTTCCTACTCTGTGCTACATCTCTTGAGAGTGTGCTGGTTGTATTGTTCTTGATCATCTGATATTTAAGCCATTGCAGTTAAAAACAGTCTGGCCTAAATTTGCAGTGGTGTTCCGACTACTGATAATAACGTTCTTATTTGTTCATTGCAGAGGATATTTAATAAAAGTTCAGGGAATAGGTTAGGCAGTTGGTCTATGTGACTAGTTTTGGTTTCCAAAATGTTCTTAATTCAAAGTACCTACTTGAAAGCGAATAGGATCATTATAAAATCTCTAATCTGCATGAACCGCATGGTAGCAGACACCATTCTTTGCATATCATCTGCCAGAGGGGGATTTCAGTAGCTACTACCTTTTATTGCTGGTATACAGAATGATAAGATAATAGTAATATGATGAAAACTTTTGTTCAAATATTGTTTTATTGCTAACTACAAAAATAAACAGTTTGTCATTCCTGTAACATTTCTCTGGCAGTGAGCTGCATAAAAGTTTGCCTTCTGGTAATTGTATCACTTAATTATGGCATAAAAACTGTGCTCTTTGAAGAAGCACCTGAATACTTTTGCAGTCTTATTGAACACCCACTCAAGAAAGGAAACAGCGAGACTGACTGAAACCTGGAGTTCAAGCAGATTAACACAGAAAACTAGAAAGTAATGGAGCGTTTAAAGGCCTTAATATATGCATAATATAGGCACCAGAGTAGGAAATGTTACCAGTTTGGTGTAGTAGTTAAGTGCGCGGACTCTAATCTGAGAGAACTGGGTTTGATTCCCCACTCCTCCACTTGCACCTGCTGGATGACCTTAGGCAAGGCATAGTTCTGGCACAGCTGTTCTTGAAAAAAGGCAGTTTCTGTCAGAGCTCTCTCAGCCCCACCTACCTCACAGGGTGTCTGTTGTGGGGAGGGGAAGGGAAAGGAGTTTGTAAGCTGCTCTGAGACTCCCTTGGGTAGGGAAGGGCAGAGTATAAATCCAATCTCCTCCTCCTCTTCTTCTTCCTCTTCTCCTCCTTCTTCTCCTTCTTCTCCTTCTCCTTCTTCTATATCCTATCCAACGACTCCAAATTGCCTGAAAAATAGGAGGTTTTGGAGATATACAGGCATATTTACAAAGTGTATGACAATAGGTTAATGCACTAATCTATATTATTTAGCAGAAGGGATTGTTTTGTTTTCATCTGGCTGGCAATATATGTGCACATTTATGCACAAATTCATGCACAAGTGGCCCGCCTGACTAGGATAAAGTTTTACTGTTTTAATTGTTATTTTAATTATTGTTTTAATGGTATTGTATTGAGACTGTTGTGAACTGCCCTGAGCCTGCCTGCAGGGAGGGCAGTATATAAATCAAACAAATAAATAAATATATACAGCTGGGATCGTGGGCTGTGATGGGGTTAATATTCTTCTAACTCTCATTCCGCAAGCAAGCAAGATTAAATTTCTGGATGAACAGTATGTTTTGGATAACCCTGACTGGTTAGGATCTTGTCAGAGATACACAAATACGGATACAAAGTGTATAAAAATTAGTACTTTAATCTATGTTACCTAATATGAGGTGCTGCTTCATTTCCATCTGTGGTTCAGTATGGTTGACCTTGGCATTTTAAATCCTTGGGTGAAATATTACATTAGCACCCTCCTCCGCCAGTTCACCTTCTGTCGTTGACTGATGCTCTTTTACCTATGAATAACTGGTCTCCACCATCTCATGTGAATTGATTTCTTGCCTACTTCTAATTCTGGTATCCCTGCTTTTGTTGCTTGGCTGCTCTGAACGTATTGGTGGGACACTTTCCACACAGGCTTCTTAATTCAGGGGTGTCAAACATGCAGCCTGGGGGCTGGACCGGGCCCCCAGGGGGCTTCTATCAGGCCCGCAGTGGAACTGGCTGTCTTCTGCTTCTCCTTTCAGTTCTGCGGCTGCTGTGTCATCATAGATTTACAGCTTACAGATACACACCTGAACAGCATACTCAAGATTGCAACAGCACAGACGTTTTGATGCAATAATTCAGAACAGGAGGTGTCAGTTATCAGACACTGTTAAATAAACAAAATATTGCAAGGGTGCTAATGTTTTAAGCATGTTTTTATTTTAAGTAAAAAAAATCCATCTTTGTGTTTGTGTCCTTTATAAAGTTTATATCTCTGCTACCTGGCATTACATTTTATGGCACACATAGCCCGACTCGACAAGGTCTCCTTTATGTCAGATCCGGCCCTCATAACAAATGAGTTCAACATCCCTGGCTTAATTGGTCTTGTATCCAACATATCTCCAGTATTTAGTGTGTTCAGCTAACCTTAAACGAGAATGCTGTGGTGAAATAATCCTATTTGCTTGTTGGATGGCTCTGGATTCACAGAAACTTTATAAGAAGCTGGCCTGCTGATTGTACCTGCTTTGCAAAAGATGTTTCACTCCTGATTCTGCATCTTATTTCCCGCATTATGTCCCTGCTTTCCTTTCTTGCTCTTAGCATGTTTCCAGATTTTAAAATTATTTGTAATTTTCACTCTACACAGGAGTTCTGGTGCACTGGTATAGAAATGCAAAGTGAAAAAAAATAGATACATACAAACAGTAATGAGTAATGATCAGTAGCTGCAACAGAACTCAATAGGTGTTTTTATGTAAGTAACTAGCTGTGCCATCCTATGTAGAGTTAAGTACACTTCTAAGTCCATTGAAGTCACCTACCATCTAGGAGTACTTCTAGTTCCCTTGCTTCATTCCCTCTCCAACATCCAAGTTCCAATATTTGTCTTGTTCAGAGAGATGCTGTAGCTATTAACTACAATCTCAAGAGCTTTTACCTAAGATTGTAGGATAAAAACTAATAAGACTACTTACCTAATCTCTATAAGGAACAACAGTGGAATTGTACCTGCAGTGATGGTTTATATTGCTCCAGTGGCTAGGTCATAATCCTACAAAGCAAAGGAGGTTATCAGCATTTAGCCTGCAGGAATGGAGTGCTTGGAGTTCCCCAGCAATGAGGCTGTGTTTTCTGTTGTCTTCACCAGGACATGGTGGGAACTTACCTGGATATAGGGATTCATCACTCCTAGGCATCTCCTTGATTACTTCTTGTTGATGGGAAAACAATTTTACAGCTTGTGCTGATTTGGGGGGGGAGGAACATGCAGAGCCACAATTTTTGGCATGGGCCACCCTTCCCTTGCTTATCTGTGTGGAGTGTGTCGGTTTTGAACCTCCATTTGGAGGAATGGAACTGAAGTTCCTTATTTCAAGTCATCCATGGAGTCCTGAGAGCAGGTACCTTATCAGGATTCTGAGATGTACTGGCAAGAAGGCTTTCTATAATTTCCTGGGGTTACTTTAGAATAATGTTATACTGGTATAATATAACCCTGATGCAGCATAGATCCGTAATCTTCAGGCAGGGCCAGTCCCAGGGTTTTTTGCACACTGGGTGGGGCTACCTCCCCCCCCCCCGCTGCACCCATCAATTATTATTAGTCTTTGTCAGGCCACTGCAGCAGACTACAAGAGCACAATCAGCTTCCCCAAAGCCTCACAGGAGCTAGCTGATCTCAAGACTCTCAGGCTTTGGGGGGGAAGGGACCTCAATGTGGCGTAGAGTCCACTTTCCAAAACAGCTATTTTCTCCAGGTAATCTGATCTCTGTTGCCTGGAGATCAGTTTTAATATCAGGAGGTCTCCAGCCATCACCTGGAGGTTGGCTACCATACTAAGAAACATGAGAAATGGGGGAGCTGAACCTTTTTTAAAAATGAGGACAGGGTAACTGCATGCCTGTCAAGTCTAGGTGGTCAGGGAATTTTGACATATCTGAGATGACACGACATTCACCGGACAATATGCTCATAGCAGAGATTTTAGGTCTAGAACCATGCCCTGAAGCCCCAGTCTTAGTTATCAGTTACGCAGACTTGGCTTCTAAATACGGAACTCAAGCAGGAAGACACATACAGACACCTTTTTGGTTGACACAACAACCCTGTGAGGTAGATTAGGCTCAGAGAGGGTGACTGGACCAAAATGACCCAGCAGCCTCCCATAATGCAATAGGGATTCCAACCTGGGTCCCACAAATCCTCTTGAGCTGGGAGACGATTTTCAGACTCCTTTGCTTTATTTTCTGCTCTGCCCACCAACCCTGTCGCCTGATGTGCTTCAGTATTTCCTGATGAGCTATGCAGGCCCAAACCTCTACACAATATTCCCAATGAGGCTGCACCATGGATCTATACAGGGGCCAACACAGAACATGGGGCAGACACTGTCATTGTGCTCTCCACCACAACCCCAGTAGCAGAGAGCTGAAGCTGGGATTTTTTGTCTCCAAGTGCATCCATGTGGTTTGGAAGAGGCCTCAGGAGTGGGCTCCCAAGGGGCCAGGGGTCAGGATCGTGGCAGGCAGACCCTTTGCAGCATTGGGCAAAGCCCACTCCTGTCCCTCCCTCCCTCCTCTGGGGATTTGTACTCAAAAGATCCCCCCAGTCGTTTAAGCTGGACTCTCTGCCCTGCTTCAAGTGCCCTCAGGGAAACAGGTATCTACACCAGGGGAGCTTAAAACTCTTGGGAAGGGAGCTTAAAACTCTTGGGACTGTCCCAAAGAGCATCAAGGGCTGCTGCGTCCTGGGTAGAACCCTCTCCCCATGGCCAAATACCCTCCTGTCTGCTTGCCCCTAAGCACACACCCCCCCCGCTCTAATCAAGCTGATTGCAATATGCATTGTACCTCTGCATCCTTCCCAAGCATTCTTTACAACACTTTTGCCACCTTCTGACTAGGATAAAGGTACTCAAACAGCATTTCTACTTTGATTGTGTCTGAGGAAGGGGACTTTGACTCTTGAGATCTCATACCCTGAAACTCTTGTTGGTCTCTAAAGTGCGACTGGATTCAAATCCAAGTGGAGATCAGCTGTCATTCTATGAGATCTCCAGGTGATCTCACCCTGGGCCTTTCCCATGCCCTTCTTTCCCATGGACCAAGCCGCTCATTCTCCCCCTCTCCAGGGCTTTTCACCCCCCTTCCACACACCTCACAACCGCCCCAAGGCAGTGTCTCCAGCCCTGGCATGTGAATTCAGGAACACGTTGCCCTCCTCTCCCCTCTTCCTACCCCCCCCCATGGAGTTGCACACACACAGAGTGCAGCCTTTGCAGGACTTCTAGGGACCCCCCCAACTAGTTTCTTTCGCTCCCCGGCTCCACACAGATCCCCCCTCCCCCCAAGACTTCCATTGTTGATCACCACCAGGAAGGTTTGGCTGGGGAGGCGAGGCGAGGAAGGGACTCTCTTTAACCCTTTCCTTACTGGCTGCCAGGCTTCCTAGCAAGAAAGGAGGGGAGCTTAACAGCCCCGGGTGTTAACAGCGGAACAGAAAGTGGGAAGGGGGTTAGCCCCGGCCCCAAGGCTTCATGCTTCCTCTGGACCCGCCGCTCTTTAACGCTATGAAGGGCCCAGCCCACAAAGGCACCTTTTTAAGCCTTGGCTTCCAGATTGGGGCCCTGGGAACCCGTGGCTTCTGGTGAGGGGCGGGGGGGACCTACCTATCTCCTTCCTGCCTTCCCCCTGCTGCCTGCTGTCCTTTGTGCCGGAGGCAGTACCCCTCTGGGCTCTCTCCCGGGTCCCCACGTCTCTCTTCCTGATAAGTTGCACCCAACCTTTTCAGCAGCCGGGGCCAGGGTGCGTGCAGGTTCCAAGTTCCTTCTTCCAAGTTGGTCCTCCTGGTCCTGGCTGGGAGTGGGCAAGAGGCGCACAGCAGGTGGCTGTGAGACGGTGGGCGGGCAGCAACTGCTTGTGGACGGTGTATGCAGCACGTGCTCCACTGCGACTTCCTCAGCGACCAAGGCGGAGGAGGAGCCGAGGAGCACACAGGCACACAGGGCGAGCAGAGCAGACAGCACTTGCACAGGCTTTTGGTGAGGTGAGGGAGGGGCCGGGCAGGGAGAGGGAGGGGATGGGAGGCCAGTGCAGTTCTGGTGCCCTCCACACGAGGGCGCTCCAGGCAGCCACCTAAAAATGTCAATGGATGGTCCGGCCCTGTCTTCAGGACCTGTTGACACAAACAAACTTATAATGTACTCCTAAGAAGAGTTACTCCCTTTAGAAGTGTGTAACTCTGCTTAGGATTGCACTGTAACATGTCTAAAGGCGAACAAATATGACAATATACAGACAGGGCAGAAGTGAGTTGATAGTTTGCCACAGGGATTTTACTGCCCCCCAGACATGGTTGTATGGAATCTCCCCCCTCCCTATTTAAGAGGTATAGAGTTTTTATTTCCTTTTCATATAAGCGACGTGTGAATACTGTAAGCTGTTTATTATTGATTTTAACTAGGACTGCAATATTTAATTGTTTAGTTGGTTAGACTCATTGATTGAAGTAACACAAAGGCTGCGATCACACACACTAAATAATCCACTTTCAATCCACTTTCCAACTGGATCTTGCCAGTTCACACAGTAAAATCCAGTTGGAAAGTGGATTGAAAGTGGATTATTTAGTATGTGTGACCGCAGCCATAGGTATAATTTTTTAAGTATATGGAACAAGGCTGTTTGTTCTCTAAAAATAAGATGGCAGACTTGTACTACAGCATGTAGGACTGGTGCAAGCATCACAGCACTTTCAATTGGGTAGTTTTTACTCCCTTGAGTCTTCTTTCTCCAGCACTAGCAGAGCACTAAATTGGCTGCTTTGTCTAAGATCCAAGTTCGTTGTATACCTTATCTTCTTCTGGAATACTTTTGGTCTTTCCACATCTTTCAAGCTAGGCTGTTGTTTATGACTAAAATGAAGAACAAAGAATAAATAAGGTCATAAAAATCAAAACTGTCTAAATAAAAAAATTGAGAAAACTTTTTTTCAGTTTATACCGTTGTAGCAAACGATGTTGCTTTTGTTGCTTGACCTCCAATGCACTGATTAAACAGCTAAGCATTTAATTATTTTAAGTGATTCCATAACTGAAAAGAGTTCCTTTTTAAAAAATACTTGTTAGACATGTATGCACTGCAGATGGCATATTGCAAGTTTTGGACAAAAGCATAATTTTCACTAGTTTAGATAAAATGCTAGACACAGTCTTTAAAATAGAAGGTATAATGCAGCGTTGACAGTTTTTATGGCCATCTCTATAATTATGATTGTAAATATTATCTGCAATTTCCTTTTAAAAGGTTTTTTCTTCTGGTTCTGACTTGTATACAGTAGAGTTCATAGCAGCAAATGCAAAATGACCTTTTACGATAATTAACATCAGATGCTAGTTTCTCTGATTGCATCTTCCCTAATGCACAGGCCTGAAGGAGTGAATTTACAAATGATGACTCTGTTTCACCGGGGTAGTGTGTAGGTAGACAGGAACAGTTTGAAGGGCTAAAAGGGTGAAGCTCTTTATTTCAGTTAACTATGTAACATACAGACTGTGGCTCAAAATATTGGTATACTTTAGACATATAGTTTTGTCTGCTAGAGCTTAGAGTAGGGAACTAGCTATGGGGATCTTTTTGCCTGTTTTATTTCTTTTAAAAAATTTAAAAGATCCTGGTCTTGTTCAAAACATGGAGCGTTTTGCCACTTGGGACGTGTTTGGGATCAAAATAGGGAACAAGTGTGAATCCATAACTACAATGAAACAAAGTCCCCTTGATCTGGAAGAGAGATATAACTCTCTCTAGATTTATGCCTGGCTAAGTTGAACCTTACATTTGGGCAGGATAACCTCCTAGTGACCAACTTGCAGGATGCTTTGCGCTTGTCTCTAGGATACCAACTTCTTCACATGTTTCAGTAGAAATAAATATTGCAAGAGCAGCCAACTTATAGAAGTCATCCACAAGGAGTGGAGGAAGAAGTGGATTCTCTCAGGGATCAGTGGCTGTTGCCTTTTAAATATAACACACTCCTCTAAAGTACTTGGCAAGGATATTGACTACTTGCTACCTGCTGCAGCTGGAAAATTATTGACAGAATATTTCCAGTTGGCTATGAATAGAGTTTTTCTTTCACAACGTTTAAGAAAATAACTGAATTCCCCTCCCCCCTTTTACAGCTTAGGGTGCTCTCATGTAGCTTTTATTGCTTTTCTGTCATGCAAGTTCTGCAGTACATTTATTTTCATACTAGGAGAAAAGCCCATTGTAGGGACAATACAATGGTCGCTAGAAAGAGAGGAGATGTCCCCCCTGCCTCGCTGTTTGTCCCCCCTCCACAGACCCCAGGGTGACTGGGCAGTGACTGGCATCCTGGGTGGCTGGCAGCCTCTGGGCCACGTCAACGGTGTGTGCCCTGGTGGCACGCCAGTCCCCGTCTGCTCAGAGGGTGGCTGTCAGCATGCCTCGGGCCTCGGTGGCCACAGCAGCACCCAGGCTGGCCTCGGCTCAATGAGCCTGCGGCTGGTGAAGGGGCCAGGGCGGCCGTCGCATCGTAGTAAACTGAGGCCAGCCCCCCTGGTCTCTCCCCCCTCCCCAGACCCCAGGGCTCTTCCATGTCCAGTGGGCCGTGGGCGGCCTCCATGGCTCTTCACCTCAGCAGGGTGCCACTCACAGGCTGGGTGCTGACATGCCTTGGGCACGCTGAACAGGCGGTGGTGGCAGCAGAGCTGGACTTGGGCTGATGATGCTGTGGGCAGTGAAGGGGGTGGAGTGGCCATCACCTTGGAGCCAATGGAGGCCAGGCGCACTGGGCCCCCCCAGACCCCGGGGCCCTGCTGTGTCCGGCAGCCTCTGGGCCCCTCCACGGTCTTTGCCCCAGCGGTGCACCAGCCTGTGTCCACTCGCAGGCTGGCCACTTATATGCCTGGGGCCTTGCTGGCCCCCAATGGCCACGGTGGCGGCGGCAGAACCAGCCTCGGACCCTGCGGCTGCTGAACAGGCCAGGGTGCCCACTGCCTCTGAGCATAGCGAGGGCTGGTCCCCTGCTTTCTCCCCCTCCCCAGGCTCCAGGGTCAAAGGAACACCCTGCCACCATCTCCATGGCTGGGTGGGTCGAGTCGCAGGGTGGGCAGCTACCTACACTTCACAGGGGGTGTAGTGGGGGGGGCGATGATGATGACGGTGGCAGGAATGGGCTTGGGGTTTAAGCATCCAGCTGCCGGAGCATCCATCCTGTCTGGCGGCTGCCGACACACTGCGGGTGAGAGGCTGTCTGCTGGCTCTGTGGGCGGAACTGAGCCAGCAGCAAGGCAAGTCAGCCAGTGGCCAGGGACCCATTTCTGACTGGCAGTTCATGCGGAGAACTGATTTTTCCGTGCACCACTACACAATTATATAATAGGACAGGATGGCTACACCAGCAGTGCAACAAAATGAAAACCACTGCAGATTTTAAAACAGAACTGTGTTTGATAAAGCTCATGGGGGGAAAAGAATCTTCAATTGTCCTAACATTTGACTGAGTACAAGCTCAGGATCCCTGCTGGCGCTACTGAGTGAATAGGAAAGCTACAGATACTGTCTGCTTCCCTAGCTCCTTAGAGGATATGTCAAACATCTGCATTTACACCTTATTAGTTTGTAGCTTATAACAGTGAAGAATTAGGGTTCCCATCACTGCCTCTTCTCACATTTCATTTCAGCCTATCCCTCATGCTCTCGGTTCTAATCTTTATCAACTTGCTGCCTGTAAGCTTTCCTTCCTCTCTAGGTTGTAAACCTGTTTTCTTTAATGTAATTCCGGCTGACATTCATGCACTTACAGATAACTTAATGCAATATCTCCCCCTCCAATAGTGGGATTTTGAGATACCTTCTAGGAACTATAAAGTATCTGGGTATGTGTATGATCAGAAACAACCACTTTTTCCTGCAAAAAAAAAAATCTAGAGAAAATGTTTTTAGTGAATATGCTCAAATTCAGGTTTAGAAATCATATATAAGATTCAGATAATTATGGGAAAGGGCTACAGTGTGAAACACTGAACATTATTTGTGCCAACGTAAGTTCTGTTTAGACACATCAAGGCATACCACGGTTAAGAAATTTTGGCATGATGTCCAGATTGACATACCACAGCTTGGATTGGCAACAGATCTTAACTGGAAACTGTGGTGTGCTAAATGTGGCTTATACTAGCTGTAATGTGGTATAATGTTTAAATTGATAAAGCTTAGTCCCAATGGAAAAGTGGTCACAGGGTTTTACTGGGATAAAAATATTCCACTCTCTGGTGGCTATAGAATCTTTTAAGTTAATATCTATACTGATCCTTTTGTTTACCTCACTGGAGGAGAGCACTAGTGTACATTGTACTACATGATATAGTAACCTTGCTGAACATAAGTAGATCAGGGTCTGGTCAGAGAACTGAATATGTTATGTATACCACCTTGAGTTCCTTGTCAAGGAAAGATGGAATATAAATGAAGTAAATGCATTTGCTAAGTAGTAACTTGATACAGCATCTGATGAAGGGAGCTTTGACTCTCAAACTGACGCCCTGGAAATCTTGTTGGTCTTTAAGTTGCTAAATCTTCTTTACTTCTTTACTGGGCACACAACCATAAAGGGAGGGTGGTTGTCCATGCTTTCTACCTACATGAAAAAGAGTGCTTTTTTGCTTCTCTGCTTCAGTAGATTTCTGGATGGGTGTGGCTATTCAGTAAACTTCTTACTGTTTGGGCAGGTGCCACAGACCCTCAGGAGTGTTTGCTTTGCTTACATGATAAAAACAGCAAACTCATAAAGCTGTATGCTCTTTTTCTTCCTATAAAGAGAGAATAAAATACTACGAGATGAAAAGCTTTGCATATGCTGATAAAATCAAACTATTTATCCCATTTTCTCTGTGGAACTCACAAAATATACACATACTAAAACTGTCAGCAGTGCCTTATCTCTTGAAACAGCCAACAGCTGGCCTCAGTGTGATCCATGCAAAACTGCACTGATGTTTCTTGGAAGGAGGAAAATGTAGTCAGGGCACTCATTTGTGCTCCCTCTCCCAAGTATGATATTTTTCAGAAATATTATCTAAGTCTCCAGGATGTCTTTCTGATTGACTAAGTGCCTTTCTTCCATCAGTTAGTTGCAAAACTTTCCCCCAATTTCCTCAGATTCTTGACTAGTGTGATCCTTGCATTTCTTATCCCTGGATAGGGCTGATGCAAGTCAGTGTCTCAGTAACCTACCAGCACAGAGACTTCTGAAGAAGTGATATGGATGCGTGAATTGGTGGTGCAGGGGAGGTTGAATGCTGCATGTGTGGAAGGGATGTTGTTTGCTGTTTTTGGTAAGGTGGTTCCTGCTGCCAAAGAGTCAGTCTTTTACCTCTGGATTGAACAGTGGTATGTTGCTTGGTAGCAGGAACCACTGATCCAGAAAGAACAAATGAAATGTTGACTGTTCATATCTTTTACCATTCTGGATATATCACAGCTCCTTGTGTTGTTGCCAAGATCTCCCAATGGCAGAAGTAAAATAAGAATACGAATTGCAATCATACCCACATTGAGCCAAGCGGAAAGGCAGGGTATAAATACTTTAATAGATTAATAAATTAATTTATAGTAATGTATAGTAAAGTACTTACATGTTAAATTTCATCCATGTAAGCCAGGAAGTCAAAACTAGAAACACATTGAGCCAAGCAGAAAGGCAGGGTATAAATATTTTAATAAATTAATAAATTAATGTATAGTAATGTATAGTAAAGTACCTACATGTTAAATTTCATCCATGTAAGCCAGGAAGTTGAACTAGAAATACTGTTTATCTGCAGATTATAAAGGACAAAATATATATAGAATCCCAGCATGTTTTAATTTTAGTCCAAACCCTTCAGATGTATTGAAGAAGAATGGTGTACTTCAAGGAATTTCTCGTTTCTTTGCTGCCTGGGACCTGCCAATCACATTTGGATAATGACAATGCACCGAGGGTAACCACGCTGTCTCATTGTCCTCACTTTGATGAGGGGGCAAGGAGCAGTTGCAACTCTTTGTCTGGGCAAGTTGGCAACACTCCCTGTTTAACATAGTTATTTTACTGTCTACTAGGGCTGAAGGACAAGACATCTACCTCAGTCTGCCCCAATTGCAGGCATTACTAGTAGGGCAGAATATGAATATGTATCCCCATTCACATTTAACTATCCATAAAGCATGGTTGGGTCAGAGGAGGGCACTTTGGCTTTTCTTGCATGATGGAACTGATATACTTCCAGATTGATTTCAGAGGAATGGATAGAAAATTAATAGTTGTCTTTTAATTATGCATCAGTTTACTGTTAATGTTAAAATAATATTTCTAACTAAAATAATATTTCTAATTTTGTCAGATTCTTTAACATGATAATGATATCTTAAATACATAAGACTCACACACACACATTAAATACTGGAATACCAACTGGTATTGAGTGGGTGTATGCACATATTAACAAAATTATCTTTTGTCTTCCTTTTTTGTCTTCTTTTTTTGAAGTCTAGACGTGTCTGTTAGTCTAGGCACTATATGAACATGTTATACATTTGTGATAGTTTCTTCAGTGCAAAAATTTTACTAGTATTCCAGTTCCAGAATTAAAGCTCTTACCCAGGATTTAACATGTCACCCATTCTCGATGATGTTGCATTCTCTTTGAAGGAACAGGTCCATAGAGTTGGGGTGTTCTTGGACACAGACCTACTGCTGGATCAGCAGGTGGCAGCTGTGGCCAGGACTGTGTTTTACCAGCTTCAGCTAGTTAACGAGCTGTGGCTTTTCCTGAGCATAAGAGATCTGACCACTGTGGTGAATGCCATGATTACATCAAGATTAGATTACTGCAAATTACTGCAATGTGCTGTAGATCAGGCTGCCCTTAAGAATTGTTCCAAAACTTCAATTGCAGCCAGAATGCTGACTGGAGTGGGTCGTAGGGACCATGTCACACTAGTCTTGGCCCATCTACACTGACTTCTGGTCACAATTTAAGATGCTGGTCTTGATCTTCTAATCCCTATACAGTTTGGGACCAACATAGCTGAAATATACTCCCTTATGAACCTGCCCAATTACTACAGTTATCTTTGAAGTATCTGCCTTGGGTGCCCCTGTCTTCTGAGATGAGGTGGTTGGCAACCCAGGAGAGGGCCTTCTTGATCATGACACCAAAATTCTGGAACACTCTCCCCAGCAAGATTCCTCTGTCCCCTTCTGTTACCATCTTTCACCTGTGGGTGAAGACTTTTGTTTCGTTTGGTATTCCCTCAATGATCCCTCCTTCTCACCAATGTTTTAATTGCTCTGTTTATGTTTAGTATGTATTCTAACTGTGCTTATGCTGTGTGTTGGAGGGGGTTGATTTTAATGGTTTTAAAATGTGATTTTATCATGTATAATTTTAATTGTTAGGCACCTTGGTGGCCCTTATAAAGGCAGAAAGGTGAGATACAAATTTTGTAGATAAAAAAATAAAAATCTTTTATCTCGTAACCCTCATAATGAAACTGGATGAAAAAAATGAATCATATATTCTAATATGTTTCATTTTTCTCAGTATTTTACAGCGTAAACAAAATTACGTCTTTCTAAGCCCATAGATTTAGAAAGTGGATTTAAAAAGGTGTAACTTCGGTTTGGGGTTGCATAAGTAATTTAATATATTGATCTATTGCTGGTGTTTTGAAGAAGGTCTGCAACATATATAAGAAGCCTGCAGCGCTTTCACTATGGCTCTAGCACTTTTGAGTGCTCTGTTTATTAACTTTATTCCATATACATGGTATTAAATATCAGTTTTAAAGTCATAATTTGTTGTTTCATAATTAGATCAAGTTTAAAAGACCATTTAATGAGAATTCCATACCAGCTGATTGTCATAAACATCTTCTCCAACTTGTGTTCTAGCTATTCTAGTCAAATGATAAATTTTAAAGCATTTGGGTGAATGCTTAATCAATCAGCATACAATAAAGAGAAAAAAAGATAATTTCATGGTTTTACAGACTCACCCTAAACAGAGTTACACCATTCTAAGTCCATTGAAATCAGTGGGTTTAGAAGGGTATAACTTTTCTTAGGATTGTACTCCAAGTTACTTAATAAGGAATGGAGTAGTATTTGGGTCCGGTCACACTGCCGTTTTGATTGGGATTCGCTGCTGTTTACTTGCGCATGTCAGTTTCACGTTCACACGCGCCAATCTGCCTCCCACAGCGAAGCGGGCTTACTTGCGCAATGCTTCCGGGTTTTCCTGACCCCTGGAGAAACCAGTGTTTTCCTGGCACTTCCGCTTTGATTGCGCGATTTCGCCTATGTGGACAGCCCCTCTCTCGCAAGGATTGCGATTAGGGCCGTCTGAACGTTCTTGGGGTTCTTTTTTTTTTTTTTAAAGCTTCTGGTTTGAGCGCTTGAGCAAACATGCACTTAATAAATCCATTTAAAGTTTAATAATGGATTTATTAAGCGCATGTTTAGTCAAGCGCTCAAATCAGAAGCTTTAAAAAAAAAAACGCACAAAGACGGCCCTGGAGGCGGGAACGAGAGGTGGGGGCTATGGCAGCCTGGATGGGGCCGGCAAGGAGGATGGCGGAGATGGTGGAGCCTATTTTCATGGGTCAATGGCTGCG
The DNA here is from genome assembly GCA_029375565.1 of Gekko gecko. Lineage (NCBI taxonomy): Eukaryota > Metazoa > Chordata > Lepidosauria > Squamata > Gekkonidae > Gekko > Gekko gecko. Next base: position 143,278,367 of record JAPDNY010000001.1, on the reverse strand, counting down.
GTGGCGGCAGCACCCCCCCCCAAAGTGTTGGCAGGAGCAGCAGCCGCCCAAGCCTCCCCGTGGCCGGCAGGATCGCCTGGAAGGACAGCGCAGCAGCAGGCAAGCGGGTGCTGGGAAAGAGGAGCTGGCTGCATGTAGACAGCCCCATGCGAATAAAAATGTTCCCGATTTAAATAAACCGGGAACAAAGCGCATGTCAGTAGCAGTGTGACCAGAGCCTTTGTGGTCAAATGCACATGCAAAGAAAACTTCAAAGAAGTTCAGCAGGACTTAACAGAAGGAGGCAGAATGAAATGCATAGCACTTCATGTGTGTGCAGAAGATGACCACGGAAACGTCTTTGGACAGCGTTGGCTCTTCGGCTTTGAAACGGAGATGAGCACCGCAGTCCTAGAGTCAGATTCGACTGGCTTTCGAGCAAGGGAACCTTTACCTTTGCTTACCACTCAGTTTGAGGTCCTATTTCTGCCAACTCCCCTTTCAGCTTCAGTGCCCTGTGGTAGTCCCATGCTATTATAGTGCATCACTAGACACTCAGAAGTACTTTACTGAGGCCCATTTGCACAAACAGAAGAGTTCATGGTATTCTGGATCCTACTTTATATGTATTTTTCTATCATTTAATTTGAAATCAACATTGGAACTTAAGATAGAGAAAAAAATTCTTCCATGTGTTCACTTAAGTTGCTACCTTATTATTTTAGACCACTACGTTTAAGATGATCACATCTACTGCTATTATCAAGTCATTTAATGTACATTCTAAGCTTAACTCTGGCACTGATTCAAGATGCCTCAAAATACTATATTGAAAATTGTACTTTTTTATATTAGCATTTTTAAAAATAATTTTCAGTCTTCTGGTAAAGCATTGAAAATGTTTAGGCTTTGAACAAATTTCTCTTTAGTGTCTTCAAATTCTGATAATTATTTTTCAGTCTGCTTTTGAAATCTTTCTTAGTCTCTAATCATATACCTTTTGCTTGAAGATAGCTTGTTTGGACTTATTTTCTTAAATTTGATTTATATCTTTTATTACTATTTTGATATTCTCTGTGTCTCCTGACATTTTTTTCTTGGTACTTCCACTACTCATAATTTACTCACAAGTGTCCAGATAGCTGTACGGATTAAGAAATCCTATGAAAGAGGAAAATTAATACATCTCTCAAAACTGCTTTTGTCAGTTAAAACAATGGGTTGCATAGTTCCCATCTCCAAACAGTAGATTTCCCCATTCTATGACCTAAACAGCAGACTGTAAAGTTTCTTGCTTCCAATAAGATATATATATACATATACATACATACATATATATTTTACCTCCATTTTAAAAAGAACTTATTCTTTCAGTGGAAGCTCTCATGTCCTAAATAAAACTTTTTTTAAAAGGTCCTAGGTAGAACTAGTACATGTTCCATGTGGGACAGTGTGCCTACTGGCCCTACCCTAGCTATGAACCTGTTGGAAAAACAATATTGTTAATACTTGGTTTATAGTACACAGTGATTCCATACAGGTAGTGTAAGAATTATATTGCTATAGGATTTTGCACCATAATTTGTTTGAATTACTTCCTCACCTTTCAAAGTTCCCTCCTCCCAAATCCCTCAGCTTTTCCAGTTGCTATTAGTTGACATACTTTATGGATCTTGATTGACATTCTGTAACAGACAAGAGAAGATATACCATTTTATTGGAAAAGACCATTTTTCTAGGTTGCTTATATGATTCCATCTTTGTTCTATCCTCCTTTTCTCTCAGTATCTCCACTATTCCTACTTGCAACATACATTATTTTGTATTGATTATGTTCGTGCCCTGCTATTCATTTGAGGAGGTTAGGTCAGCATACATAGGGTCATCTCATTTTAGTGACACAAGGACTATGGGAAGGAAATTAGGCTGGGGGTAGTGATTCTCTCATGTCCAAGCAGGTTTCCCACATCCAGGCTCCAGTGCACTTTTCCACATTAGATCATGATCAGTTCAGCTAAAATGGGTTGAACATCTATTTGCCTTGGCATTTACTGTTGTTCTTTCCCCCCCCAGGTTTTGTGGATTTAGCACTCCATGATCAGGTACATCTACTGGAATGTGCTTGGCTAGAAATATTGATGATTGGCTTATGCTGGCGTTCAATGGAACACCCTGGAAAGCTGCTGTTTGCTCCTAACCTATTATTAGACAGGTCAGTCTACATTTTTTAGTTTCTGTTATTGTTTTAAGTTAATTCACTACCATGTAACATTATGAGGATCATCCTAGACTGCTAACACACCTTCCATGAAGTACCTTACTGCAGCAGCAGAGACAAAATATTCTCACTGATACTGGATCATTTACAGCATTTTATATGTACTTGGGGAAAACTGGGTCCAGGTCAGCACCAGCAACCCCCCCCAGTAATTAATTTCTATGTATGCAATTGCTAACAGAATAATATTATAGTGAGATGATATTTTTTCTTTACTAGTCAACTAACCACCACCTTAATATGTCCTGTTTTAATGCACACAGATGCTCAAAAATAAGGCCAATAGTGAACTTATTTTGGGGGGAGAGAGTGGGGCAGTGATTGCCAGGAGGAAAGTGAGGTGAACCAATTTTGCTCTGTACTAATAGCAACTTTAAAAGACCACTATTGATATTTGAAGAAGTGTCGGTGAATCAGCAGATGACATTTCTTGAGGATAAAAGAGCCGTGGAAAAATGTGTTGTTTGCTATGTGTCAGAAATCTAGGCCAGGGTAAATTTATTGATTTGGAAGTGCAGGCAAGAATAGATGCATTAGTTACATAGTATAATATTGCTTTTTCTGACTCTGTAAGAAGAAAGTTAATCTAGTGATTTTTCTATCAGCCCTTCCTATTTCCTAATTTATGGCAGCAAAAATTGTAGCTCCAATACTTCAGGAATCTACCAGTTCATTTGACAATGTAAGCAACAGGTGATTTCTGTCAGATCTCTAAATGATCTATCAGATCTCTAAATGATCTATCAGATCTCTAAATGATCTGAAATGCACAGCAGAAGTGGCTTAATAACTACACAGTGTTCTGCTGTTACATGATTTTTGTGTGTGTATGCCAGGAGGACTTATCATAAAAGCCTGGCTAATGGCCTGTTAAATCTCATATCCAGCATTTCAAAATATATTTACATGAATGCTTCAGGGGAAAGTGGGAAAATCTGATGGCTTGACCACTGCCATAGGCAGTTACTTGATAACTTCTGTTGGCAACACTGTCAAACATAGATATACTGGGATTCTTGGCTCCTAAAATTTAATTCCAGCTAGCCTGTAAAAATGCTTCTGTACATGAAAATAATCATCACTCATTTGCAAAGACATTTATAAAAACTTACAAAGCACTGTGGAAAAGTAGTGTTAAGTACTCAGATGCTCAAAACAATATTTTCAGTTCAATATTTTCATTGTCCACATGCAAATTGGAAATGGTACATGATGATGAGTACAGCCCTGCTTCTAGAATATTCAGTATGAACTCCCTTTTAGAATTTATGTGTTGGATGTATGATATACTTTTTCAGTCAGAATGTCTAAGCAGGTAGATCACAAGCAATACTGTTTCACCATAATATTGTACAACAACTTGAATACCAGTATAATCCAGTTTAAAATACAGCAGCTACAACTATTTCCATAGTTTAGCTAGGATCTAAAGAACCAGGCAGTTTCTCGTGTTAGCTAACAGGAACACTGGACTCATGTCTATCAAAGAGCAGCCCTGCATGTTACCATCCAGCCCCTTTACGTTGGTGTTTGTTGATCAAAGAGGAAAAAGTGAAATAAAAAACACTGGACCTAGTACAATACTTTGGGTATGTTTATAGTAGATTTTACATAGCTTATAAACCCATATAAAAAGAAGTAGCCCTCTTAGGGAGCAAGTCAGTGGGGCTTACTCTCAGAAAAGTGTTTTTAAGATTTCAGCCCTAGTCTACTGAACTTTATTTAAAATATAATTTTTTTTTGCTAAATAACAAGGCCTTGTGCTGTTTCTGAAAGATCTGCAGCGCTAGTCTCAGCAGGTGTTCTGTGGTGGTTTGTCCTAGAAATTAGAACAGAAAAGGTGCTACTGTGTCCCTATCCCAGTGTATCTTCCCAGAGGGAAGGTTTGCTCAGCAAAGTCTTTCAAGGTAGTCTCAAAGGATCCTGAATGTCTATAGGCAAAAGTGCTCCATGTCTAGGCAATTACTAGCATCAGGGGTCATTTCATAGAAAAAGAGGTGCAGGAGCTCATTAGCATAACTCATTAGCATAACTTATCTGCATATGCCACACCCCCTGGCATCAGATGGAAGGGAAGGCAGTTTAAACTCCTTCCCCTTCCATGGCGCTCCCGCGTGCCCCGCAGCTGCGGAGTGCCTGGGAGAGCTGGCAGCTTAAATGGAAAGGCAGGCAGTTTAAACCCCCTCCCCTTCCATGGTTCTCCCGCACGCCCCGCAGCTGCAGGGTGCCCAGGTGAGCCGGCAGCTTAGATGGAAGGGGAGGCAATTTAAACTCCCTCCCATGGCTCTCCTATGTGCCCCTGGGTGAGCCGGCATCTTAAATGGAAGGGGAAGCGGTTTAAAACCCCTCCCCTTCTATGGCTCTCCCGCATGCCCCGCAGCCTCAGGGTGCCCGGGTGAGCTGGCACCTTAGATGGAAGGGGAGGCAGTTTAAACCCCCTCCCCTTCCATGGCACTCCCACACGCCCCACAGCTGTGGGGTGCCCGGGTGAGCCAGCACCTTAGATGGAAAGGGAGGTGGTTTAAACCGCCTTCCCTTCCATGGCTTGCCTGCATGCCCCGCAGTTGCGGGGCACCTGGGCAAGCTGGCAGCTTAGATGGAAGGGGAGGTGGTTTAAACCCCCTTCCCTTCCATGGCTCGCCTGTGTGGTGCCCGGGCGACCCAGCAGCTTAGATGGAAGAGGATGCAGTTTAAACTCCCTCCCCTTCTATGGTTCTGCGGGGCACCTGGGCAAACTGGCTTAGATGGGCTGCTTGGAGCAGGGGACGAGGCTTGGTCATGTGCCCGCCCCCGGGCTTAACCCTCCCGGAGTGCCACTCCTGTGCGCTCCAGCTCCAACTGGCCCCTGACTGGCATTCTGAGTTGATCAGGAAGGGAATGGATGATCAATGTCTTGTATCATAGAATTAGAGGAATGCATTTCCCCTCTCAGCCCCCATGAAGAGGCAATCTGTGGAATGCAACAGCAGCTACATTTCCCTATATTATAAAAGCCAAATGGTGGTGGCACTTCTCTAGAACATTCCACGTGCTCCAGAATTGGTTGGCGCCTTGGTATGTCAATTGCAGGGCGTCTGTCTCCATTGGCTGCATCACTGCCTCCCTTGTCATGGTGCCGCCACAGAGGCGGTACCCATAATCTCTGCCTCACTCTCCTGGGAGTGGCTGCATGGGACAGATGCTCCAGTGGCTGGGGACCTGAGCCTGATTGTGCTGCTGCCATGGTCATCCTCGCTCCAGCGCAGGTCACCGCCTGGGCTGCATGCGGCCGGGGTGGACAGGTGCTCCAGTGGGGGGGCTCCGCCCAAGCCTGCTGTTGCCATCCTCGACGAGGTAGGCAGGCAGGGAAAGGCTTCAGGAGGCCCTTGCATCACCTCTCCCTGCTTTCCCACTGGTCGGGCAGGAACAGGCCTCTGGAGGCCCCCGCTCCACCTCTCTTCACTTGCCCTGGCCCGCCAGGGCCTCCACCAATGGTGGGGTTCAGAGAAGAGGTGAGGCCATGTGGCCTACTCCCCCAGGGTCTCCAATGGGGGGCAGAGGCCTGAGGGGAGCCACAGCCGGGCAGCCTGGGACAGGCGCTCCACTGCAGGGGGCTCCGCCTGAGCCTGCCGCCGCCGCCGCCACCCTCACCAAGCCGGCTGAGCAGGGAAACACCCCTCTGCCGGGGCCTCCACCAATGCTGGGGTTCAGGCAGGAGGTGAGGCCAGGTGGCCTGGCTCCCCTGGGATCTCGAACAGGGGGGAGGCTCAAGGGGTGCTGCAGCTGGGCGGCCAGGGGCAGGCGCTCCAGTGCAAGGGGCTCCGCCTGAACCTGCTGCTGCCGCCATCTTCCCCAAGCCAGACGGGTGGGGAAACACCTTCGGAAGCTCCCGCATCACCTCTCCCCACTTGCCCTCTGGCCGCGGATGGGTCTCCGGAGCCCCCGCGCCACCTCGCCCCGCTCGCCCTGGCCTGACTGTGGGGTTTGGGGAGGAGGCAAGCCCAGGTGGCATGCCCCCCTGGGGCCTCGAACAGGGAGGGGAGGCCCGAGGGGAGCCACAACAGGCCTTCTTCCTAGTCTACCATAAGTACTCCAATATTAGATTCAATATACTAGCATAAGATCTCCAGCTACAGCTTGTAGAAAAATGCCTCCAAATTCCACAACCAATGTAAACAATATATTTTAAAAGCCTGAAACAAACATATTCTGGGCTGGTCCCAGTCCACTAAACTTCTGATTGTAGTCCCCAAGGCAAGAAACAAGGGCAAAGATCCCTCTGGCTCTTACCTTCTGTTCCTGCCTCTAGCCACACCTGAGCTAAGTACCTGCAAGGAATGGAGAATCTAACTCAGCACAAGCTAGCAGGCTCTTCACAACTTTCACACCTCCCAGTTTTATACTGTCTACTGATTTGTTTCCAAGCCAAATTCACAACTGTTTTAAAACCTCCTACAGTAAGTCTTGATGTCAATGTATTGTTGGTGACTCCTTTTAAATATCTGACCTCCATTGTTATGGAGTTTGTGTTAGCTTTTAGGGGGCAATATCCTAAGGATTTTATTTGGTTTGTTACTTTAATATGTTGTAACCAACCTTGGTTACAAGTTTGTAGAGGCAGGATATAAATATTTGGACATATAAAAAGAGAGAGGTGGCATTATGTAGGTGTTCTGTGAGGGAATTCCAGTGCATGGAGCAGCAAGCTCAAAAGGGAGGAGACATTTAAGAAGACAGGAGTCGTTCAGATGGCTGAGGGTATGGGAGATGGAGGAACACAAGTCCCAGGGAGAGAGAGGAAAGAGACTGAGATATCAGGGCAGGGAGATTAGGGGGCATGGGCATGGGCATGGATGGCCATGAAAGTAGAAATGAAAAGTTTCTGCTGGATGCATAAACAGATTAGAATTGAAGGAGTGGAATCATGTGATGTGAGCAATGAAATAAAATAACAGTTTTGGCAATAGAGCTCTGGATAAAGGTGAGAAGACCATGGAGTAACAACAGAAGGGCAGAGAGGAAGTGGTTGCAGCTTGTGGATTACATAAAATTTGTAGAATGCACTGGTACTTAGGACTACTATCACCTAAAATTCCACAAGTAGTGCTGAGTCTGGGAACTCCCCCCAGCTGTTCGTGGTCCCAGCACATGAAGGTCCCCCTCCTGTGGCCTGTGAAGGCAAAGGATACCCATCTAAAGAGCGTTGTTTTTCCTCAGCGGAGTAGGTGTCAAAAGAAAAACCACTGCCTCTTGGCATGATTATTCATTCCCCAGATGTGGGGTCCCATCTCCAACATTCCTTCAGAACTCAAGAGGATATAATTAACACCAGAGAGATCACTTTAGTTATTACCAGATGCATTACATAAACCAATGTATGAGACAATTTCATGAAAGATATATCGTATAATAGTTATATTGCCAAGTTCTGTTGCGGATGAGTTGTTGAAGCACTTAAGTTCGGTTGTTGAGAGTGTTGGGGGGGGGGGACTTACGTCATATATATTTACAGAAAAGTAAGCTTGGTTCCAGAACAACTGTTTCACATGAATTCATCACTTACTGGAGCACCCCATTCTTCTTTTAATGGCCCATATTGCCTTTCTCAGTGCACCACATGCAGAGGTGTGTTTGTAGACCACAAATGAGCCCTTTGATTTATCCAAGATGGATAATGAAGAAATTTCATAAATATGATCCATTTCTGATTCAAATTGGTTTTCCAGCCTTCCAAAATGAATAGTAACCGCTATGAAAAATGAAAATTCCTGCAGTGCAACAGAATGGAAACCCAGCTATGGGATATTTATTTATACCTTTGTAAATTGTTGGAAATGTTTTAAGAGACTTGTAGTAATTCAGTTTCTTGTTGAAAAGAACAAAGCAAACCCTTGACAAAGAACAGAGCAAATATGCTGCTCTATTTTATCAAGTACTTATTAGGAAAATGAAAGCAGTGTGGGTCTTTGGTCTGAGCCATTTAATCTGTGATGAACTGCTTGTATGCATTGCCAAGGAAACAAACATGCAACACCAGCTGAACAAAGAAGCATGCTTCTAAACACTTGGGGAGAAACCCTGGTAATCTTTGATTTTCAGTGTACCACTGAATGATGTACACTCCATCAAAGCATCATGTCAACAAATCATTTATACAGCAGAGCTGAAAGACTGTGCTTTTGAAGACCCAATATTGTCCTCAAAATAATTAGCTTCATTTCCTGTGTCTGTCATTCCATTATATCCAAACTTCTCTTCAGATGTATTGTTTTAATGTGCAGTCCATGTAGATGAAATTCTTTCATAATAAAGCATGAAAGGATAAGTACTGGTTTAACTTGCTGCATTCTTACACTGAACCTTTCAAGTATGTTCATAATGGCGAATACATACCTATATTATCTTACTCAAAATATATTTGTGTAAGCATTCCTGATGAAGGGACCTTTGTCTCTCAAAAGCTTGTACCCAGGACACCTTGATGGTCTCCAAGGTGCTACTAGACTTGCAGTCTAGCTCTTCTACTGCAGACCAGCATGGCCGCCGTCCTGAAACTAACCATTCCTGTAATTCATAACACAGTAACTAAGATGAATTACAAAACACAGAACTTGAAATGAAATCCTACTGTGGCAGGCATTCCTCCACAGAGGAAGAATTTCAGTTTCTAGATCCCCAGTTGTAAATCAGACAAGGGTTACCAGGTGGGGCCTGGAATTCTCTCGGAATTACAACTATTTTCCAGACAACAGCAATCCATTCCCCTGGAGGAACTGGCAGCTTTGGAGAGTGGAGTTATTAATAAAGCACTCTGTTTTGCTGGTGTTTTGTTGGCGTGATATAGATGATCTATATATTTTTTTTGTATTTTAAAATTTTTCGTATGTGCATGTGTGTGTGCGCATGTGTGTGCACACCTGGAAGTCATGGCGACCTCTGATGACTGACCCCCTACTAGGGGCCTGGAGGATATTCAGAGAGGTGGCTGAATAAAGCCTGCCTCTGCCTTTCTCCTCTGGTATTTCAAGGAGGTCTCCCAACCAAGCACTTGCCAGAGTTGACCCTGCTTAGTTTCCAAGATCTGACAAGATCGCACTTGCCTGGACTATCCAGGTCAGGGCTATAACTATTATCTTTTTAATTACTTTATTTAAAATATTTATATGCTACCTTTCTATCCCAGATAGAGTCCCCAAGGTGGTGAACATCAAGGCATTAAAATATTTAAAGCAGCATTTAAAATGTATATATAACTATTTAATAATACAGTAAAAGCATGTAGATACAAACAAACACACACAATGTGGGAGGAAGGCCAATGGAAATTTACTGGGGTACACCAAATGAAAAAGTCTTCACCCATTGGCGGAAGACAATGGCAGACAGAGACACAGGAAGGCAGAGTATAAACTTTAAAAATGAACTAATAGAAATATTTATACCCTACTTTTTATTTATTTATTTGTTTGTTCAAATTTATAGGCCGCCCTCCCCCAGAACGGGCTCAGGGCAGCTCACAAGGGCAATTATGCCAAGATAAAACAATAAAACAAGTAAAATCCATAACATACAGAGACAGAATACAAAAATAGATGTGCTCTCAATATTCAGAATCTTCAGTACATGATGGTGCGGTAGTCATAGGGAAGATGGACTCATTCAGCAGCACTGATACCATGCAAACAACTGTAGGACGGTTGCCAGGGCCAATGTAGTGCGATGGCCTGGCAGAAGAGCTCCATCTTCCAGGCCCTGCGGAACTGCACAAGGTCCTGCAGGGCCCAGATCTCCTCCGGGAGCTCATTCTGCCAGGTCGGAGCCACCACCGAAAAAGCCCTGGCCCTGGTCCCAGCAAGCTTGGTGTCCTTTGGGCCTGGAACCACCAGGAGATGTCTTGACCCTGACCATAATGCCCTTGGGGGAACATGTGGGGAAAGGCAGTCCCTTAGGGATGTTGGACCATCACCATATAGGGCTTTAAAGGTAAGAACCAGCACTTTGAAGTGAATCTGGTACGCTATAGGCAGCCAGTACAGTGCTTTCAGCGCCGGCCGGATGCGCTCCCACTTAGGGATGCCCATCAGCAGCCTCGCTGTGGCATTCTGCACTAGCTGCAGCTTCCAGGTTTGCGACAAAGGCAGCCCCATGTAGAGAGCGTTACAGTAGTCTAGCCTCGAGGTGACTGTCATGTGGATCACTGTGGCCAGGTCCTCGTGGTCAAGGAAGGGAACCAACTGCCGAGCCAACCTAAGGTGGTAAAAGGCCAACTTGGCAGTGGCCACCACCTGAGCCACCATAGATAAAGAGGAGTTCAGGAGCACTCCCAAACTCCTAACCACTGACACAGGCACCAAAGGCACCCCATCAAAGATTGGGAGAGGGACCCCCAACCACGAACCGACCCAACTAAGGCCCAGGACTTCCGTCTTCACCAGGTTTAGTTTCAGCTGACTCAGTCTGAGCCAACCAGCCACGGCTTGCAACACCTGATGAAGGTCACGAGGAGTGGAGTCCAACCGGCCGCTCAGCATCAGATAGAGCTGGGTGTCTTCTACATATTGATGACACCCAAGCCTGAATCTCCAGGCAATCCGGGCAAGGGGGCGCATGTAGATGTTAAACATCGGGGACCGCACAGCCCCTTGAGGCACCCCACATTCCAGAGGGTGTCTCTGAGACTGCTGATCCCCTATCACCACCCTTTGTCCCCAACCTTAGAGAAAAGAGGTAAGCCATTGAAGGGCGAGCCTCTGAATCCCCACATTGGCAAGGCAGCAGGTCAGCAACTGGTGGTCGACCATGTCAAACGTGGCCGACAGATCTAACAACAACAGTGCCACCACACTGCCCCGATCCAGATGCCTTTGGAGATCGTCAACAAGAGCAACCAGCACTGACTGTGTCCCATGACACAGGCGGAAACTGGACTGGAAGGGATCTAGGATAGAAGCATCATCCAGAAAGCTCTGCAACTGTAACGCCACTGCCCTCTCAATAAGTTTGACCAGATAGGGCAAATTGGACACTGGCCGATAGTTGGCCAATTCAGCTGGGTCCAAAGGTGGTTTTTTCAAGAGAGGGCAGACCATTGCTTCCTTGAGAGCCCCAGGGAACTGTCCCTCTGAAAGGGACGGTTTTGAACACAGTCCCCAAGGAACCTCATAATAGGTTAAAGCAATACCAGAAAGAAAACTTCAGGTGGAACATTACTCCTTGCTCATCTCTTGGACTGCATTCTCATGTCATGAACAAATCACTATTTGTTTGTGAGGTGAATGAGCCTCAAGTCACATGCTTTCCCCTCCCTCCTGCTTTCTTCTCCCTTCAAATGGCAAGCATCACTGTTTTTAACTTTCTTTAATTCCCAAATAATATTTTATACTAAACTCCAAAAGTGTTTAAATTACCGTTATTTCTCTTCTTATTTTCCTTTTCTACTTTACCTTTTGCTATTTCAGTGAGAGGCTGTAGCCAGCGGCCTCAAATAGAAACTTTCTCCATAGTCTTAACACAGGATCCAAATTCCAAAAAGATGATTTACTCTGCAGGCTGGTTTCATTCCTTGAAAAATGTTCTTTGCTCAAGTGCTGACTGCATATTTGGATAAGCTATAGCCATAAATAATTGCTTTTAATCATCCCTTTTGGAAACAGACTAACTGCAATAATTCTTCAACCACAGACTTAAAATACTTCTACTTACTTTTGTATAATAAAGGTGCAGTCTTAACACTTTCCTGGGAGTAAGCCCCATTGTACAATGTACACCTAACAGAGGTGGGATTTTCATCCTATGACCTGATGCCTATTTCAGAGAGCAATCCTAAACAGGTGTATTGTTCCCTTGAAGCAAGAGTGAGAGCATTGGATGAAATTTCACCTCTGTTAGTGTAATGGGTATTTGTCTTTTCATATTAGATATGATAGCTCACTTTCTTTGACAAGTTTATATACACAAAGCATGTAAATCTTCAGAAGACACAGATACCATAAATTTCTTGTTCAAAATTGTACCAAAGGCCTTATGTATGAGACCGAATGACATTAATGGGGAAGAATATCTTCAATAGTTTGTATATTGCAACATGGGTAATACCACCCATGGAATATGCTGGACTTACTGAACAGATGAGGCTGAAGGGAGGGCTATGGCTAAATAGTAGAGCATTTGTCTGATATGCAGAAGGTCCCAGGTCCAATCTCTGGTATCTCCAGTTAAAAGGATCAGGTAGTACATGATATGAAAGACCCTGGAGAGCCACTGCCAGTCTGAGTAAATAACTGACTTTGAGGGGGCCAGGGTCTGATTCAGCTTCAGGTGTTCATGTCATGTGTTGCTCAAGTATACCCTTTTTTTTAAAGTACAGTTTATTAAGTTAGTCATATTTGGGCTGCTGTTTATAGATACCTGGTACCTCTATGTTCATATACTTCTCCCGGTACTACTGACGTGCAAAAGACATGGAATCTCCAGTTCGACTTGAAATAGCCATTCCTGTTGTTCATATGGGTTTCAAATGTGAAACTACTTGAATGCCTTTTGGGACAGCACACCCGCAGATAAGTTGCACTATGCACTTTGCATCATTATGTAGCTGTGGGGAAGCTTGAGCGTGGCAGCTGCAGTTACTCAGTGGTGAGATACTATCTGTAGCAAAGGAAAACAAGGGACCAGCACTTATGTGTGGAAAATATTTCAAAACTCGTCACCAGGTGATGGGAGTACAACGAGCATTTTTACGTGGATGGCTGCGGATCTAAGGGACTCGGCTCAGAGGGCTAGCTTGCTCCTAGCCGGAGCATGCTAGCAGACATCCTCAGCAGGGCAAGCAAACCAAACCGCACTGTAAGTTTACCTAAAGTATTTTTAAAAAAACAGCTTGTGTTGAAACTGAAGTCTCCACTCTTATCAACTATAGGTTGTTCACGAACTGTCTCAGTTGAGCTTGACGGGAAGGAAAGTAAAAATAGACTGTAAAGCAGGAGCTACATCATTAGGTGTTGCTGGTGTCACATAAATTCATTTCACTCAAGTACATGTACATGCATGTACACACGCATATATGATCTGTAACATATAGCTCTGTTCTTACAGGAATCAAGGGAAATGTGTTGAAGGCATGGCAGAAATATTTGACATGCTGCTGGCCACTGCTACTCGGTTTCGAATGATGAATCTTCAGGGGGAAGAATTTGTGTGCCTTAAGTCCATCATTCTACTCAATTCTGGTAAGTGATCCCTGGTTCTAATACTGAGTAGCTCCAGTTCAAAATGTATATTCACTACTGCTTCTGCTGAGAATTTAGAACTGTTCTGGGTGTCTCATGATTATGAATCAGGAAAAAACTCTGTATGTGTGCGTGTGTGTCAAATTCCCCCTCCCCCAAAATGTTCTGAAATGTAAGGCCAGCAGGTGGGGCTTAAATACTGTTCATAGGGCAGGTGCCTGAACAGTGTCATTTGGCTCCTATCAGCTTGATCTGAGGACCCAGCCTCGGGCCAAGTCAAGCCAAGCCATACCAGTGATCTTCCAAGCAGATGCATGAAATGCCTTTAGCAGGCAAGTTTTCTTGGGATTGGGGCCTTGGTGGCTCAGAGGTTAAAGGCGCTGAGCTGCAGACTTGAAGGTCTGTAGTTCAGCAGTTTGAGACCCTAGTGCCGCGTGACAGAATGAGCTCCCATCTCTGGCCCCAGCTCCTGTCAACCTAGCAGTTTGAAAGCAAGAAATTGCAAGTAGATAAATAGGTTCTGCTTCGATGGGAAGGTAACAGTGTTCCATGTGCCTCAGTGTTTAGTAATGCTGGTCACATGACCGCAGAAACATTTTTGGACAATGCTGGCTCTTCAGCTTGGAAACAGAGATGAGCACCACCCCCTAGAGTCAGATTTGACTGGCTTTTGAGCAAAGGAAACCTTTACTTTTCTTGGGGAACTCATTTAGTACTGTCCTAAGGGTACTTTTTGATGATGTTTACCGAATCAGAGGATAAAATTAATGAAGTGATGGGAAATTAGTAAAAGGAAAGTGATTTGGGGGAGGGGATTCCTTTATGGGAGAGAAAGAGGAGGAAGGGAAGGGCAAAGGGGAGGGGGCTAGTCCTTTCCCTTCCACAATTCCTCCACCACTTGTGTGTTTATGTGTGTATGAAGGTGAGGAACTAGGTGGAGAGTAAAGGAGGGAAGATCCCTCTGCTTCATCGCTGCCACAGCTCATGTGGTGCATACCTGTGTGTATGTATGTGTGTGCATGTTTGTGTGAGTGTGTACATAGAGAGGCAGGTCAAGGGAGAGTATTTCTATTGCTGCTCCAAATCCTTCTCCCGCATATATAAATTTAAACACACATAAAAGAGTGTGCGTGTGTGCGTGTGTATGCATGCATGCATACTATGTGCATGTTTTTCTCTGTGAAGTGGCAGTGAACATTCCTCTCCCTCCATTACCTTGCTGTTACTCTCAAACATAATTCCTGCTGAAGTTATTTGGAAAATATCCAGAAATTTGAAGATGACGGCCAGCACCAGAATGTATCAAAGAACCCCTGGCATGAATTACATTTGACACACTTGAAGAATCTCTGACAGGAACATTTGACCACCACCTGTTTATTCCCCACGGAACAGTTTTTATAGTTTTTCTTACCGTTTAGAGCCTTATTCTCCTTCTGAAATGTGGATTCATGGTAAGCCTGGAGGCATCTTTGTATAGGGCAGCCTCTGCTGAGCAGTTGCCTGGAACCATGGAGGTGAAGAGCCCCCTGACCCAGATGGTGTGATCCCTAATGCCTCTTTCCTGAGGCTCCCCCAGCATTCAAGAGACCAGCATGCAGAGGTGGATTACAAATCACAATAGTGAGCAAGTAGTGCATTTTCACTAGGAGAGGAACTGGTTGGTTGCCAGGGCAGGGGGGGCTGTAGGTCTCATTTCCAAGAGCACACAAATTCTGAAACCATGACAATTCACACACTTCCCCTTGTGACATTTGCATACAGTATATGCATCTTGGGCAGCCATTTCCTGTGGTAGAACCAGCCACTTCAGGGGTATACCAGAAGGATGAAAGTAGGATGCCTGAGTACTTCACCCTCCCCCCCTTCAAGTGCTTTCCATAACGTGTGCCCTTACTTGCCTTGGCATTTACCTCTTGCTCTGCAGCATCACACCCTAGACTCATGTTCAGTTTGTTATGTGCTCTAATCTCCAAGTCCTTCTTGACTAGGACAACTAACTGGCCCATTTTATACTTGTTAGTTTGATTCTCCTTTCTGATGCATAGCATGTTAGACAGTTTAATTGAATTAACCTTCTATTTTTATTAGCCTATTTTCTGTGAATAAAATCAAAGAGCAGGCTGGTGTAGTCAAAGCAACAGGCACTATAAATTATTGTGACATCAGCATTCTGTACAGGATCTGCAGGAGGCCCCTCTTTGTATAAAGAAAGCACAATTAATATGCATGCAGTTGCACAGGTAACTTTAGTGGAGGGCAACACAGATTGAAGTTTGTGAATCTTGTATTTTGAAAATCCTTGCTAGGCAAGGAGTAATTATGGAAAACAAATTAAGCATATGAATACTAAGGGTGATGTGAACAAGGAAAATCAGATGCAAAAGGCAGAGAAGGAAAGGAATATGAATATAAAGGTAACTTTAAATGCCTCAGTAGTTTGAGGACCAAGTTAACTGCTATCTTATTCTTGCAGTAGTTGCTTTTCCCTGGCAACTTACCGTAGTTTTACTGTAAGGTAATTTTGAGTCAGTAACCTCCTCTCAGCTGGATCTACTTCACAAGATTATTTTGAGGATAAAATGGAGGCAGGGAGAACACTATACACCACCCTGAGTTCCTTGAAGGACTGGCAGGATAGAAACGTACATCATAAATCTCCACTATGCTTCCTCACTTAAATGATTCTGAGAGATCCCTCACTCTCTAGCACTAATAAAGAATCTCCACACAATCTGGAGGATTAATGTAAAAACATGAGGCCAGTCTTGCCCAGTATCATCTACTCTGTCTGACAATGGTTCTTCAACTTATTCTTTATTTGGAGATGCCAGGAATTGAGTCTAGAATCTGCTGCCTGCTGAGCATTTCCTCCACTACAGAACTGTGGCCCTTGTTGTGTAATGGGAGTCATGGCACCGCAGTAGGACTAGGAATGCCTGAACCTATATAAAGTTTGCATTCTTTTGGAGTCCTTTAATGCCCACTGACTTCTTTTTTTCAAAAATCTGAATGTGGGTGATTCTTTTATATTTGTATGATGTTTGTTTATTTTTTTTTTAAAAAAAGCTTTAAATGGCTGGTTTAAGACTTTTTAAAATTGAATAAAATTGATTCTTTGATGTGAAGTGTTAGAAATATACTTTCTGCTTCCTAGGGCAGTGAATGGGCTGGTAGTATTCTGTATTGTTTTGGTTCCCCTCCCTATGACAAAGTGGAAGAACGAGTTGTAAAAAAGGACCCTTCCTGTCCTGAAATTAGAGGATTAAGTGCCAGTGGATATTACTGCAAGTTGAATCTCCCCTACCTGCCCACAACGAACTTTGCTTGCTATTCTTCTCTTTTTATTTGAAAGTAACCCAATTATTTTTAGGCACCAAAAGTTTCTTAATTGATCAATTAGATCTGATTAAACTGATCTCAATTTACCATTAATCAGCTGTTACAACTTTCAAGCAATTTTTTTACATATACACACAAACACACAAAGGTGATACATAGAACTGAACAAAACTATATAGTATTTGTGCCTGTGTATTTGGATTGACTTTGCAGCTCTCTCTGCATCTGTTTCAATCCTGAAAGATACTTAGGGAAGCTGATGGGAAGATATCTCTGTCTTTTTGTGTTCTGTCATTTGAATCAGACCTGCTCAACTTGTACCAATCAAGCTGAATGCATTCAGTGTGTGTTTGTGTGACCAATATCAGCACTAATCTCTGTGCTAGCAAAATTAATTTTGAGCTAAAGTAAAAGCTTTTTATTCTCCCCTTCTTCCAATGGAGAGGGTGTAAGCTTTATTTGCACTTGCAAAATATAAGACATTTTGCCCATTTTGGAATTTTTTCTTACATCCAGATATTTGGGCAGAAGCTTGTCTATTTGCTGCAAGGACAGCAGCAGTATTTCATCAGATCAGTTAAGGAAAATGAACCCATTGATTTCCATAGAACGTAAATGCAATTAATTTTGTTTGGCTACTGAGACCAACTACCAGACATACCACTCAATAATAACTGAAGATCCTGGTTTTAAGTGTGTTAAATCTTGTTCATTGCAACGAGGGGGTGGGGAAGGGAGAAGGTCTAACTGCACTGTGAATTTGGCTACAAAACTGTATCACACATCTATTATGAAGTACTGCAATTTGACTTTTATGGGAATTCCCGGGAGCTGATGTGCTATGGCTTGCAGTCCAAGCACCACAGCTGTAACACTTGAAACAGGATGCCAGAATGCTGATGATTTGATAAAGGGTCAAGGAGCATGTGGCAAAGTGAGGCAGAAATCAAAGTTTACATTGGCCCCAATTCCTTTGCATATGTGTGTATGTTTGCCAGAGTAAAAGGTTTATTTCCCAATTTGTAACCTCAGAGGGAAGGCTGAAGGTTAAGTCCAGCCATAAATTTTCTGTGAGGATGTAAAGTCATGGGACACTATTTCACATGGGTTTATTTCAAACACCAAAACTTCCACAGAAAATTGAGATGATGCAGTCATCTGTGAGAACTATACTACTTCAGCCATTGAACATCTGAATACAGGCCAGGCTTGCCAGTTTCCTGATGAGGGTGGGGGATCTCCCACCCCAGCTCCCGTTGCCCGCACTGCTCAGCTGGAGGATGGGAGGAAGGGGGGGGGATGACATTGCTTCCAGCATGACTTGGAAGTGACAGCATCACTCCAGGAGCAATGCTCTAGCATTCACCCCAAATCTCTATGGTTTAGCTATATGGATCCAAGCCTTTAGCTCCAACATGGAAGTAATTCAGCCATCGTTTCTCCATGCACTGTCTGGCACCCCCGATGTGTGACTGCATCAGTTCTCTGCCTTGAATGTGGTACAAAACAGCAGGCCACACTTGTCTGGTTTGCTACCATAAAATTGAAACTTTTCTTGTACCTTTCCCACTCTCTCCCTCCTCTCTTGGTTTGGCTGTGCTGTGACTTCTTCAGCAGTGCTTGGAGCCAGCTTGTGGACTCCAGGATTGTACAGTTAGGCTTCTCAGTTTCAGGTTTGATTGAGTTAGGTCTAAATAGCACTTGTAATTTGGTTTCAGAAACAGCACCAGTTACTTGACTGGGAACATCTTCTGTCACATGCCATACAAATCTGCTTCCCACTGCATTTGGGCTTTATGTCCTCCTCACCTTTTGCTATAGAAAAGTGTTTACTTTCCTTCACAGTCTCCTCATATCATTACCTTTTTTTCCTTTGGCTGAGGCAGCGGGCATCTATTGCTGCTGCTGCTGCTGCTGCTGCATGAGATCACTCGGCTTGGCACTGGACCATTCACTTCGGCTGTAGGAATTGAACTAATGTACTGCAGTGCCCACTTTAGATGTTTTAAATTGTTTTATTGTACAGCTTTATATTGTTAATTATTAACTTATTTTTAAGATTGTATTGTGTCTGTTGTTGTTAGCCACTCCGAGCCCGCTTGCAGGAAGGTCGGGATAGAAATCAAAATAATAAATAAATAAAGAAGTAAATAAATAAATAAAATGCACTACTAATTGTAGATCTGTTCGATAGATTTACCAGTTTTCCATGCAGATAAAGGATGTGCCCATGTGAGTCTCAGGTACACCCTGGTACATTTTTTCATTCCATGGAATCTCTGTAGCAGTTTTAGAGCCTCTTTGATAACCCCCTTTCTTGCCACATTGCATTAGATGATTAGTTAACTGTAATACTCTCACTGTTGCTAAATACATACCAATAGCTCTAAAAATCAGCCTTGGAATAACCAGGAAGTAAGCTTGATGACTAGCTTGGAGTCCTTATGGGTTTGAATCTATGCTACTTTGTAAAATTTGTATATTTCTCTTTCCTTTTATTTTTTTTTAGATGTTGGGTCTCTTGTTCTTAAGAATTTTAACCTAATCTTTCTTATGCTGTCTAAAGCTTTATAAACTCTTTGAATAAATGGAATGGACTGTGACCAGCACACTGCACTGCACTGATGCTTCTGCACTTGCATTTTCTTTTTTCCTACAGGCATCTATACATTTCTTTCCAGCAGCTTAAGATCGTTGGAAGAAAAAGACCACATTCATCGCGTGCTAGATAAAATCACAGATACCTTGACCCATTTGATGGCCAAATCAGGCCTCTCTCTGCAGCAACAGCATAGACGATTGGCTCAGCTTCTCCTCATCCTTTCCCACTTTAGGCACATGAGGTATGGAAATACACAGGAAATGACTGGGAATTGCTCTTTCACTTTATAAGGAACATTTCACAAAATGTTACAATGGACATCAAATCTTGACATTCACCAGTTTTTATGTGTGATAATCGCTGATGAGTTTTGTGAATATCTGAAATGCACTGGTGAGCCTTGACAGTAACTTTAACTGTGAATGTTAGCACCAAGGAAGAGCTGTGGCCGAGCAGAAGTTGTTAGGAAGGACCTTGATAGGCTTCAGGCTTTGGAAAGCTGCGGCCAGCCATAGTGGATAATACAGAGGTGGTCTGAGGTGTAAGGCAGATTCATATGTCTGAAGCGTGAGGGGCATTTACAACATTCATCTGGGATTGTCAGTGTTCACAGAAGTATTCATCAAATTTTTATATGGAGGGGCCAGATCAATTCCGTATCTTCCTCAGTAGCTGATAAATATGAAAATTCAGAGAGATTCACCAACTGGCAGTGTCATCTGCAATCTCTGCTCTTCCTGTTCCTGCTTTTTTATGTTTCATGTTTCATTATGGTTCTTAGGAGACTGAGGAAAGAATCCAACATGGTTATCTATTTGTTTATTCATTCTTTGAATGTTTCTGTGCAGGGTCCAAAAGTATTTTAAATGCCTTATAAAAAGAGGAATGGCATTATATGTTACAAAGTTTAGCTGTACTGGCACTGATAGACAAAGCAGGAAAACTGAATCAGAGAGTTGCAGGTAATCCAGCTAAGATGATCTGCAAACAAAGTTGTCCACCACAAACACAAATGGCTGCCATGGATGGAAAAGGATCTCTACACAGCAGGTCTTTGGCAGCAGTTGTTGTGAGCTCTGCAGCCATATACATTTGAGTTACAGGACCCAGTTCAGTGTTCCTGTTCATGCATAAGCACACAATTGACTTGTACTTTTTGTTACTAGGATGTGGCAGCTTCTCTTTGCAGGCCACAGTGTGGAGCATATGGGCTGCATTGGATTTAGTGGCCCACAGGTTTCACAGGCCTGTTTGGAACTGGGCACTCAGCATAGTCCTGTTGTTTAGTAATACTAACATTTACAAAACTGTCTGTTTTAATTCTCCATTCGTATTTATTTTTAGTACTATTATTCCCCTTAATCCAGGGAGTTCAGAATGACACATGTTGTTTCTCCTTCCTCCATTTTTTTTCATCACAATAATCCTGTGAGGTGTGTTAGACTGAGGGAGAATGATTAGCCCAAAGTCACCCAGTGAGTTTTGTGGCAGGGGGGATTTAAGCCTTGGGTTTCTCCAGGCTGAGCCCAGTGGTCTAAATCCTGCACCCAGTGGCTCTTCCCTACTGCTTTGTTGCCTTTACACATTTATTTCAGGCATTGGTATTTTGGTCTCAGGAGCTATGCCTTGGAGTATACATCTTTACTGTCACAGCACAATTCAGATCTTCATCGTGGTCTCTGTGCAGTCCCACACATGGGTTGGGCGCCTGCGCATGACCTCGATTGGAGAAACTTCTAGAGCTTTGCCTCAGAAGAGTTTTGGTGGGCTCTCTTCCCACCCTGGGGAGGAGGCACACACCATGCATGCCCAGAGTGGGGGAGAGAGCCACCTGCCACTCAGTTCTTCTTTGACCACTTTCACGTTCACACCTCGCTGCTGTTGCTCCGCCCTTGCCTCAGTTGAGTATTTGTTCTTTTTTTCTCTCTTCGTCTTCTTTATCTTTTTCTTCCTACTTTCTCTTTAATACAAAAACAACAAAAATGATCTTTTTTCTTGCCTTTCGTATTCCCCCCCTTTTTTTCTCTCTTCGGTGGGTGGGGGCCAGGTTGTATGGGCAAAACAAAGTTTTTTAAAGTGTGTTGTCGTTGCCCAGCAACAATCCCTTCTAATGACGGGCACGATTTTTGCTTACTTTGTCTGTGCAAAGCCCATAGGGTCGATACCTGCCCGCATTGTGCTAGTTTTACATGGCAGGCTAGATGTAACAGGGAGGCTAGACTTCGGGCTTTGCTTTTGGAGGCAGCCTTATGCCCTACTATGTCTTCTGCGGCTTCTCACTCATCCCTACCTAAAAAGTCGGACAGTTCCTCGAAGGCACCGAAACCAAAACCTAAGAGGCCTGAGGAAAAGACCCCTTCGAAATTGAAGGTTAAGTCATCGACATCGACTTCAGTTGTAGAGCTTGTTGTTATTACTGGCTTAACAACTTCGACTCCTGCATTGATGTCTACTTCTCAAAAGTCTGCTTTACGACCTCCAACGCCACAGCACACTTTGTCCTTGGCTTCTGGTCTTATTCTGCTTGGCCAGTCAATGAGATCGCCTCCCGCATTATCTTCTCACAGGGACTCCCGATCTCCTTCTCGACACTCTGATCACTCAGTCCACAATTTGGAGGGGAGGGAGCTTTTGGTGGATCGACGTTCTCGATCTCGGTCTCGATATGACCGCAAGCGGCTTATTCGTCGGCAGTCCCCTTCCTCGTCGGGATCGTCCTCAGACAATCAATGTAGGTCTCCTGATGAACGCAGGCAACCTCCGTACTGCGCCTATTATTACTCCAGATCTCCGACGCCTCAGCGTCATCATTATGATCAGCTCCGGCACTCGGAATGTATGGACCACCTGTCGCGTGCCTGATTACCCCAGGCGCTCCCAATCAGTAGCTTCGGCTCGTTCTGTAGCTCTTGACCAAGCTTCTGAGCTCTCAAGACCTAGGGATGCCCTGAAGAGTTCTCCCTTAGAACCTCGGTATCGTTCCCCTGGTGATGACCAAGAGGCAGCTGATCTTGCTCAGCCATTAAGGTCCTCCTCTCCCATGTCGATTTCTGACCGTTCTGACTCTGCAGATCTTGATCCCGATGCCACCTGAGTCGATGATGAGCCTCGCCGCTTGGGTTCTATTTCACCCACTGAGGGTCCAAAAGCTTATTTAGAGCTGGTTATCAGAATGGCCTCTGCCCTTCAAGTTCAGGGTTCGACGGAGTCTCCCTCTGTGACCGACATAGTTCATAAGCTGGTTCAGGCCAACCTTCCACTGTACTCCCTTTGCTGCCAGTCCACCTTTCTGTTCTTAAGGAATTGTGGGAGCATCCAGCATCCATTCCCCCAGTCTCTAGACGGTATGATGGTCTTTACAAAATCCAACAGAACTCGGGGAAGTTTCTTATCTCCCACCCGCCACCGAATTCGATGGTCGTGCATTCTTCGTCAAAGTCGAAGCAACCTGTAAGACAGTCTGGACCGCCAGATCGTGAAGGTCGTAAACTTGACACTCTCGCAAAGAAAGTGTATTCCTTTGCCTCCATGGGTCTCCGCATTGACACCTACCTATCTTACCTCTTGGCTTATGCCTTCAGTGTCTCTAATGCTGTCTGTCCTGTCTTGGACTTTGTCCCTGAGGAGCATCGTCCCACCTTGTCAGTCACTTTGTCTGAGATCTGTTTGATCTCAAAACAGCAGATCAACTCTGTTCGTCATACTGTCACTTGTTCCTCAAAGTCCTGGTCTCTTCTGTTGCTCTTCGCCATCATGCTTGGCTAAGAGGTGCCTCTCTATCTACAGTCCGATGTCAAATTCCTTATAGAGGACCTCCCTTTTAACGGCAATGGTCTCTTCCACTCTACCACTGATGAGGCCCTGAAAGCCGTCGACGACAGCCAAAAGCTCAAAGCCTGGGCGTCTCCACCTCCACATACCAACCTCAAAACCATTCTTGGAGGCCTTACTATTCTAAGCACCATCCGTCTCCGGCATCCAATGCCCAATGGAAGAGGAAGCCCTATGACTCCCGTCCTTCCTCTAGGCAGCGTCCGCAGCTTCCAAAGAAGCCCCAGCATCCCAAACAGTCTGTTTGACTGTTTCCATTGTCTGTCCTCTCCACTGTTGTACACCCCTCCCGTTTGGACCCGACTCTTCCCCTTTCATCCAATGTGGGAAGCTATTTCCACCGACTCATGGGTCCTCAGCATTCTACAGGTCAGGTACGCCATAGAGTTCGTTTCGCCTCCAGTCCTATCGCACTTTGTCATCATGCCCCCAGATCCCCTCCTCGATCTCAAGATCTCCGTCCTTCTTGCCAAGGGCGCTATCGAGAGTGTCCTGGAGGCGCAACAGACCCTAGGCTTCTACTTGAAGTATTTCCTCGTACCGAAGAGGGACGGTGGCTTCAGGGCCATTCTGGATCTGTGAGATCTGAACTGTTTCGTCACGAGCCAAAAATTCCGCATGGTCACTTTACAGTCCATTCTTCCGCTGATTTCCAAGGCTGCATGGCTAGTGTCTGTTGATCTCCAAGACACATATTTCCATGTCACTATCCATCCCCAGCACCACAGATTCCTTCGTTTCGCAGTCGGGAACGCACATTACCAATACAGGGTCTTTCCATTCAGTCTCTGTACTGCCCCGAGGGTTTTTACCAAACTGATAGCTGTCGTGGCCGTGGACCTTCATTGCTGTGGGATTGCACTTTATCCCTATATCGACGACTGGCTTCTCGTGGCTCCAACGCAAGCCCAGCTACTTCACGATGTCCAAGAGACTATTTCTCTCCTTCGTGCCCTCGGCCTTTGTGTCAACCTCTCCAAGTCCTCTCTTCAGCCCGTCCAGGTCCTTCAATTCCTCGGTGCCCGGCTAGATACCAACCTTGAGACTGCATTTCTTCTGGAATCGAGGGCCTCTGACATTCTAGTGCTGGTGTCCCAATTTCGGACCTCCCCTCAGCAGTCCGCTTGATCCGTTATGAGGCTCCTGGATCATTTTGCGTCCATGGTATTTGTCCGTCATGCCAGGTTGAGAATGCGGCCACTTCAACTCTGGCTGCTCCGTGCCTTCGATCCTCTCTGCAGTCCTTGGCACAAAATTCTGTCAATCCCACCCCTAGTCGTCGACTCCCTCACGTGGTGGTCAAACCCTCAGCACCTCCTCTCCGGCATGCCCTTTCGACATCCTCCTCTACAGGTATTGCTGACCATGGATGCTTCCCTCTGGGGTTGGGTAGCCCAGTGCAGAATGCTTTCAGGTCAGGGGGTCTGGACTCCTCATGAGGCAACTCTTCACATCAGTGTCCTAGAGCTGCGTGCGGTTCATCTTGCTGTTTGTTCTTTCCTCCTGATCCTTCAGGGTTGAGTTATTCAGGTTGCTTCCGACAATACCACCACTGTTTACTATATCAACAAACAGGGAGGTACTGCCTCTCTTCATCTCTACAACTTGGCCATCGACCTCTGGACTTGGTGCCTTCATCATTCCATTATGCTCTCTGCGATACACATTCCGGGAGCTCAAAACATAGATGCCGATCAGTTGAACCGGTCCAGGTCGTCGGACAACGAATGGTCCATTCTCCTTCAATACCTAAAACCTCTTTTTCTCGAGTTCGGTTGCCCTCTTGTTGACGGCTTTGCAAATACCGACAATGCCCGCTGTCGTCTATTCTTCAGCAGTGGTCCCCCGTCTGTTTGGTCGCTCAGAGATGCCTTCCTTCACATGTGGAACTGGGCCCTCTTTTATTTCTTCCCTCCATTCCCTCTCATCTCCTGGGTCATTCAGAAGAACCTTGCCAATGCTATGTCTTGCATCCTAATCACTCCTTGGTGGCCGCGCCAAGTCTGGTTTCCGCACCTCCTCCGGCTCTCCCGTCACGAGTTCTGCCCTCTCCCTGTTGTCCCCAATCTCCTCTCTCAGGCTTGAGGGAGGATCCTGCATCCCGATCTGGGGTTTTTCCGCTTGATGGCATGGAAGATCCAGCATTAGACTTCCTGCCTCAAATCTCCAAAATCCTCCTAAATGCCAGAAAGCCTTCTACTCAGTCTACATATTGGTTGAAGTGGAAGAGATTCCAGTCCTACACCTCTGATCACTCCTTCGATCCAGTCCAGTCATCTCTCCATGAGATTTTCTCCTACGTAGTCTTTTTGAAGAACAGCGGCCTGGCATACTCGTCTTTAAGGGTCCATTTAGCGGCCATCTCCGCTTATCATCCCTTGATACAAGGATCCTCAGTATTTTCTCACCGTCTAACAAAAACCTTCCTTAAGGGTCTCCTCCGACTTTGTCCTCCTAGGAAGCCTCTGGTGCCTTTGTGGAGTTTGTCCCTCATTCTCTCTCAACTTATGTTCAAGCCCTTCGAGCCCATGGCTACGGCCGACCTCAGGTTACTCTCCTGGAAAATGGCCTTCCTCATAGCTATTACTACTGCTCATAGAGTAGGGGAACTAGCTGCCTTTAGAGCTGATCCCCCCTATACTATTTTCCATAGGGAGAAGGTTGTCCTTAGACCAGATCCTTCTTTCCTCCCTAAGGTCATTTCTGCCTTTCACCTCTCTCAGTCATCTGTCCTGCCTACTTTCTTTCTGAACCCAACTGATGCCTCTCAGAGGGCCTTGCACTGTCTTGACGTTCGCAGAGCACTCTCTTTTTATCTACATAGGACACAGCCCATATGTAAGTCTCCTCGGCTGTTCCTAGCTTATGGCCCCCTGCATCTGGGGGAGCTGATTTCCTCTCAATGACTGTCTAAATGGGTGACTTCCACCATAGTCCTTTGCTATGAGCTTGCACATCAACCTGTTCTTACCTGTCTCACTGCTCATTCCACACGGGCGGTATCGACATCTACTGCTTTCCTGGCTGGTGTCCCGTTGGAAGACGTTTGTGCGGCTGCTACATGGTCCTTGGCATTGACCTTCGTGACCCACTACACACTCGACATCCAAGCTCAACGGGATGCTGCCTTTGGTCAGACGGTGCTGCGATCTCTCTTTGCTTGACCCTGCTGCTTCCTCAGGTAGGACCATTGGGTGACTTATTTTGCTAATGATGCTGTGTCTTAACCGGTATGCTTGTGTCTTTTTCAGCTGCGAGCTCACTCCTCCAACTGCTGCAGCTCTTGTACTCACCCATGTGTGGGACTGCACAGAGACCACGATGAAGATAAACAGATTGCTTACCTGTAACTGATGATCTTTGAGTGGTCATCTGTGCAGTACCACAATCCCACACAGCCTTTCCCACTGCTGGCATCTCCTGATCTCCTTCCTTTGGCTTGATGGGACTTACTGGTGGCGGTCAAAGGTACTGAGTGGGAGGCGGCTCTCTCCCCCGCTCTGGGCATGCATGGTGCATGCCTCTTCCCCAGGGTGGGAAGAGAGCCCACCAAAACTCTTCTGAGGCAAAGCTCTACAAGTTTCTCCGATCGAGGTCGTGCGCAGGCGCCCAACCCATGTGTGGTACTGCACAGATGACCACTCAAAGATCATCAGTTACAGGTAAGCAACCTGTTTTTTTCTTCTGGGTATGTGAACAGCACATCCAAAACAAAAGTTTTGAACTTCTAGTATTTTAAAATAGAGGCAGGGAAGGAGAAGGCAAAGGAAAATTGGGTCTTACAAGTCAAAATTGGGACTTTTCAAGTCACAAAGAACTAGGGTTGCAGTTCCCCAGTTCCACATGGGGCATCCCCCAGTTTTTTGGGCTTCTGCCTAAACCCCACCCCCAAACAGCGACATCGCCGTGTGACATCCCTGATGCACTAACATCACGTAGAAGTAACATCATCGCACCAGGGACATCATCACATGGTGGTGTTCTGGTTTTGGGGCAAAACTCTATGGTTTGGTGCCAATTTTACCATAGAGTTCTGCCCAAAAATGAGAGCATCACAACTCGATCTCCCCAATGCGATGACATTACTGCTTCATGACATCAGTGCGTCATTCTGCCCTGCTCCCGGAAAGTTCCCTCCCACCCCTAGCCAGCATGGACATTGGACCAGGCAACTCTACAAAGAACTCTACACAGTTCTAAATACTGAGGACTGTCATGCAGAAATGGCACACATATATACATAGCAGTAAATTATAGCAATAGACTATTTGGGGCCATGGCTCAGTGCTTGCAGAACCCATCAGGTTCCATTCTTGGCATCTTCAGTTAAAAGGATTGGGTTGGTAGGTGATGTGAAAGACCTACTGCTTGTCTGAGTAGACTTTACTGACTTTGATGGACAAGTGGTCTGAGACAGCTTCATGTGTTTATATGTGCTGCCCTTTTCATGGCATGCCAAAGTGAGTCCCTGCGGCAGACTGCTTCTCTATGTTTAGTGGCAGGGTCAGTCCTAGGACTAGGATTTCTCTGTGCAATGATATCTAATTTTAGTGTTTTTTTAATGTGACTCTACAGCAATAAGGGAATGGAGCACCTGTACAACATGAAGTGCAAGAATGTGGTCCCTCTGTATGATTTATTGCTAGAGATGCTAGATGCCCACCGTCTGCATGCCCGTGCCACACGGAGCACACCCCAGGGAGAAGAAGACCCTATGAACCAAGTGGCAACTACATCCACTTCAACGCATTCCTTGCAGCCCTGCTATGTGAACAAAATGGAAGATGAGAATGAGCAACAAGCAATATGAGAGGCCCCATTTCAAACAGCCTATAGGTTTCTGAGAATCCCATCAGAAAGCTACCTACTTCAGGCTTAGCTGAACTGGTACCACGAATGTAAGCACTCCAATGCTCACCAATCACCAGTGATCCCCAAAACATTGCTTTCTGAGATCCTTAGCAGAAGAACTTTTATCTTTCTGGATATACTATAAGGATTCAAAGATAATCCTCAGTGCCAGTTGTATGGTGACGCTTGGTAAACCCACTCAAGAGGATTTCTGTAGCAGAATGAGAATTTGAGTGCCAATGACCATTTCCTTTCACTCATCTGGGCAAGGATCCCAGCTGAGTTTTGAGTAGGTGATGTTTACATGTAAAGTTTATTGGCTGATGGTGAACCTCAAGAATTCTACACCAAATTAACTAAAGACAATGATGTTGAAAATATTCATCTTTCAGGACTCCACCCTCTACCCAAATATTTAGCATTTCCTTCTGGGTTTTTCTTCATTTACAAATTGACTCAAAATACAGTTAGATGAATTTTATCTGGTCAGAGAAACTGTTTATGACAGCAAGAAGTTCTGGTTTCAGCCAGAAATCCCTCAGATAACTTTACAGAATAACAAATGGGTACTAGGTTGCAATGGTACCCCCAATTCCTTGTCTTAGCATTACAGAGCTTATCCTAGTCAAGATGGAGGAGGTAGTTTTATGCTTACATGAGGAATTCTCTGTTAGAGCGGATCTGGCTCTTTACGTCATCTGAACAAAACACAAATGGATATATTAACCATCACAGTCTGGTCCAAATTAAAGGATTTCAATATAAGACCACCGTTTGTAGTTGTCTAGGAATTACCTCTGCACTGACAATTAAAGGAGATAATAGCCAGTGACTGGGATTTTAAGTACAAAACAATTGCATATCACCTTGAATACCTTAGGGTGGAAATAAATCATATATATAAACTAATAGATATAGTCCAGCTCATACGCTACCTGAGAGACGTATGTGGTGTTTTCTTATGGCTATATCCCAAGACCAGTGGCATAAACATGGATGTGTGTGTGGGGAGGGAGATCACATAAGACATTCTCACATCAGGGCTACTGGCCCTAGTGGAGGTATTTTCTCCTGTGATTCACCCCTTAACTTGGTTTTGCCATTTAGATTGGCAGTAGAGCAGCATGGGGTGCAATCATAGGAAAGGTGCAGAATTCCTCTTTGGGCGTGGTATGAACTGGGCTTTTAAAAAGAAAGATAACATCCGAACTATTGTTCTGTTTCAGGCATTGTAGGTCTATTTAATTCAGTCAGTGCTGCACAGGTGGAAAATAGTTTGGACCCTTCGGTAACATGAGAGATACCCCCTGTTCATATTGTATGCTCCCTCTGTACAAAAAGCAACTGAACTCTGTTGAGAAACCACTTGCAGATAGGAGGAGTAAAGAGAGTAAAGGACACTTCGTGTTGCACTGCACCAGAGATCAAAGTCCTGCCGTTTGCTTACACACAAACTGTCCCTAACTAGAGGGGCAAGCACACATGGAGGGGAGCAGAAAGGATTGCAATCTGTGGGTGACCTCTTGCCATTTTCCTTATATAGTGGCCCTCCCCTTTGCCCAGAACCTACAAAAAGCAGTAAAGCACTAATGTTGTGAAGAGTTTTCATCTCGTCTTAATTTAACTATGCTCTCACCATTGCCTCTATCTCAAGCTTTGTTTCCAGTGGCCTTGCTTTTTATTAACGCAGCAAAGTATTTGTATTTCTGTGCATTCAATATGTAAAAAAAAGTTCTGCTCTGAAATTATTCAAAAACCATTGAGGGCTACTAAGTGCCTTGTCTTAAATTGCCACATATTTATTTTCAAGAGCTCATGTTGTAGTTTATTTCTGTGTTACTGATACACCCGTGTGTATTGCATCACATAAGCAAGAAGTAAACATTTATATGGGGCCCACAATTAACATAAGAACTCAGTACTGTCCATTGCCACCACAGACGGAATGAAGAGACAGACACTACTATGGATTTAACAAGGGCCACTTTATTAACTATTTATAATCAAACAACTGGCGAGGAGCTGCTAAAATGTATTGAGGAATATGAGAGGTGTCACCTTCATTTCCTTCTGGGCGATGCACCTGCCCCAATCTCAAGCCACCCAATGTAGCTCTCGACCAGCACCTTGGCATATTTAGAAGCCCCTGGCCCACCACCCCAGAAGCCGCAAGGCCTGCTAAGATAGGCCGGGCCAGATTGTTCTAAGAAGATCACCCCTTCCCGGCTTTGAGCCGTAAAGGCCCGAAAGCCGTTCTTGGAGGAACCTTTAATTCCTTTATAACCATGCCCAGGTGCTCACCGTTTTCCACTTCCTGATCTCTCTACCCACCTAACTACAAAGTGACCATCCTATTTAACAAATAACAGCCCCCCAAAGCCAATTTTCCAGCACCACCATACTCAATGCAAGGTAGGCAAAAACACCCCTCCTTCTAGGGCCAAATTGAATAAAAGAGTGAAAAATTCCTACCTGGCCCCAATGAAAAGGCAACCGGTGGAAACTTGCACTGAAATAGAGCAGGAGGGTGGGCCTAGCACACCGAAGGACTGCTGTGGCAGAGGGTGGGAGCTGAGCCTAAATAGGCTGGCTCTGCTCCCTGCCTGGCACTGCGCTTCTCGCAGTGCCAGCGCCGTCTCTTCCTCCTCTCGAGGAGGCAATTCAGCCCTCTCCCGCCAGCACAAGCTCAGCGGGAGTTTGGGCTCGCATTTGTATCATAGTCTTATAACACCAGATACATTTCAATGCCCTGTTTTTACAGTGGGATACTTTTAGCTATTGCCCCATATTCCCCCCTTATGAACAGAACTATGCTGCATGAGCTTCCCCATTCTCTTTAATGGAACTGGTAACTCTGTTGAAGGGAATCAGAGGGTTAAATACCTGGTAGCAGTTCCTCTGTTAAAGGAACAGGGGAAACATTTTCAGGCGCAAGAGCTCCCCATGTTCCTTGGATACCTACAAAGCTCTGGTTTGGAGGGCAGTGTGTACAGCAGAAATAAGCTGTCATTGATCAACATGCCTAGCAACTGCTGTAGTTCTCCCAAACAATAGCCCGAATTATTTAAATAGATCTGATTTGGGTAATTTACAAAGCATTAATCTTAACATACTCACAAAAATCATTGGCACATGAAATAACACAGGCAAGTCTCCTGGGGGATGGGGATGGGGAACAGCTTTAAAAAAAAACTGTGGTTCTCCATCTTTAGCTTTAATCCTTAAATGTATATATATTTTTGACAAGTCCAGTTTGGGATTCCAAGGGAGAAATGTGCTGCTTTCTGTTAAATTTGTTAAAGAAACATGCTAGATGTCAATATATTGTTCATTTGTTGAAAGCTTCATTTTATCATTATTATTGAAAGCACCTTAAATAATGTGTATGTTTGTATGCATATAAATACATACATGCCAAGCTCACCTGTCAGACAACTGAATGTATCTGTTCTATTTACCCAGTCAACAGACTAGAACACAAAGTTACATATCATCTTTCTACTTTTCAGCAACTTCTCTCGTATGCAATCATTTGTGCCTAAGGCTTAGCGATTGTTAGGAACTCCTATTTCATATAGATTTTTATATTGATGATAGTAAAGCCAGCACTAACTTAGAAAGCCAAGTACCGAATACAAGGAAACTATACTTTAACAAAGGAAGGACATTTGAGGCAGCTAATTATGCTTTTAACCAAAATATTAGTTATATTGTCCATGAATAGTATCTAAGAGGACAAGGGTTGTTCTTTTTAGATGTTTATACTTAAATTTAAGACAACAAGAAAAATATCATAGAAGTATAGGAAATGAAATATGACTATGTGCCAAATCAGAATAGATCTGATTAACTTGCCTTACCTAATGTCAGTAAAGAGATTTACTGTAGAGAACAAGAAGGGATGCATTGGAAGTCATTTTCTACTCTTTTGGGGATAAGTCTTATGATCCTCACTGGATAACAAAGCCATTCTTGTAGTTAGTGTGACCTTGTGCACCCTTGCTCAGGCAAACCTACCCTCGTGGACAGTCACCATCAATCAGTCATCCTCTACTGTGTGGCAGGGAAACACTTTTCTGTAGGCCCAGCCCACCACTGTATGCTGCTAAACACATAAAACAATTGCAGACCTGCTGCTCTGCCTTCTGCATGATCATGGACTAAGTGCAGGGATCTGTGTGGAGCAGAACAGCCACCATTCACTGCAGTGCAACCAACACATTGCCCCTTTCAGACTAGCAAGCCACATTTGAATGCAAAGGTGGGTTTGCGTTTGCAGCTTACTGCAGGGATGAATGCTCATCCACATCAACGCATCGTGTAGCACTGATTGCAGACAGTGTGTTGGCTTCTCTGGAATGAGCAGTTATGGAACAGCAACAATTATAGGTGCGGCTTCCTAACACTTATGGGCATGTAGGCTTTTGCCATTGCACAGTTGATTAAAGGATTAGTTGGGTCTCAAAACATTTGAGACAAGAATAGCTCCATTTATGTATAAAGAAGCTAAAGTTATTACCTTTTTTTCTTAACATATCACTAACATTCCAGGCCAAGAAACCATGCTATTTGCCTGAGTTTCCTAGACAATTTCCATTAACCAGTAAAAAGTTCTCTTCCTGCATGCAGTTATAGACCCAGTCTGCCTCCACTGAAAATCATCTGGCCCTGACTATATACAACTGGTCTAAATAATTCCAGAGATAGAGCCCTGTTAGACTGCTGCAGCCGGGATGACGAGTTTGTTGTGGCATACACTCTAGTGAGGCAGAACCAACTTCTTCAGATGATTGCAGAACAAACAGCTCTTAATGGGATGCAGACTCCTATCCTCATCCAAAGGTGCATATAGCTAGTGTAGTGGGGCCAAGACAAGCGTCAGAGGATACATATATATATCTTCATTTGTGTTGTTTGCACAGACCGCTGCTTCTGATCTCCCTTGATAGATCTGGATGCAAGTGTCTGCCATAGCTTTCTGTAAGTCTTCATTTTACACATAGGTTTTCAACATTACTGCTTTTAACGCCAAGTTAGGAGCCACCTTTAAATCAAGCGGAGTTTTGGACACTCAAGATCTCTTGCAGAGTATGTCAAATTAATCAATTACACTACAAGCCAGCTATTCTGAAAGCTCTTTTCAAATGTACCATGGCTTTGTGAAGTGAGTCTTCATATCTGAAGTGAGGGCTAAGTGAAGACTTGATCTTAATGCCATGTTTTTTAAGCTACCAGTCCTACCATGTACAACATAGTTGAAGTGGAGTTGTGACAAAAAGTGGGGTACCAAAAAATAGTTACATTTTAATTCAAGAATGGATGTATTTATGTCCTATGTGTTGTTTTGTATGTAATCATTGCCTTTGGAGGATTTTTCAATTTTGCACTGTCCTCAAAGATTTTTTTTAAAAAAAGTCTAATCTTTGTTTGCATTCAAATGTGCCTGAACTTATATGCTGCCATGCCGCAAGCCTGTCTTTAGTGGGAATGCTGCCCTTCTGTGCACTTTTTAAAAAATGCAATGTACTCCACAGACAATCTTGAAGTGCCCATCTAAAAAGTATAAAAGGATGCTAGTCAGAGAATAAACCTAACAAGCCACTTTATGCCACCTCATTGTACATATTTTTTAAAATGAAGCTTTTTGTGCACTACATTACCCTTTCATTGTAAAATGTTTCCTTTATTATGAGACTCATGTGCCATAATGTATTTGGTGAATTGTTCTGCTCTTTTGCTTGTGCATATAATAGTGTAATTGACATCTCTATTTTGTTAGGTATTGCTTTGTTTAATGAAAAGAAAGGTAAAAATCCTTGTTCTCTTTTTTGCACTTTTGAAAGAATGTTACATACAGCTTCAGAAAAAAAATCAGTAGGATACCTGATTTGTGCAACAGTTTTTCAGCTTTGATGTGAAAATAAAACAGTGAACCACAGCATGTCCTGCTTGGTCTATGTTAAGATATTAGTAAAATATATTACCTTAAGCTGACTTGATAATCAGATACATTTTTTTCTTTATTTAAATGTAGCAAAACACTTTGTTTTCCTTGGAATGTGGATTAATAGGCATTCATGAAATCCAAAAGAAGGGGAAGAAAGAAATTTCCCCCCCAATCGGAATAACAAGACAGACAACAGTTTGGAAGGAAACAAGGGCCACTTTATTAACTATTTAACATAACATTGCAGCAAGGGACCAATTAAGCAACCACAGAACAGGCAAGGCAGGTGTCACTCACCTGACCAACCTCCTTGCCCTTTTCTCGGGCAGGTCACCCAGCCCCAGTCTTGAGCCAACCATCTAGTCCATGACCAGCAGCCCGGCAAACTGGTTGCCACCTAGGAGCGCCTACCCCTGAAGCCATACAACTTGCAGGGAGGAGCCTAGCCTAAGAGATTCCCAGAGGTGATCATCATTCCTCACTCTGAACCTTAAAATCCGAAGGCAGTTCCTGATGACCCCCTGTTCCCTAACAGGAAATTGCTAGGGTGCTCACTGGTTCCACTGCTCTCAGTGCAAGGTAGGCAAAAACACCTCCACCCATACAGCCAGTACTGAGTAGAAGCGAAAAATTCCTATCTGGCCCCAAAAAGGTGACCAGCAACGGCCTACACTAAGAACAGGGTAGGAGGGTGGGCAAGCATGTGAAGCAACTGCCTGAGTGGGAACAGAGCCCTGCCCTTTTGTAAGGCTGGCTCCGCCCCCGCCCTCGCCCACATCACAACACATAGTGTCGTGATTCTGTTGCTGCCCCGGCTTCCTCCAGGGCGGCAAAGCAGCCCTGGCCCCCAGCAGCTTCGCTGGGAGTCCGGAAGCTCAGATGTCACAGGGGTTATTATGCAGTTGAGACTGAAAAGCACTTGAAGATGATTCCTTAATTTCTGTGGGAAGTGGTGTAACATTTTGTCACATAACCACCTTGACCCTAGTCATGAGCAGGGAAGTCAGCAGCATACAAGAAGGACTTCCCAGTTGCAGAGTATGTATGGTTGGGTACTCATTGCTACAGGGATGCCAACTGTAGCAATGAGATCTGTGCAATCAAACTGTTTACAACTTTTAAAAGCAATTTTGCATTCCTTATGAGTGAAACTGAGGACAAGGTTTTTAAACCACAATAATTAAAAACTGCTAAGCCTTTTAGGAGATCAGATAAAATTGCTCCAGAATCTACATCTGCCCCAGGCCACTTGATGACTGTTTTGACTTTAGAGGAAGAGGCTAGATGATTGAGATTTATCCTGATATGTCTGAGAATTTTATGCTCATAAAGATCTACTTTTTTAGCTCCATTATGCCCTATGGGGAATCTTTCCAGGAGGGTGGAGAGGCTAATTTTAAAGCAACTTTCATCAAAATTATGGTGGAACTGCTGGTGCCTGTCCTTTAAATAACTCCCACATTTCAAGTGAATTTGACTGAGAAGTCCAATTCTATGGGCTCCTGAACAAGGTGTCCCCCAGCCATCCTCCACTGATACCTAGAGAGGAACAAATGTAAATCCCAAAAGTCCACCGACATACAGCCTGAGAATTGCCTGAGCCAAACTGAATAGGAATAGTGTTACACGCCATCAAGCCGCTTTCTATGAATAAATGACCTCCAAAACATCCTATCATTAAGAGCCTTCCTCAGATCCTGCAAACAGAGAGCCATGGCTTCCTTGATTGAGTCAATCCATCTCATGGTTTCCTGCTGCCATCAATTTTTCCCAGTGTTATTGTCTTTTCCAGTGACTCTTTTCATAATGTGACCCAAATACGATAGCCTCAGTTTAGTCATTTTAGCTTCTAAAGAAAGTTCAGGCTTGATTTGATCTAGAACTCTCTCATTTGTCCTTTTTAGCAGTCCATGGTATCCATAAAACTTTCCTCCAACGCCACACTTCAAATGAATCAAATTTCTTCCTGACAGCTTTCTTCATTTTCCAGCTTTCACGCCTATCTTTCTATATAATAATTCTGTTTTGGTCGTGGACTCTCCTGAACATTCCACACACTCCCAAATCAGTTGGCTCCCTGATCTGTCACTCAGAAGCTGTCCCTATCCACTGGCTGCATTGCCTGAGTCTCACCTCCAATATTCTAAACAGTTTGCTGTTCCTCTCCCCCCCATAGCCAGTCAGAACACAGAGGTCATTTGCATATGTGGCCTGATTGGCCTTTGCCTCTAACATTCTAAACAGTTTGTTGTTGCTGTTGGAAGTAATTGAATATGTCCTGAGGTAAAATATGTATCCCAATCTTCCCTTAAACAGTCACTGGAGTTGTCAATCTCCCTGTGGAGCCTGGAGATCTCCCAGAAATCATCGTGTTCCCCAGCCACAGCACATCATTTCCCCTACAGAAAATTTCCCAGCTATTACAATGGCTGCTTTGGGCAGTGGACTCTATGGCATTATACTCTGCTGAAGTCCCTCTGCACCCCAAACCATGCCCTCCCCAGGCTCTACCTCTCAAACCTACAGGTCTGGTCCTCCCCTTAGTATTGCCAGCCTCCAGGCAGCACCTGGAGATCTCCAAGATCAGTTCTCCTGGAGAAAATGGCTGCTTTGGGCAATGTACTCTATGGAATTATACCCTGCTGAGGTCCCTTCGCACCCCAAACCCTGCCCTCCCCAGGCTCTTCCCCTCAAATCTACAGGTCTGGCCCTCTCCTTAGTATTGCTAACCTCCAGGCAGCACCTAGATATCTCCAAGATCCATTCTAGAGAAAATGGCTGCTTTGGGCAATGGACTCTATGGAATTATACCCTGCTGAGGTCCCTCTGCATCCCAAACCTGCCCTTCCCAGGCTCTGCCCCACAAATCTACCGGTATTTTCCAACCCAGAGTTGGCAACCCTGTAACTGGCTATGGAACTGCTTTCCAGACCCTTGGAACCCAGAAGACTTGGCATAGGAGGAGGTGCTTTTCTACCTTAGCTGCCTCTGCATAACCCCAAATCAACATAAGTCAGGGGTGGAGGGAACCATACCTGTTGCCATGAGGCTGTCCTCCCATACTACCCACTTGAGGCAGCAAAATGACTTGAGACGGCCCTGCCTTATAGCTAAGCTGAAGGAAATAAACATGGCTTGCCTCCCTCTTTTCCCCTTCCCTCTGCCACCCCACCAGCCACAGCCAGGACACTCACCTGGAGCTTCCTTCTAGAGCTTGTTGTCTTTCTTCTCACAATGGGCCTTACTCCTAGTACATAATAATGGGGAATACTGTGGTATGAATTATTTTGATCTTCGTTGCCAGTAACACATCCTTACACTAAAGAATCTTTCGTAGCACCTTCATGACTGTCCTCCTCTGTCTCATTCTCATTATGATTTCTTTGTTGCATTTTCCCTTTTGGTTGATGATGGAGCCAAGGAATAGAAAATCTTGAACAATTTCAGTTTCTTCATTGTCAACCTTAAAGTTGTGTAATTCCCCAGTAGTCATTGCCTTTGTCTTCTTGATGTTCTACTGTAATCCTACTTTGGCACTTTCTGCTTTAACCTTCATCAGTAGTTGTTTCAAGTCTTCAATGTTTTCTGCCCGTAATTTTGTGACAACAGCATACCCCAAATTGTTAATGTTCCCTCCACTAATTTTCACTTCTTCATCTAAATCTAATCCAGCATTCCTTAAAATATGTTCTGCATGAAAATGGAGGAGTTAGGGAGATAAAATAAATCGTTGTCTGACACTGTTGCCAATTGGAAACCAGTTGGCTAGCCTAGCAAATGTAAAATTAGATATCCAGCCAATGTACAACCTGAGAAACTACAGCAATGCCAAACTTGAAAATCCACACCAATGTACAACCTGACAACACCCAAGCCAACTCAGATAGCAATGCTGTTGCAAGCCTAGCAAATGTAAAATCAGAAAATCCACTCAGTGTACATCCTATGAATGTAGTTATGTCAAACCTGAAAATCCACCACAAAAAGCAAATTTGACATGCAGTAACCTGAGCAAAGCACACAGCTTTGTGAAGTCAACAAAAACAATTCAAAATGGTATAATCTAAGACAAATAACCTGAGAAGTTGATACCAAGCCCGGGAAGGCATAGACACTAGGGGTGTGCATTTGGTAATGCTGAACAGAAAACTTCCCTGAAAAATTTCTTTGGGGCATTTTTTGAGTATTCGGCAAGCCGAATCAGAATCTCTGATCTGATTCAGCTGCTGAATACAGAATGCTGAATAAAAGCCAGAACTATTTGGCTTTTATTCAGCATTATTTGGCATTGCCAAATACAGGCTCAGGGGGGTTAAACTTTAAAGGCTGCATTTACCTTCTCTTTTCCACTATTTCTGTGTCTTTCCTGCCCTTTGCTCTGCTTTCCAGAAGAGAGGGGGAAGAGGGACCTTACATACAGCCAATCACTGCAATGTATTTGCAAATGGTATTGCAGCTTGCAAGGCTGTTGTTGCTGCTGGCTTCAAACTTGAAGCCCAACTACTAGCTTGCTTTTCCAGGGGCAGAAGGGGGGAGCCAATAGAATTACAGGTAAGGGTGAGCATAACTGCTCTTTGGCCAATCACATAACTTTGTTCTTTTTTGAAATTCTTCTGTGTATTGTTGTTGTGATGATTCAGTGCTTAAGTTGACATCAGTCCTCCTGTTGAGCTGGCATTCGCCACAATGGCACTGGGTTCAGCTAGTAGGTTGGCACTGGGTTCTTTTGATAGATAGGTTGGCACTGGGTTCTTTTGATAGATAGGTTGGCACTGGGTTCTGCTGCTCGGCACTAGCACTAGAACATTGCAGTGGTTCTGCTGCTGGCCTTGCAAACATGCCCCCTATATTTCAGAGAGTCTCAGAGTTGATCTTAGTCCTGTTGGTTTTTGGCACTGCCACACTGGTCCTGGTGGGCACATTGCACTGGTTCTGCTGCTGGCCTTGCAAACATGCCCCCTCACACCACACCTCACTTAGTTTCTACTGCAGAGATTCTCTGGGAGAAACTGCTGGGCTGTTGTTTTATCTGCCTGCCTTTGGAAACAATGGAGGGTGGGGTCACCCTCTTTGGATGCCCCTAGAATTGGATCCTCTGGTCCAAACTTGGGAGTTCTTTTGGGGAGAAGTTCCCAGAAGCTACAGTACAAATTTGGTTCTTCTACCTCAACCCCCCCCCCAGCACACTGAGTATTCCTTAGAAGATGTTGCCATTGAATACAATGACCCCATAGGATATAATGGAACCGGGTTTTGTTTTTGTTTTTTTGGTATTCTCGAATCTGGATACCAACACATTACCAGTATTGATATTTGGGTATATTTGGGAATACCAGAAAAATCGGCTTCATTCTACCTGAATCTGAAAAATACTGATTTTTTTTTCCCTGCACATGCCTAGACACTGGGGGGGGGGAGAAAACACAGTACTGGGAGCCTTCCAATGCTGTTTCCTAATACTCCTGTTTAATCCCAAATTTTTCCATAATTTTTCAGGACCCATTTACTTGTATCCTGGAAAATCTCAAATACCATCCAGAGACTTGAATATATTTTTTTTAAAATACCAATAAGGCACTTCCATTTATGAAAAAGAAATGAAACCATAAACTCTTAATACTCAAATTCCAGATGAATGTAAAGAGGAATGAAGAATATTCAAATGTAAAATGAAACTGAAGTATTGTTTCCAGGGCAACAAGTAATCCTTGAATATAACCTGACTGCCTGAGTATTTCATCATCATCATCATCATCATCTGTATCTTCATGATGTACACCAGCATATCATCCTTTTGGAAACTTTGTCTGGCAATTTGTTGACTCAAACACATTGTTCTTTTCCACTCAGTTACAAATTAATTACTTTTGAAATTAACCTGTTGACATCAAAAGCTGTAAAGGTTTCAGCCTGTCTGGAAGTCTAGGAACAGCTTTGCTGAAAGTGTAAAATTACTTACTGATTATAGCCCACGCATGGTGTTTTACACTTTAGTCACTATTCTTTACTGTGACATCCTGCTGACATGTCCGCAGATGATTGTGCAGCTGTCAGGCATAGGGGGCTTGACAAATTAGCAGGTGGAACTTTATTACTCGGTTTGTCTCATGGGAAGCTTCCCTCTACTGTAAAAACTTACCCTTCAATGAACCCTCTTTTTCATTTTAGAACCATTCTCATCTTTTGGGGGGGTATTTTTATTTGCAGTTCATCTTTTTAGTGTATCAGATGGCTCTCTGTCAAGGAGTCCGAAGCTCAAACCCCATGGGTCCCCAGGGCTGTTGCACACAAGTAACCAAACCTTTGTATATTTTAAAAAATATTTATCAAGTTTTATTTAAATTCTGACAAAAATAGAAGTTTATTCTACAGGCAACACATTACTCTAAAATCATACAGCAAAAAACAAGAAAACTAACTTAATAATCTAACACTTTTCAGGACTTGTGTTAGACGGCATAAACTTTAAATCCAAGAGTCAAAAACCAGAGCTGAGGCATTCTCTACTTTGCTAGAAATTGCAGTTCAAGCAGGTCAAAGCCTTTGGTGCATCAGAATCCAAGCTAGTCTCTCTTCTTCATGGCCTTAGCTCAATTATAACTTTTTGGACAAGCAGCATCAGGTGATGATGACAGCCAATCAGGACACATTCTTGGTGGAATCCTCTAGAAAATTACCTCATCACTCCTGATTCTCCCCCTCCCATCCTGTGGGCCACAAGTTCTTATGAGAAGCTAATTACCACATTTCCAGCTCTGGTCTTGAAGATGATAGGGACTGTGTAGGTCAAGAGATCAATCAGAAACATCTGTAGGATGGAGCAAGCTCATTACCGTTCACATTAACCCTTAAGGGGAGGTCAGGGGTGCTTTGCCTCACAACCTCTTTCATGACTTTTTATATGACTGGTCTAAGGACTGTAGAAACAAACTGAGCTGAACTGAACCGAACCGAACCGAACCGAACCGAACCTCTTTCATGTAACAACATTTCACAAAGCTGAATTCAAAATCAAAATTCATTGCATCTCAGTGTTTTGGAACTGTGGCCTTCATGACATTTTACCCAGGTTCTCTGCCATCTGTCCCACATCACATTCCATATAGACTGCATATACTTTTGCATTTTTTCCTTCTCAAGTGAGTTAGAAAAACGTCTGCATAGCACTGGCAGTAGCCTTAAAGCTTCCATGAAAAAAGCCAAACGATAGTAGCCTAAAAGCCATTTATTAGGACCAATGGAAATATCACAAAGAAAGCTTTCAGGTTCATCAGAACTTTTCATCAGGCTGTATTATATCAAGCAAAAACAGACACAGAAACAAAGGTTGGGGGCATACTTGATAGGAATCACAGAGCATCACAGAGAAGTCCTAGTCTGCAATTCGCAAGAGCTTCCTAAGATATACATGGGTTCCCAAATGGGCCAAATAATGATGCCCTAGGGCCAGAAAATGGTGCAGGGGGGAGGCTGAAACCACTCGCCCCCATGTGCTGTCATCCTAATTCACATAGGACACCATGATGATGGAGAAGAACTCACAACTGACATCAGACTTACACTATTAGAGTAAGGACCCTGGACCCATCTTTGTGTATTGTATATTGTGTACATTTGGCCTACTAACAAAATTTTATTCCAGCATAAATTTCTGCAGACTAGAGCCAACATCTTCAGATAACATGAATAGGTTGTCACTATGTAGACATATATATAGGAATTATGATTTAAAAAA
The DNA here is from genome assembly GCA_029375565.1 of Gekko gecko. Classification (NCBI taxonomy): domain Eukaryota; kingdom Metazoa; phylum Chordata; class Lepidosauria; order Squamata; family Gekkonidae; genus Gekko; species Gekko gecko. The sequence continues at coordinate 143,236,595 of JAPDNY010000001.1, read as the reverse complement.
ACACACACACAGGGTTAAGGGGCCCTGAAATTTAGAAACTACAGGATATAATGTATTATGGAAAAAATCAGATCTAATCCTGAAAAATACAGATACCATTCACCAGTTACACTAGACTAATTATAATGAGTGGGAAGTCCCAAGTTTTATTAAAATACACATGAAGCTGCTTTATACTGAATTAGACCATTGTTCCATCAAGGTCAGTATTGTCTACTGAGACTGGCAATGGCTCTCCAGAGTCTCAGGCAGAAGTCTTTCACATTACCTACTGCCTGGTTTTGTTAGCTGGCGATGCCAGGGATTGAACCTGGGACCTTCTGCATGCAAGCCCTAGCCCCTCACCAGACAGTTTACACCTATACTTTAGTAAGGTTGCCAGGTCTTCTTGCTCAGTGGGAGACCTCCAGAAGCCATTGCCAGCAGTGCAGTGACAAGAGCCCCCTCCCCTGATAAATCTTTCCTGCTGGTTGCCAGTTGTGGGCCAGCAATACGATAATGTGTAAGAATGTCCAACCCCAGTTCAACCTCATGGAGGGGGAAAATATTCTGAAACAAGCCATGGTTACTAGGGTTACTAACACTGGTTTGAGAAATTCCTGAAGATTTGGGGGCAGTGCCTGGGGAAGTCTTTGCAGGGATGTACTTAAGGCTGCCAGGCCTCCCACAATGGAAGAAAATATTTTAAAAGGGCATTGTAGGCTATTGCAGCTACTTTACTTTTCATAGCCAGCATCATACCCTCCCATGTCCCTATTCCCAACTATTCCACCAGGTATTACATCTAGAGTTGTAATACTGTGATGTAATACTGTGTAGTCTTTCAGACTGATAACTCTAATGGTAACAGCAAGTAATGCAATGTATTTTCATAGGATTATAATGAAATTCTGAGAGATTATTGTGATGGACAGGAAAAAGGGGGGGGTCATCCCTGGGCCCCAGGAGTGCTGCTCCAGCATCCAGTCACCTTTCAGAGGGAGGATGGAAAGTTGGAGGGAAGCACAATGGCCTCCAACCATCTTTCACATGCACTCAATAATGCACTTTCAATCCATGTTCAATGGACTTTAGCGATCATTTGCAAGCGGATTTTGCCATTTCACACGGTAAAATCCAGGTGCATAGTGCATTGAGAATGGATTGAAAGTGCATTATTCAGTGTGTGTGAAAGTGCCAGGAGCAGAATGTCTGAAGAGTAGCTCTACCTGGTAGTGTGGCAGGGTGGTTTGTGAGGCCTGTCTCTGGTGATGAGCAGACCTCATACAGTTTAGTCTGACTCTTGGGAAAGGGCAGGCTGATGTGAGTGGACTCCTGTGTGTGTGTGAGAGAGGATCCAGACAAGGGCCTAGTCAGTGAAAGCCTTTTGTACCTGTAAGTATTAAAGAGAATTCAGACCACATTCTGACATCATAATTCACTTTAACTTACGTGCCTCAGCCAGGTTTCTCCTTTGACTGTCTGGAAACCCATGTGGCTGATCTGTTCTTTAAAACCAACTTGTAAATAAATCAAGCTGTTTTGTTATTGACATACAGCTCCTGCCTCAGTGACCTCTGGATTCTACTTGCTTGTCACAAAACTTACCTCACAGCAGTGGACCCAAAGCCTGTACAACTGCTACCCAAAGAAAATTTTGTAACTGAGGGAAAGGTTTACAGTTTAAAACAAATCTGGTTACCTAAAACTATAAGAGGCTTTGTGGGGGGCCTTCAGTTGGTAGAAAAGACCTCTCCCAACAACCCCTGACACTGATATAATGAAAAGTTGCCTTTTTCCTGAGGGGAGGAGGGAGGAGAGAGAGGAAGAAAAGGTCTGAGAGAGAATGGCAGTTAGGAAGAGACCTGCGGGACCTGAAAGGACACTAGTGAGTAGGGTTGCCAGCTCCAGCTTGGGAAATTCCTGTAGATTTGTGGTTGGTGTGTGGGGAAGGTGGAGTTTGGGGAGGGGATGGAGCTCAGTGAAGATTCCATAGAGTCTACCCTCTGACGCTGCCATTTCTTCCAAGGAAACTGCTCTCTGTAGCCTGTAGATCAATTCCAGGAGAACTCCAGACCCCACCTGGAGGATGGCAACTCATGAAGTCTTACTGTCAGTCTGAAGCTCCAGATAGAGACTTTGTCTAATATTTACTATGTCAGAAGAGCCCTGGGGGACAGGGGCAGGGGCCAATGTAGCAAGCACAAAAGGCCTGGTGAAAAGAATCACCCTTGGAACCTAATTAGTTTTCCCCATCACTTCTTAGATGAACCATCCCTGTTTACTTCCTTCATGAAAGTTCTTGCTGCTGTAGTAACTCCGTGTTAGTGCAGCTGTTGAAGCCTTCCAAGCCTATGGCAGAAGCTGGTAGCCCTGATGTTGGTATCTGTATAGGCATACTATTGACTTGTATTATTATTACAGGATGCTTGGTTTGGGTCTGGATGGTGTTGCTCAGAAGCCATCTCTGCCCAGGGGTGGTTCTTGGCAATCGTGCTGTCAGGGATCATAGCAGGCTTTATTTAATGACAAAATGACTGTTTTATTTTAATTCAAAATTAACTATTTTGAACAAGCATCAGGATCTTAAATGCCTATAAAATATAATTCATATCATTTTTTTAAAAAGAGACATTGGTCATCCTAGTTTATGCTTTCTCTCTGGTGGCGATTTGTTCCAGCAACCTCGAAGAAATGCATAGAACTAAGGGAGTTATTCTGTTGGGGAATACCATATTAAATCAGACTCCCCCTCATATGTAGTGGAAATCTAATGTTACTGACATTTTTTACAATTGACTAAATTATTTTAAAAGACTTGGTCAGTGGAACCAAGTGTGAGAGCCAGTGTGGTGTAGTGATTAAGAATGACAAACCATCTTTGATTCCCCACTCTTCCACATGAAGCTAACCGGTTGACCTTGGGCCAGTCGTGGTTCTCTCAGAACTCTCTCAGCCCCACCTATCTCACTAGGTGCCTGTTGTAGGGAGAGGAAGGGAAGGAGACTGTAAGCCGCTTTGAGACTCGTTATGGTAGAGAAAAGGAGGGTATAAAAATCTCTTATTTTTCTTCACTACTGCAATAACATTGTTTTAAAATTTATCTTGACTATTGTGCTGCTTTCTGTATTCTGTTGTTTCCACACACAGAGAGAAACTCCATACCCCTTTAGTCAAAAGAATGAGGGTGGAAAAGCCAACAACACTGAACACAATTCAGTGTAGGCTTCATTTGTACACAGTTACAGCAGCTCAATGCTGTCCTTTCCACAGCAGTCCATAGCACTCCACTACATGCACTGAGACTTTGAAGTCATTGCATCTCCCTCCCCCAGTCTCACCTGTTCAATGGGACTGATAGTGGTTTGAGGTCACCAGACTGGTTCAAGATAACCTTCCTGCCTCCCCAGCCAGAGCTCTGAGTTGAAGAGGCAGCACTTCTCTTTCTGCTTGCCAACACTATTTGGGAGCGAAGTGAGCCCCAGCAGTATGCTTGCCTCAGCTTGGATCCCAGAGACAACAGTGGGCACAAGCCACACCCATTGCTGCCTCCTGTGTCACTGTCACATTGAGCCTCATTTCCTTTGGTGCTCTCACCTGATTGTGGCACACCAAGTGAGCTCTTGGGCAATATTGTCTTTGATAGGGCCAAAAGCTGTGAATATCAACACATACACACAAACTTCAATACTGAAGTGTGTGGGTGCAGCAGCACATGTTTTAAATAGTGGCATGAGTACCACTCAGACATATATTAGTGCTACATATTCCATATTTTATTTTCCAGTCATTCTTATTGACCAACAAAGAGAACAACATGACATGCACTTCAGTTTCCTTCTAGGTATCTTAACTGCCAAGAAATCTCCCCAGACCCAAAATGCCTTTGGCCCACAGTACCTGCTTCTCACTATTTAAAACAAACCAACAAATTACAGAATGTATAGATTTCTGTAATCTAGACTAATAGATTAAGAAAAGTCTTCCATTAAACATCATGAATGTGCATGAATTATCATTCTTAAACTTAACAAGCTGTTTGCCTGAAAGAAACTTGACGCTTCCTGGGTACATGTATAATAAGGTCTGCATGGCAGCTGCAAACACACCAGTTTTATCTTGTAACACATAATCAGATGGACCAGAGTGAGATGTCAGCTGAGCAAACTGCTGCTCTCAAAATTGTCCACTCTTCTTGTATGAATAAGGGGACCATTTCCAGTTGTCACCTGACCAGGCTCTTTCTTTCTTAGGCTGCCAGTTCAACCTTGCTCCTGCAAATAAGCTTTCTGCACTGCCATGCCTTGCCCTTGTTCCCCCTCATCGCCCTTCTTGGTCTCTTTAAAACAATTGCTGTTGCAAGAGCAACCAAAATGGTAGCTGAATGCTTATGGAAGGAAGGATACTCACATGAATTCAGGAAACTGTGCAGAGCCCGTTTGGCTTTTCTGCGCTAGGTGAAGGCACAGACAAGATGGAGATGAGACGGCTGGATGGTATGGAATGATGTAACTTGGGAGAGCTGTATTTCTTTTGTCCCTTTTCTCTCCCCCCCTTCCTCTTTGGTCCTTCCCTGCTTCTCTCTCCCTCAATACCCCCCCTCCCGTTCCTGCATTGGGTGTGTGGTACAGGCAGCATGTCTGTTTCTCTGCCTGGCTAAAGCAAAATGCCAGGGTTGGCTGCCAGAATGAAAGCTGCTGTCTCCTATCCAAAGCAGCCAGCAGAGTGAGTTAGTGAGAGTGTCAAGGGGAGGAAGAGAGGTCATGTGTGTTTTTGTGTGAATGCCTGCATGGGTTTTGTGCTATACATTTGCTGTGCCATTTGGCTCATATTCTTCAAAGATCTGAAGCTTGGAAATAACCAGGCAGTTGTTCAACTGGTAGAGTTTTTATTAAGAAATAGATAAAACAAAAATACAAACAATAAACACACACAAGAGCTAAGAAAGGTAGGGAGGAAAGGGAAAGCTGTTTTAGGGAAGCGTGATATTTACCTATCCTGAAGAGGTCCATGAAAGCAGCAAGTTGAAGAAGGAAATGGCCAGCATTTCAGGAAGCAAGAGAGAGAAGGCTCACACACAAGTGGGGTGTGTGTGTGGGGGACCAAACACACACACACACACACACACACACACAGCTGGGTCAGCCAGGTGACATATTTATAGGGCAAAACCTATCCTGAGGTAAGTTGACTCACTGCCAGTGAACAATGAACTGATGGTTCTACCAGAAGTAGACAAAGCAGTGGGAGAGGTTTGATGACTCTACAAACACCAGACAGGAAGGGTAATTGAGAAGGAAAACAGACTTAGGTGTTGATTAATCGCTGCTTAATCAAGGGTAATGGGGGCAGGAGAAGTCAGGCTTGGGTGTTGATGGGATTATTCTGAGTGAATCAATAGGTCCTGGGTGACCCATTGTTCTAAAGTCATGCATGTCTCCAGGGCAGGGAGAAGGAAGTAGCCAGCCAGCCACTCTGACTGGCATCGTGAAATTGATTTCCCAGGCTGATGTTTGGCTAGCATCCATCTTGGTCCACTAGTGGTTATTGGGGTGATGTATAGAGAGGTATTTCTGCCTCTATAAGCTATAAATTACCCCTTTCTGGGAACAGGGGTCTGACTGTTAACAGTAGTGGTCAAAACTTCCCCACATGTACACTGAAGCAATGGATGGGCCTCTGAATTACATCTGATTCCTCAAATGAAAAGCATTCAGATTTATCCTAGGAAAACCTGATGTTCTATGTAAGGCAATTCCTTACCTGATTAAATTCCATCCATCACTGTGCTCTGGCCATCTACTACCAAGGCCCAGTTGCTACTCAACCCATCTGGCATTTTTCAGGTTCCTCCCTGATCTCAGTAAGCCAAACATAGTGGTGTTAATAAGTCAAATAAAATAATGCATGAAAATAACACAGACCACTCCGATTCTCTCCTTTCAAGATTTCTTTCCACTCTGAACGAGAGCCATTTCATATAATTCAGATTTGTATCTGTTTTTAATCCACAACAAAGCTCTGCCTCTAACCCTGTGGCTATTTATTTCTTTTATCTCTTTGAAACAGTTTAATTCAGATGATCTTTGGCATTCCAAACAGATTGCATTTCTTAGATAATTTTTCGTCCTTCATGAACATATTTAAATAAGAATTGCTAGTGAAGAGAGACTGGAGTCAGGGCAGTCACAAACCCTCCTGTTCTTTACTTACCTCAGCCGCTAACCCTCCCCCACTATGCTGGGGTCTCAACTTTATGTGCTGAGCTGGTCAAGCCCCAAGGAGACTGTTTTAAAAATAAAACTGCAAATTTTTTTTTTAAAAAAACCCTCATTTCCCAGTGGTGTTCTCAGGTAAATGCCATCATCAGAAGATTTGCAGGGAGGCCCTAAAGGTCATACTTACTCTGAACTGCCCCCCTCCCCTTATGGCTGCCTCTGACTGACCAAGAGATCCTCAAGTGCATGCATGGGCACAAAAAGATTTCCCCTTGCCTGCTCTGTGGCAGAACTGCTCTTTCAACACCAGTTCCCTCTGTTGAACATGTCCAAGCAGCCTACAACAGTGGCACTCTGTGGCTCAGGGAGAGCCACATTCAATTACCATAAACCAAAAGTGCCACTTGACTCCTGTATGCACATTGTGCCACTCCACTAAATACACTCATAGGACAAGATATAACTGTTAATATTATATATGTAATTATAACCTTTTTAAGTACCAGGATTACTCCTGAGCATGTAAGATTGTCTTTCCCTACTGCTGTTGAACTTAAGCCAGCCCTTGTCTGCCTGGAGTAAGAGAAAGGGCTTCTTTCTCTGCCTTCACACTTCCTCCTCAGCATGAGAAACAGCCGCTCAGGTGAGAGAGTGAGATTGTCAAGGCTCCTGGAAGTGAGCAAGCTGGTCATGGAGAATGGGAAGTAAAGTGCAAAAGAGGGCCAGCAATAAAAGCTTAATATATGAAATATAAAAAGATACATGTATTTATTAAACAAAGGTTTTAAAATTATATATAAGGGCCCAATCACACCTCATGTACAGATATCTAGTTATAACACATAAGGGCTGTTGGACTTGACCTGACATGTTTTGGCCTGCATAGGCCTTCTTCAGAGGTGAGGCACTGTGAGGCACATACTGGCTATAAAAATGCATTACAGCCAAAATGTCCTCAATAGAATTGTCCTTAAGCAAAGAGCAGTGTTTTTGATTGCACTGTTGGAGACCTCATTTGTACTTTTATTCTGTGCCTAGTGGTTTAATTTCGGAACAACTTTTTCTGGTCCCTATTGATTTTATATCTTGTATCTGTATGATTGTAGTGTATACATTTATCTTTTTATATATTTCATATATTAAGCTTTTATTGCTGGCCCTCTTTTGCATTTGACTAACTTTTTTTAGGTTCTGAATTCTAGGTTTTAGGTTCAGTTTTCTCCTCCCCCCCCACCCACCTTTTTGTCCCAGAAAGAGAAGTAAAACAACCACCATCCCAGCTGTGACCAGCTTGTTCCCCCCCCCCCGGATGGGTGCTGTCATGGTGGAGATAGTAGTGGTATTTTCTCTTCTCTGGAGGCAGCTTGCTGTCTTCCCAGCTGCTGCCTGGGTGCTGTGATGAGAATCCAGAGGCTACTAGGAAGGGTAGGGGGTTGTTGGAGATGATTTACTTCCATCCCCGGCGTGAGGCCCACATCTGAGGGCGGCTCACAGTTGACCCATCTTCTAATCCCTTCGGCAGCAGCTGTTTCAAAGTGGAAACCACCTGCTAACCATGAGCTTTATAGGGAAATGGCCTTGCTTGCTTTTGTGAAACATCAAAACAGGTCCCTCCCACCTGTCATCTGACATGGAGTTATAGGCATCTGCCTCTGGATGCTGAGTCCTTGGTACATGACTGTATCCCAGGTTGCCTTATTTATGGACTTTTCTCCATCTGGCCGTTCCCTTTTTGGGCCAATCAATCAATCAATCAATCAATCAATCAATCAATCATCACAGTCATGGACTAGAAGAATAAAACATAGATTAACAGAGTGGCTATAGTAATATATATATATGTGTGTGTGATATCTTACATTAAATATATATAATACATACATAAATAAAGCAAATACGCGTCACTGAATCAACACTGTACCTTGGTAGACTCTCACAGCTGCACAGAACATGGCAATTCTGTCCGAAGTTTCAGATTCAAGGTCTGCAAGAAGAAAGGAGGTATGCCATTCCTCCGATCTTCCCAGGATTTTTAGGAGGATGGTGTAATCAATATATATCTAAGGTCATTATAGAAGAGACAACGCAGCAGCACAATTCCTGCAGTTTCACTTTCCCTAGTAGTGTAAGGGCATAAGCAATCTTGAAGTGGCACACCGCAGTATTTCCCTTCTAACAAAGCGGAAGGAAGAACACTGAGAGGGCTCTGAGTAAAAGCTATACTGTGTTTGGGAATCAATAGATTAGCTAAATAGTTTGACAACACCAATGCCTTGTTCCTGAACTGTTCCAATATCCCTGGTGTTCTTATTCCACTAGCCCTGGGTTTAAAACTCTCTGGTCAAAATGCATATGTGGACTTTGAACCTTAGTATAGTTTATTATTACGGTCTTAAGACCAACGTACAGAGTAAGCATAATATGTGAGGGAGAGAAAAAAACAGTCATACTATACAATAATAGAAATCTGAATTTAAAAACTTTTAAAATGCGATTCTCGCAATCTAAGAATTAATGCCCAAAACTCAGCAACTGAATGTGTAATCTCTGCATTCTTATCTGATGGTAGCCAGTGAAGCCTTGCTTTGTTTGTATTAATGTGCCCAGGTGACCTATTGACTAATGGGGTAATAATTTTATTTTTAAGACAAGCCTTCCTGTAAAATGGACAGCTGAAGAACATATGCTCTACTGATTCAACCTTGCTTAAAAGGCATGGGCATAGCCTTTCAGGGTAGGGGGTTTTATTGTGCCTGCCTTGAATAACCACAGATAGAAGGGGATTTTGAACCTTTATCATTAACTTCTACTTAAATAAGAACTTTATGTATCAAGTGGTCCACAAAAATGGCAAACTTTTTGTCAGAGTTGCCTTATTCTGAGTCCTGCATGTGATATAGTATTTCCTGGGTCTATCAGAACTTGGGTACAGGATCAAACTTCCCCTCCATGATGTCCAATCACTTCAAAAGTATAGATTAAAAGAGTTTGTGTGCCGCACCAAATCATCCCATGTGAAACTTGGAGCTATGGGGTGCTAAGGGCTCAGAGGTTTAGGAATAATTTATTAGAGCAGCTGACAGCCTGGCTCATATTATGAAACTGGGCTTGAGGATTCTGCTATTTCCACCTCCTCCAACTCATCCATCACCGTAAGGTGCCAGCCTCTTCCTACAATCGCATTTTCTTCTACCACTGTTGGTCTTGGAAAGCTAAACAAATTGGCTAAACATTTTAAATATTTTTAAAACTTGTACTCTTATTTTATGCCTTCCAAATACATTAGTTGAATCTTAAAATTATGAATCATTGCTGCTGTATTAATCAACCAGTATGAATGCTTACTTTCCATTCTACTGAGAAACCCTATTTTGCCCATTCACTACCAACCCTTGTGTAAAAAAAGTTATGAACAGTTAGAGACTGGCTCTAGGCATATTTACTCATGGGATAGCCTCACTGCATTAAATAGATTATTCTTCTAAGTAAATGTTTTTCTTTCAGTGGAAAACTCACTTCTGACTGTACCTTTTGGTTGTTTTTCTCAGGGAATGCGCCACTCACCCAAGGGATCCTCCCTACTAAATGTCAGAAAGACAGAAAAAAGGGTCCCTGTTCTGCAGGAAATGAACTCACCAGTTGAAGAATGGACACAGGGATGCATTTGGCAACCTGAGATAGACATATTAGCATTAGGCTCAACAAATGCACAGCATGCAGCAGGGAGCCTTTTAACACAGTCTCCCCTTGAGAAGGAGGTAGTTCATAAGGACAGGGAAATGCTGGTGCACCAGGCCTACACAGTCTTTGGAAGCCCTCCGTGACAGAACAATGGAACGCTCTGCACAAAAAAAGAAATGTATCAGTGCAATCCTTTTGGGTGGTCCGATAATGGATGATTATTGTTCAGCAAACCAGTCCATCACTTATGTTTTTCTAGTCTTTCCTCCTCCCCGTCCTGCCTTCTGGAACTGAACTGCATCAGCAAAATACCAACAGAGATTAGCAACCTTCCCTCATTATAACTGAGACTCAACTCAGCTAATTTTCTAATTCAAAATGCGTTTAAAAAACCATGCAAAAGAACAAGGAGAATCTGGTTTCAATTTTGATGAATTTCTTTCTGAATGCAAACTTAGACTAAATTACCATTTGGTTTATTTACATCAAGGTTGCTGGAGGTTCAATAGATACAAACAGGTCTGTGCATATGGCAGCAGATTCTTTAACACAACTCTGTAAGTTCATGACTCATCCTGAACTCTATTTCTCAAAATTCAGGCTAATCAGAGATAGACACTTAATTACTTGTCCTAGACAGTGTCAACGAGACCATTTAAAAAGGCAACCCAAAAGCAGACAGTTCTGGCTCTGAACTGCAGAAGTATATTAGAATCAGGAAACTACAGCCAAGAAAAATCTGATTTTTAAAAAAGGTTTTCAACCACATTAAATCTGAATAAAGGGGATATAGATGCTCTCATACAAAGTGAAAGTACTGCAGCCTAGGGTTGCCAGGTCCCTCCCGGTCACCAGCGGGGGATGTGGGGGGTTAGGATTGCCAGATCCAGGTTGGGAAACTCCTGGAGATTTGGAGATAGAGGCTAGGCAGGACAGGGACCTCAAGGAGTGTAACACCATAGAATCTGCCCTTCAAAGTAGACATTTTCTCTTGAGGGAATTGATCTCTGTAGACAGGAGATGAGCTGTGATTCTGGGGGCTGGAGGCTGGCATCCCTAGCTGGCTTTTACTAAAAAAAAATCCACCTTTCTAAGAACACCCAACCCTGTTAATCAGCTCAAATTTCTGCCATTTACACATATGAAACTCATCCTACATACAAAACATTCTATACCTACAAAACTCATCCTACCTATCATCCTACCTTTCTTAAAGTTATTTTTGTTATATTGTTATCCTAAATAGCAATAATTACTTACACAACAATCATCAACAAGAGGAGAAGGGGAAAAGGAAATATATGTTCCAATGCCTGTAGAAGTAATGTTCTCATATATGATCAGTTTCACTTCCAGAAACCTACTGGGGTCCCCAAGTCCGCCTTTGCACTCTCAGCCTCTCAGCCTGGCCCTGTGAGGGGATTCTAGGTGAAGGCTTTCACAGAATTATTATAGACAAGGCAGGAGTCGGGGCCACCGGGAGCTCTGACTCATAACATCTGGCAGGCAGGGCTGTTGCTCAGACAAAATGAAAATGTTTCCTTCATCCTATTTCCCTCTGCCCACACAAGCAGATCGAAGCTGAGAGAGGCCATTGGTCCCTTGATTGCTCTCGGGAGCTGTAAGAGCAGTGGAGAGTGTGCAGTGTTTTGTGATGCTGCTGGTTCTACATTATGGCATATAACTGCTGTCATATATTCTTTCTGTTTTATTAGCTGTGGAAATAAAGCTTTCTGCAAAACACAGAATCTACAATTTACCCAAATGCAGGTTTGTTACCTTTATTGCTCTTTCATTTATCTATAAAATCATGTTTGATAAGACAGTCAGTGCCACAGCTGGTCTCAAATGACTGCGTTGGGTAAACCCATGGAAGAATTGGAATCAGTACATGCATTTTTATTCATCTTCAAAATAATTCAGGCTAGGTTTATAGTTTTCTTATGTGTACATTTCATGTTATTTCCTAAACTAGAATACTTTCCCTTGGTTAAAAATAATTACAAATGACTTATTTCTTGTTATAAGACTCTAGATGAGAATTATTCTTTTAATTTCACAATTAAAAAGATCTGTGAGTACTGGTTTAGAGATAGTTGAGGTATTTAATTACATAAATGTATACCTACTTATTTATTTAGGAAATTTATACACCACCTCTTGAGTCTTGCTTGAGGCAGTTTACAACTGAAAACAAGGAAGGTATGCCTTATGAGGCAAGGTATGGACAGACTGCATGAAGCACTCCTTGAGAGGGCAACAGGAGGAGGATGGAAAGGTATCTCAGCAACTGGAGGGGCACCTGACACAGGAGGAGGGCACATGGAAGAACATTACCCACAGAAGCAGGAAGATCAAGAGTCACTCTGAGCCTCTGTTACTAAGCAATTAGTTCCTAGATCTCCCCACAGATATTGATTCTGATCCACTGGAACAAGGGCTCCTCCCCCAGCCTCCACAAAGCTTGAAGAAAACAAGGAAGCATAATGTATTATCAATATTTTAAAAAGTCATTAAACCCAAGTCAGGGACATAAGAACAGCATAAAACAAGTTCTGTGCATTAAACAGAACTCATAATCAGAAGCAGACTATAAAAACAGCTACAAGGATAAAAACCTTTATCCTATATATGTAACCTATATAAATCTTTAACCTATATATTTAGGATAGCTATGCAATGTTCCACATGTAGGGTTCTCCTTTTTTTGTTTGTTGATAAAATAGTTACTGAATGGGAATGGCACACATTCCTGATTCAGGGCCAAACCAGATGAGATGCTAGAAACCCATGATGACATATCCCAGATTTATTTTAAAAAATGCAGTTGACAGGCATGTAGGAGTCTTGTTTCTGACTGGGACCACAGGGTGGTGGTTTTTTAAGCTTACTTTCCTGGGCTACCTATTCAACCCAAAATGATCTTTATTTGCCCCACTTCTAACAGGGCAAACAGCCAACAGGACAAGTAGTATATTCCAGGGCCATTCCAGGCCTGAAAAATGAAAGGGGGGACGGACTAACAAAGTTTACTCCACTCTTCCCACACATCAGATTTCTTGGTTGCCTAACTCTGGCTATTTCCACATGGCAAGAATTCTCCACGTTGTTTTCATTGCCACTGCAAACGCAGAAGCAAGCATACTGACAATGAGGCTTCCATAGGTGAGACTTTTCTATGCACTTTCCTCTGTCTTTCCCCCACTTTTCTGTCCCATGAGTACTGTGCAGCATCTCTGCATTGGCTGTTGGGGACAGGATTGTCACGGCTGCCGTGGTGACTTGCTGTCCCTTTTTTGTTCTTTTATGGGCTCAATTTTTTTATTCTACGATTCAGAAAGAAACAGCAGATATATAACCAGCAAGTACTTAGATTTAGCCATCTTCATCCTAATAGACGTAAAATAAACAAATATATATCATGTAAAACTATTTAGAAAAGCAATTCCCATCCTGTATCTATTTTAACAACAACAACAAAGGGAAACCCTGCATGATGAACCTTGCATAGCTATCCTAACTATATAGCTGTTTTCCCTTTTTTCACACATGCCCTATGAAAATTCTGTTCAAATGTGAAAGAGGTAACTGGCAATAGATTGTCACAGTACCATAGTTATCACTGCTTTTTCTTTCAAAAAGCCCTTTGGTGGTGCGGCAGGAAGAATGGTGCCTGTGAGGGGCTGACAATGGGAAAGATGCTGATGATGAGGGGCAAAACATTTGCAGAGCAAGAAAATGTGCAGTATTCCTTTCAGATGGAATGCTATCCCGATTTGACTATTCTTTCCAAAAGCAGGAGTGTCGGAAATCATAATGACTGAAAAAGGTTCAGTTTTCGAGCTCACACTTCCAGGGAAGGGTATAGGAATAATGCCACACAGAGACATTTGCTGTGCTCATTCAAATTGAATTTTTGCCAACCATTTTAACCACCTGTCCACATTATTTTCTTGATGTCAAACATGGAGAAGTATGATGTTGTGCAAAACTTTAAGCTACAGTAAACATAAAACACTTTGTTGTGTTAATGAGTAGTGCTTAAACAGAGCTTAAACTTCATACTGATTGACTTGTTTTCCCCTACCTCCACCATAAGATCCTACAAAGGATTTAAGCACCTCTTAAGATCATCTGCAGTCCAGTTTTGACTAAATAATGCTGAAAATAGTTGGCACTGTAGCAATGATCACCTTTGTGTAGGGTTGCCAGCCCTGGGCTGGGAAATACTTGGAGATTTTGGGTGTATAATGCTATAGAGTTTACGTTTCAAAGTGGTCATTTTCTCCAGGTGAACTGATCTCTGTTGCCTGGAGATCAGTTGTAATCCCAGGAGATCTCCAGCCACCACCTGGAGGTTGGCAAGCCTGCCTTTGTGTGTGTGCACACGCATGTGTGTATGTGGTACAGGAGCTGCTGGTGTGCACCTTGAAGTGCTGGAGGTGAGGCTCCCCGTCCCCATTCAGTATTTATGCCACTTGTGGAAGCCTGTTTCCTCATGCAGACTACCTTTGTTGGATCAGGGCATTTCTTTTAACAGAACTTTCCTTAACACCAGAGGGCATTGCAGCAATTCTTCTTTCTTTCAAATATTTCTAAACAGATCATTACCCCAGCCTGTACTGCTGGTTTTTAATTGCAGTTTCTGCAAGTGTATGATGCTGGAACTTTTTAAAAAGCACATATTATTTCATGCCTTCTGTTAGAAATTGTTAGAAACTAATTTTGGCAAACTGTACATACATAAATGTGTATTTTTAATACTTAACATTAATGATTTGTTTGTAAAGCTTTCTGGAATCTCATTTATTACATCCATTACTTTTTTTAAAACTATAAAAAGCGCCATTCAGATTTACAGCTTGTACATCCAAAGCAAGAGTTGAAACATCATGCCCCACCCCGATCCCCACACAAAAAAAGGGGGGTGGGAATAATACAGTGCCTTACAAGCTCTTTACAATTTTATGTTACAGTAGTTTCTAAAAGCTCTTTAACATAGTCTGGGTTTGTGTGTGTATATATTAAATTTTATATTCACGCACAGTGTAAATATCAATTATATAGATAATGAAAGGTAGGGTAACGAATGAAATCCTCCTTCAGTCTTATGTCCTTTGCTATGCATAGTATAGGGCACTGACCCAAAATGGCTGATTAATCCCAGAGTGCTAGCCGGGGGTAGGAGGACACCAACACTTATTTCATAGACTTTTCAGTTGCGCACAACCTGATGTTACTCACATAATGCTTGATACAATTTGGTGCCGATCCATTTTTAATTTAGTGCCTCATCAAGTAGCGGTCACAGCCGATGTAACAGTGGGCTATCACATTGGATGTACCTGCATTTCAACTGTCCACTTCCCTGACACCTTTTCAGCTGCTTTATAAAGGTGGTGGGCCATTAGTATATCTTAGCATGGGATGAAAGGAGCGTGCAAAGTTATTGGCCATGGCACAGCTGTAATCTTCCTCTGTCATTGGCACAAGGCAGGCAAGACCAATCAAGAACAGCAAGAGGAGCTGGAGTGGGAGAGCTGCTCTGAGGACTCGGAGAAGGAAGCACTGGTGCTGCTGCCGGGCCGGTTGGCCTTCAGAAAGGGAGGAATCTGAGCCACCTCTTGTGGACCTGAGGAGAGAAGACAATACAGAAATAAACTAACATTTTATTGTAAAGGATGTTAATTTGATAAGTTAAACAGAATACTGATTTAAATATAAACACAGCACCCATGTTTTAAAAGATTCTAAATATATTTCAAGTCAAAGAGGACATTTTCTGGGTACTGTAACAATGTTTTTTTGGAATTGGATGCTGAATGATTTAAAATAATATACTACCTCCACAACTCTAAAGACACCAAATACTTCTACCATGTTCCGTGCTGATTTAAAGTAACCTTATTATCTCAGTATCTAAGAGTACAAACAATAACAAACACTATTATGCTTTCAGGGAGATGGTTTTATGATCAGGATGCAAGGGTAGACCTAATTCCATTGCTCAATGATTTCAATTTTTTTTCTTTTTAGCAAAGTAGCCAGTTATTTCTGCGTCACGTAGTCAGCATAATACATAACTTCTAATTAGAAGGTTTTTGAACATCCATATACTATAGTACAGAGGGCATAGTTTCCATTTGCACTGAATCAGCAATTAAAATCAGTTAGTGAGGTATAGGTAGACTCTTTCTTGTGTGGTATAATTTATAACTACGAAATAAGAATTCAGCAAAAAGTAACAAAGAACTTCAGACTCACTTGTCTTGAAAAAGGCTTTTGATTTCATAGTCAGGAAATATTATCCAACCTTGTACTTCATGATTAACTGAAGTACCAGCGTCTCTGATTGTTAATCTTCCAGCATTGGTTGGGGGGATGCCATTATGTTGCTGCTGGATGATTTATAGACATGTATCTTCCCATTTCTCAAAAACGCAAGAACTGCAGGAAGTTCTTCTTGCTACATTTAGTTGACTAATGGGGACTTGAATGTTCAAAGCTAATAAATGATTAACTACTTGAAATGATAGGGCTGACAATAAATTCAAGATCAAAAAGGAAACCTTGCAGATTATTTACAGGCACATCACTGGAAGTAGTCTGGAAAGCTGCTTAGACTGGTATTAAGTAAGACCTTGTACTATGAATGTATTGAAACGATATGGCACATTTAACAGCATCAGAGCATTCTATATTAAAGTTCAATTGGACCTAGCCTTCTACAGTCTGACAATGCCAACATGAGTTAATGGGCTGAGAGAGAGACAAAGAGAACAGCCAGTGCTGCTTAATTGTCATCTTAGTCCCCAGAACTTCTATCAGTGATGTGACTATTTCCTCACATGACTCTTGCTCCTTGGCTTGGGGAGATGGGCATTCTATATAGGTGCACCTATGAAGAGCAAGCTATCATGCCTGCTAGTCCTACTCTCTGCTGCACCCAACCTTCACAAACTGGAGACGATGTTTGCACAAGAAGGTCTATGGGCATACAGGCAAAAGTGCATAAGGCGTGAACATGTTATTAGTACCCATGAAAAATGGAGGATATAGATTGCACAGCCATAGCTTTATACATACTGGTGTGTATGCACATAGGCATCCTGTGCAGATGTCATTTCCCATAAGTGGAGCTCAAGTGTAGTCTGGGGATGAAACCATAATGAAAATGGCATAATACTACAATCTCCTAAAATATTTTGTTCGAGAATCACTTTGTATTCTCTTGCTCATAAACTTCTAAAATATACGTCAGGTTCCTAGAAAGCACTGCTGTCTTGTATTTGTATTATTTAGATATGTACACACTTTTTTTCTCCTCACTGGGGACCCAGAACGGCTTACAACATCGTACTCTCCTTCATCACTTTATCCTCACAACAACAACCCTGTGAAGTAGGTTGGGCTGAGAGAGACTGGCCAAAGGCCATCCAGCAAGTTTATGTAGCAGAGCAGAAATCTGAAAATGGGTCTCCTGGATCCTACTTCAATACTTCAACCACTGTGCCACAATTGCAAAAAATATATATTCCTAAGGACACCCAAATTCAAATCATAGTCATAAGCCTCACTGGTTGACTTTGGGCCAGTCGTAAGAGTGACGGACTCTAATCTGGGAGAAAAACAGGTTGCTTACCTGTAACTGGTGATCTTCGAGTGGTCATCTGTGCAGTCACATCTATGGGATCTAGTGTGCGTGCGCTGATCTGATCGGTGTTGTACAAAGCTCACAAAGGGATTTTTATGCCTCCACTCTGAGCCTGCGCAGGAACCCCTACTGCGCATGCCCAAGGGGGCAGGGCGCGGACATCCTACCAGTTCCTTCTGACCGCTATCAACCAAAGCCATGTGAGATCAATAACTGAGGATGACAACAGTGGGGAAGGACGGGCAGGCGGTGTGACTGCACAGATGACCACTCAAAGATCACCAGTTATAGGTAAGCAACCTGTCTATCTTTTTCATGGTCTCTGTGCATCACACCTATGGGAGATTGAAAAGCAGTGGCTCACCTGGAGGTGGGCGCTGTCAGACTCAGTGCGCTGTCGAGGACAGGACCAAATGTTCCAGATTGCCCTAATGCTGCGCCCAAACATCTAGAGCATAGTGCCTGATGAACGTGGTAGGCGTGGACCACATGGTAGCTCTGCAGATGGAAGAGAGCGATGCGCCCTTCAGGAAAGCAGTGGAGGTCGCCATGGACCTGGTGGAGTGCGCCGTCAAGTGAGAAGGGAAGGGGTGCTTTGCTAAGGAGTAGCACAACCTAATTGTCCCCACAACCCACTTGGACAGGCATTGGCTTGAGATCCGTGACCCTAAGGAAGTGGTGGTGTAAGAAAAGAACAGGTTGTTGTCTCTTCTAGTGGGCTGAGTCCTATTCAGGTAGAAAAGAAGAGCCCTCTTAACATCCAGAGAATGAAGCAAACATTGCCCTTCCCTGTCAGGATGTGGGAAGAAGTCAGGCAAAAATGTGTCGGAGTTCAAAGAGTCCTGATGTGAGGGAAAAATTTACAAACACCAACCATCGAAAGAGCTGTTAACAGTGTGGCGGTCAGAAGAGAACTGGTGGGATGTCCACCCCCTGCCCCCTTGGGCATGCACAGTAGGGGTTCCCACACAGGCTCAGGGCGGAGGCGCAAGAATCCCTTTGTGAGCTTTGTACAACACCAATCAGATCAGCACAGGCGCACTAGATCCCATAGGTGTGATGCACAGAGACCACGAAGAAGGAAAAGGAATCTGTAAGCTGCTCTGAGACTCCCAGTGAAGGGTGGGGTGTAAATCCAAATTCTTCTTCTTCTCTTCATCACTCAGCCTTGCCTTATACTGAGTTCTTGTGAGGAGTATGCCACATGAGCTTCTTGCAGGAAGGATGCTGAGGCTCTGTGGTACAGTATCAACTTTGAAAGCAGAAAGTTGCAGGTTCAATCCCTGGCACCTTCAGTAAATGACTGGGTAACAGGTGATTTGAGGACCTCTGCATGAGACCCCAGAAAGCTTCTGCCAGTAAGAATAGACACTGCTGACCTAGATCACCTCTGGCTCACTGTTAGATTCAGTGTGTGACGGAATACAGTTCATTACTACTACTTTTAATATAGACCACTGAACGATGCTGGAAATCGCTTTCATAACTGATGTCTCCTAGATTTTGGAGGAAGCAACTACCATACCATTGAGGTCTGAAGAACACCAGCTGCTCCAGATTTACCTCCTTTCAAGCTTCTGTCATTATGGGAAGCTGTCATGCATTTGCCATTAGGAATCAAGTTTTGCTCTTTGGCTTGTACTATCTAGTTGGCCTTGCTCAGTTCAGGATCTGGTATTTGTCTACATTTAGTTTTTGCTTTATTTATTTTGTTTTCTTATGTTATATTAAAATAGTCATTAGGTGATTAATAAGAATATCATTCATTATTTCTTCTTTATTTTCTTGCTTTGATGGATTGTAACATCTGACTGACTTATCCAAGTGTCTCTTGCCTTTATATGGTTGTACTTCTTTCATTTAAACTAGTGGTTGGAGTGGAAAAAGCAGTACATTTTCTATCAATAGGCAGCAATCCTAATGGGCCCCTTGGATTCAGTGGCATTTACTTCTAAATAAACATACCTAGATTGTGGTTTTAATATCCATAATGAATTGTTAGATGACACTGCTGTTTACTTACTTTTTAAATTAATACCCACCTTTTATTTCAAACGAAATTCAAGTTAACTAATACAAATGAGTAACTACAGGCCAAAGCTGTCAATGTCCCTCTGCTCCAGTGGCAAGCCACTAGCACACTTTGAACAAGGATGGGTCCAGTTGGCAATTGGCCAGACAGCCGAATGGAAAGAGCCTTGCTCTTTCTTCCTTTCCCACAAAATAGCTGGCCATTGATACATTACAAGATGGATGGGCCAGGTGACACTTGGCAAGGATTCTGACTCTTTTTATCTCCCCAGGACTTTTTATTCTTCAGCTTCCACTCTTCCTGCTGGACAGGGATAACTTTTGCTTCTTCATCTTCTGGAATTTGTTAATTCTCTCTTTCCCTATTGTATGCTTCAATCTGATTCTTTGTCTACACCTAGAACCTTTGAGATCTCTTAATTACCTCCTTTAGTTTCTCCTGCTATTGTTAAATTTTCCTTTAACAAGGAGGATTCCTTGTTACAGTTTTTACTTTGGCTATTTTACATTTACTTAGCTACTTTTCTTTTTGGCTTTGAAGTTGCTTTAGAGTTTGTAATGATTTTTTAAAATCCTCGATTTTGGCTCATTACTGTCTTGTTTCTCAACTACATGAATGTCTTGTTTTTATTTGGCTTTTTAAAAGTTATTCCTCTTTTTGATCTTTATCAATCTCGTTTTCATTGCTATCATTCAACAGACCGCATTGTTTTAAGTATTTTTCCCTGTAGTATTTTTCCCTACAGCAGTGCCAGTAGTCTGTTCTTTGTCTTTATTTATCTCTAGATTTTTATACTATTTGATCAGTCTCTTCTTCTTTCATGTTGGTGTATCTTTATTATCTTTCTATAACTTCTCTTTTAGCCTTTCTGCACAGTCTTCTCTAGGTTTCTATATTAAGTCCTTTGCTTTGTTCTTAGTCCTTTATGGTTTTTTATTAAATCTTTGGGGATTGATGGACAAAAGGAATCATGGTGGGAGTGTGTGAAGTGGAAGGATTCACTATTTCTCTTCCCCAAGCATGCAATAGTGTGTGACTGTAGAGCAGGGGTCCTCAAACTACGGCCCGCGGGCCACATGCGGCCCGCCAAGGACATTTGTACGGCCCGCCGGGTGTTTATGCTGCCACTGCTTGTCTGTCATTTTTTTTTACATGAGAAGGAAGCAGTGACAAATATGGAACCGGACACTGACCATCTCATTAGCCAAAAGCAGGCCCATAGTTCCCATTGAAATACTGGTAAGTTTGTTGATTTAACTTTACTTCATTTTAAATATTGTATTTGTTCCCGTTTTGTTTCTTCACTTCAAAATAAGATATATGCAGTGTGCATAGGAATTTGTTCATAGTTTTTGTTTTTACTATAGTCCGGCCCTCCAACAGTCTGAGGGACAGTGAACTGGCCCCCTGTTTAAAAAGTTTGAGGACCCCTGCTGTAGAGCTCTGGGCCGAGTAACGTCCTCCTCACAAAGTCCTGGATTAGTGCTCAGTTGCATCACAATTGCCTTGTAGCACTGATTGCTGAGCAGGACCATGCTAAACTAACCCCAAGTCTGAGTAGTAAATAACTGGAAACAGTATTTTGAATTCATTTCCCACATACTGTAGAGGATAATTCTGGAGGAAAAATGGGGATCGAACACACTCCGTTCAGCCCAAATTTCACCTCCCTATTTCAAGATACTGTAAGAGTTTACATGTATACAGTAAATGCCAGCTTTGTTGCTTAAGGAGTCTTGGGGACTTAATTTAGGCTGTGTGCTTTTCTTGTCCTAATTAATTCTCTCATTCAGATATCTAAGTAGTCTGTGCTCTTATCATTTTCTACTTTCCTGGATTTGGGGGTTGGATTAGGATTGGGGGATGAGTGACTTGTCCCTCTGACCACAATTCTCTCCCTCCAGGATACCTAAGCCAGTAAGACCAATTTCCTCCTGCCCAATTTCCTTTTAATTAATACACAAATGCCCTTGGTTTCCTATACCTCCTAGAAGCAGCTTACCAACTAATACTGTTTTCTGCATAAATGGGGAATCCTCTGAAAATACAGAAGGCTCCATCTTACCCACTGAGTGATATATACAGGACCATCAGGTATGCTATTAAGAGTACTGCTGGAAATATTCAGTTGTTCCTCTTGGTTCCCCCCCCCCCACTTATTACTAATCCTTCATGTTATTCCTTCAGAGTTGTTTTTGACATCTTTAAATTAAATCTTTCAAGGTCTCAATTTTTTATCCTTCCTCCAGGTCTCATGATTATTTATTCTGTTGCTGCTGTTATCATTTACCCAGATTCTCAATCAAACTAGAGATCTTGATGTTATTTCGGTTATTTCTCTTCAGTGGAGGCGCAAGACACTTCCACCTAAGGCAGTGGCAGAAATGGCCAAAGCTCTGACCCTTCTTGTCTTGCTCCCATCAACTGACCCCCATCTGGAAACTAGAGGAGAACTCTCTATACCTCTTTGCTTCTTGTGACCTTTTTTTTAAAACAAAAACAAAAACCCAGTACAATAAACTCTGTATACCCCTGCACCCAGGGCTTTTTGAATTCCTACAAGATTCTTTTCTTACAGATAACCAGAAATAGTGACCAAATTCTTGTGTGAAGGAGTCTTATGAGAATGTGAATGGCACGCCACACTATTTCTAAAGAGACCTCAGGAAGTAAGGAGATAAGGAAGATTCTCTCCTCTGCTTCCTGTACAGAGTTGGGGGCAGCAGGGGGCCATCAGGCAGGCAAGAAAGTAATGACATAAGGCTGGTGCTATGCAGAACATGAGGCTGACATCCTGAAATATGCTACTTGATATGACCACCTCTGGTGGCCTCATTATACAGACAACTCTGCCCTCCCCTATTCCTTTTCTTTTCACATTGCATCAATAGCTAAGTCCTGTTGCTACTAAGGGTGTGCAAGAAAAAAAATCGGCGTATTTCTGTTTGGAGTATATCTGACCTGAAAAATATCAGTAAATACCAAATCTTTCAAGTATTGGGTATAACCAGGACTCTTTTTGTAGCAGGAACTCCTTTGCATATTAGACGACACACCTCTAATGTAGCCAATCCTCCAAGAGCTTACAGAGCTCTTCTTACAGGGGCTACTGTAAGCTCTTGGAGGACTGGCTACATTAGGGGTGTGTCGCCTAATATGCAAAGGAGTTCCTGCTACAAAAAGAGCTCTGGGTATAACAGTATAGGGTTTCGGGAAATATTTGGTATTTCTGAATATATTTGGGTCTGTATATCTGGGGGAGAGCAAGAGGGCATGCTTAAATGCCTTCCCTTACCTCCCCAAGCCCCCTGCTGCATCCATGGCTCAGTTTCACTCCCTGCCACTCAGCTGACTGGCAGAAAGGAGTGAAACTGACCAGTGGATCTGGCCAGATGGCTTGAGGAGGCAAAGCATTTAAATGGGCCTTCTCACTCTCCCTTCTCTTCCCAAGTTCCCAGCCCAGTGCCTGGGGAACCCAAGGGAGAAAGGGGGAGGCATGTTTAAATGCCTCCCCTTTGCTTCCCTAGCTGCCCGCTGAGGTGGATGGCAGGGGAACCCAAAGGAGAATGGAGGAGGCATTTAAAAGTTCCCTGAGGTGGACAGCTGGGGAACTCAAGAAAGGATGAGGCATTTAAAATGCCTCCCCTTTGCTTCTCCTGCTGCCCACCATGAAGTACAGCTGGGGAATGCAAGGGAGAAAGTGGGAAGCATTTTAAATGCCCTCCTTTCACTTCCCCAGCTACCCACCACAGCAAGCTGGCTTGGGGAGGGAAGGCAAAGCATGTAAACATGACCTCACTGTGGCGGGCTGGGGGAGGGAAAGGACAGAGAGAAGTCATGTTTAAATGCCTTCCCCCCCTCCCCTAGCTGCCAGGGGAGGGGGGAAAGAATTTAAATCTAACAGCTGACTGGCACAGGGGAGTGAAACTGACACCTTGTCAGTTTCACTCCTCTGTGCTGGTCAGCTGCTAGATTTAATAATGCCTTCCCCTCCCAGCCAATGGCTGGGGGAAGGAAGGGAAGTCAGCAATACTGAAAAAAGCTGAAGAAATTCAGGAAACTGTATTCAGTATGAATTTGTATGCAGCTTAGGAATAGCACATAAATACTGGTAAGGCATTTATTTGTTTTTGTTTTTTTGGCTTCGGGAAACCAAATGCACACCCCCCTAGTTGCTACCTGTTACAATGAATTCTTTCTTTTGAGATGATTCTACCCAGATGCTGGCATATTTCTCTTGAATGCTCTTGTAGCTGGACTTTCCATTATTCCCATTTTAAAACTCTTGCTTCCATTGTGTATTCCGTCCTCCTTATATTTTTTGCATGTAAATGCAATGTTTCTCTGCTTCTGATTGCACTGATTTTGTCTCACACTGGATTTTAAACCACATTATTTACTTTTCAATGCATCAATTTGCCAGTTTCTTTTTACCATTCATCTGCTGTACATTCACATTCGTAGCCTACATGGTCTGCTCGTTCTCTGTTGCTCATTTAATCTTGTATTCGTCTTCTGTCACACATGATCATGATTTCCTCTAATTGCTTATTTTTTTGGGAGGCAACATGACCAATTAATACTTTATTATTTTCTCTTGTGTAAAGAAAGTTTCAGTACTCTACTGCTCTCCAGTTTTAAATTATAATATTATTATTTTGTTGTTAATATGAGAATATAGGCATAGCTGGATAGGTCCCTTAGTGTGTTTTGCATAGCACCTAGTTTTGTAGGTGCTTGGCAAATTGTAAACATTATTTATTTAATGTTAGAGCTGCAAAATCCTTGGCAAATTGTCTACAGCTAATTAATACTGACCATAGATTACAGAGGTCAACATTTCCTAGAGCAATTTAAACATTTCACATAGCTCAAACCCCCATATTGCATAAACTAGATCATGCCAGAGTATAGGAAACTAAAAACAGATCACTGAATGGAGCAAAGAATAAAATTTGAATGTAGGACAAATATTTAAACTGTACGTATTTCAGTTAAAAGGCAAGCCCACCCTAAAATTGTGTAAAAAAATGTACCTTGTGGCCCTGGGTATTATTTAATCCAAGTCTATTATGGCCATGCACACACTACATCATTATTTATAGGAAGTGATATTATCAGCTGTAAACAATATAATTAGAGGAAAGGAGTCTAGATATAACTGGAATAGAGTGCAGTTGTACAAGTATGATTTTTAATGATGTAAGAGAAGCATCCAAATTGTGCTCATATATTTCCCGTTTCCAGGGAACAAATTTCAGAAGCTCTAATTCTAACGTTTAGGTTTTATAATTTTTTTGTATTTGATCAGCAAGAAGCATTTATGGATGGCTATATCAATAATTACTGAACTCTTGTTATTGGGATCCAAGGGTGCGAGGGTAAAGGGTAATAAAGATGCAGCCTGGGGGTTTTGAGCTAAGCAACAATCTGTTGTGGAGGTAGTGCTCCACTGATGAACATGTTCCTTTGGTGTTATGCACATTCTGCTTAACGCAAGATATTGAGTATAAAGTGCCTAGTGCTGCAGGTATGCACTCCGTAATAGCGCAGCACCTCCACAACAGATGACATACCGCTGAAACAGAAGGGAGGAATAACAATCAAGCCTATATGTCTTTGAGAGAGATACAAGAATATGAAGAAATACTATACAAGTAGATTTGATAATCTGATCTGATTTTATTTGCAGCTAGTTGTTTCAATTAATTTTAAAAATATGTTTCTTGCAGTAGAATGGTCTTGTGCACAGGAATCCTAAACTCTGTAACAAGCTTCTTTTGTTTTGTTTGCAAAAGTAGCAGCAAGGTAGCAGAGATGCAAAATTACCATGTGGCTTAGCAAGGAAAGCAGAAGAGTCAGCTAATCTCTCTCTTTTGAACATTTTTCCAGGCTGTAAGAGCTGTATTAGTTTTGCCTATCACTCATCTCCCTTTGGTAGCTGCCTAATCTGGGATATATTAACAGGGGTCATTTTGTAGAAAAAGAGCTGGAGGAGCTCATTAGCATATCTAATAGGCTATTAGCATAATAGCCTATTAGCATATGCCATGCCCCCTGACATCATCGGAAGTGATGTCAGAAAGGGAAGCAAAAAAGGGGGGAGGAATCTTCAAAAGCCTCCCCTCCCCTTCTCCAGCCAGCCTGCCAAGGCGGGCTGGGGGCAGGGAAGCAAAGAGAGAAGGGGTTTAAAGTTTAAACCCCTTCTCTCTAGAGTCATCATTCCATTATATTCTATGGGGCCATAGAATACAATGGAAAGATGGTGGCGCGACTCCAGAGAGAAGGGGTTTAAACTTTAAACCCCTTCACTCTTTGCTTCCCCCCCAGCCCGCCTTGGCAGGTTGGCTGGGGAAGGGAAGGGGAGGCTTCTGAAGATGCCTCCCCCCTTTTCTGCTTCCCCAGCTGGCCTGCTTCTGGAGCCCCTCTGCCCTCTCCTGGCTCACCTGCCTCGGCATGCGAGCTAGGAAGGGCCAGGGAGAGAGTGGGGAGGCATTTAAATGTCTCCCCGTGCCTTCCTCACCACGCCCACTTGGGCAGGCGAGATGAGGAAGGCTTCTGAAGCCCCTCACCCTCTTCTGGCTCACCTGCCTCAGCATGCAAGCCAGGAAGGGCCGGGGAGAGAGCAGGGAGGCATTTAAATGCCTCCCCGTGCCTTCCTCATCACGCCCACTTGGGAAGGCGAGATGAGGAAGGTTTCTAGAGCCCCCCTGCCCTCTCCTGGCTCACCTGCCTCGGTGTGCGAGCCAGGAAGGGCAGGGGAGAGAGTGGGGAGGCATTTAAATGCCTCCCTGTGCCTTCCTCGGAGCGTGGGGGCAGGGCTGCCGGATTGGTGCTCCAGCGTGCTCCAGCCCCAAATGACTCCTGTATATTAATATCCACATTTTCCACATGGCAGAACAAAAGAACCAATAATCAAGTCACAGCTAGCGTTTTGTTGTACAAAGTGGTTTCCTAATCACAAACTCCTTGTTCTGATTACATATCCACTCTGTGGAAGCCAACATAGTCCTTCAATCCGGGTTACCATTTTAAATGAAAAGTGCCATAAAAGAGCATGGTACTTGATTAATAGTTTCTGAGACAACAGATTGGATTACTGGTGCCTAGAGTAAAATAGAGCACTGTAAGGGAACCTATTGTGTAAACACATCTGAGCAAAACCATAGTTACTCTTGCATTTTTATCACTTAAAATATTTATCTAGACTCAGTCTTTGGGTGCAACCCATTTGACACCGTACACGAAGGCTTCTCCAGTGGCTGGTTATGGCAAGAAAAAGTATTATGCTGCACATGACTCCATCTGTCAGCTCATTAGTACATTTTCAGTGCTGATTGCTCATGACGTAAGGCATTGTGCATCCCTCTATGCAAAGAAATACCTTGTTTTGTTTTGGTTTAACCCTGCCAAAATCCAACCACTGGAGGTGGGTAATGATACACAAAGCAACTGTACTTGTTGCCTTTGTGTGGGATGCTGGGAATGGAGCCATGTAAATGTACTGCAGCCTTAGCAGTATTGTTGCTTTGGGCTGCCAACAGCAGGACTATGACAGAAATCCAGGGCCTATAGCAAAGGCTGGACAGGAGGCTGCATGTGGTTTGGAGTATCTGTACCTTGTTTTGAGAGAGTATCTTGCCAAAGATGCATCTTCTTTATAGATGAACAGGATGCTTTTGTCTTAAGTTCATAGAAAAAGACCCTACTGTTCTTTTAACTTGTCAGAGCAAAATTTTGTGGCTTGAACACCTTGGTTCCCTGCTATATGCCCAGTTTACCACAGTTAGCTGATCTAGTGCAAGATCAAACAAAAGGTACTCTGATCAGAGGCATGTCAGAGTAGTAAAGAACACCATGAGGGGCTCTAGTCCTTTTATCAGTTAAAACCACATTACATATCAGCTACAACTTGTCTGGCTTGTGTGCTTGATTAACTTCCCTATTCAGCAAAAATACATTTATTTTCCATGCTTGGCTGAATGACAAATTTGTTATTGTGTTATACAACTAAGAGACATGTTAATAAACAGTATTGGAGAAAGTGGATCTGAGAGGTGCCACATAGATGCCATAGTTAAAACATGGGCAGGCCATAAAGCTGCAATGCCCTATTAAAGTGCATGCTGGCTCAACCAGATAACATTTGCAATATCAAAATCTTTCAAGAGGGCATGTGCACTTGCAAACAGAGAAGGAAGAAGAGAGATGGTAGACACAGAAAGCCCCCATGTTCCAAACTGCAGATGTCTCAATCTTTCCATGTCCGCTTCATTCCCTGGGTAGTTCAGAAAGACCACAGAGTTTGTTGTTCTTTCTTTTAATGATGCCCAGCCTAACACTGATTGAAAACACAAATATTTCTTATAGTTTGCCCTTTAACAAAACTAGAGGCAACTGACAAATGTGCCTACTACTTCTTAATACTTTCCAGTACTACTTTATATTCCACCAAATAAATAATCAATAAGCATAAATGTGTTCCATTGGTGTAAATGCCCAATTGATTTTCAGACAGTGTCTTTCAGGATTTATAATCAACCTTTTTGTGTAAAGGAAATGGCAGAAAGGGTTGAGATTCATGAAAAGTGCTGGTGAGGATGGGAAAGAAGAATAGCTTTAAAATGCAGACACCCATTTCTGTGTGTTTTAATCAAAGTTACCAACACATTTTTTTCTGCTTTATTCTTTGGTTATGTGGGCTACAAATTTGTTTTTTAATATATATAACTGAAATTAATTTTGCATTAGGTGCCACATTCTGTGTTCCACAATGCAGTTAACACCCAAGCAGTTTTTCCAAATACATACATCTGCTACCTTTTTTGCCTTTCAACAAACTGATTTTGACATTTCCAAGTAGATGAAACTTGGGGGGGGGGGGGGAGAGGAGAAAAGCACTGAATACATTTCCTATCCCAACCACTTGTTATTTGACAGCAAAGTGGTACAATTCTAAAGGTGCACGCTGTGCATGGGTGTGAAATTTCAAGGCATTCTGAACAGCACATGGCAATGAGGTAGATAACTGAACTTGTTCCTCCCCTCCCCCCTTTCACTTCACATAGCAAAAATCTGAAGGAAAGGACATCAAGTGCAGAATGTGTGATTTATTGTTTGAATGCTTGATTTACTATATAAAATATATCTGTCAAGCTTTCCACCTTTCACATGTATTATATTGGGCTCAAAAGGACCAAAAGAAAATAAAGCACAATCCAGCAAATGGTAGGCATGACTAAGTCTCATGAAATAAAGAGGCCTTCAGCAGTTAACTGCACATTTTAGCTCAGATTTCCAAGAGACCAAAAACCTTCCTAATTTTTATTTGATTGCACTGACACTAGGAGGCCTGTGGCAAAGAGTATATCAACAGTTTGAAAACTGCACTTTTCTGAGTTTGTTGCTCTCTCTATATTTTAGATTCCTGCTGTAAAAATCAAATGTTAACCCTGTAACAAGACCCAAGATATGAATGTATGTCTATATTCTGGGGCTCTGTTACTTCTGCATAGGGCCTGGCAGGAAGGAAAAAGTCAAGGAGACAGAGTGAATTGATTGGTAAAAGAGTGAAAGGAGACATAAACACACACACATCAAATCACTGACAACAGACTGCAGAAACACTGTTAGCTGCAGGGAAGACAGGTTGCTGGACACAAGGTGAAAGTTGAAAGCCATAGCTGTTCTGCTCGAGTGCAGTGTGCTGATCTCCAAATGACCAGTGTATGCAAGCACCTAGCTGAGTTAAGACTATGGTTAGTATGCTGGAACTGCAACGAAGCTATCTCAGTAGAGAAAAAGTATATTGTTGCTAAATCCTCAGTTGCAGTGTTTCTAGTTTTGGGTTATCCCTGGAATAATGAAATCTGAAAACCCACAAATTGAACAAAACATTACAAAATTAAACTTCAAAGGGAAACAAGGATGTTAGTGGTTTGATCCAGATCTGTGGGTTTTGTGAATTCTGATAGACTGTATTGGTGTAACACCTGCCATAATTTAATATCTAGAAACAAAGAGGATGATAAAAGCCTTTGCCACAGATTGAAGAGCAGGTGAAAATAGGATCTTAATGGAAATACCATGAATGCACTGATAACATCCATGTGATCAAATGTCTTTAAATAATTTAAATGTAAATTTGGAAGCAAGCATTGCATAGTACAGAATTATTAAAACCTCTATTTGTACATTTTTTTTTTTGCAGGATATTGTCTATGCTAACAGCTTAATGTCTGTCTTTCTGGAAGGATAAATGTGGACAGGTTCATCCCCTGGCTAGGCAGTTTCCATCATCCTCTTGGAATTCTAGAACAGAGTGCAGAAACCAGGAGAATAAGGTACCTGCTATGTGGACTGCTGACAGAGGGTCCAGGCTGTGATACACTACATTTGCCTCGTGGCTGTTTGCAATGAACAGGGGTAAAGAAAGAAGAATGTTCAGTCCAGGCAAATAAAGACAAGCTACTGATGAAAATAAATTAAAAAGTGCAGCAAAGGAAACACAAAATCAAATGAAGTAGCTAATTCCCACAAATCAAGGAAACTGGCTTTTCTGTTCCAAGCTGAATGTGAAATTAATTGAAACATTCAACATGAATTTTAAAATGATACTTTTAGTCAATAAAACGGAACACAGAAAGTGCAATGCATTTAACAAAACCTTATGAAAAACATCTTATGTAACTTGTAGGATAAAGGCATGCTTATCTAAAAGACAAGTTTATTTTTTTAAAAAACTATGCTCCTAAGGTCATGCTTTAAAAAAATTCCTTCTATTCTTGGTATTGCACCTACAGTTTTAAGCATTAGCCCCTGTGGATTTATGAATAGCCTTTATCCAGTCACTGTTTTTCAGCCTAACCTACTTAACAGGATTGTTGTGAGGATAAGATGAAATGAAGCCTGAAGGCAGGATAATAATAATGATGATGATGATAATAATGATAATGATAATAATAATAATAATAATAATAATAATAATAATAATAATAATAATAATAATAATAATAATAATAATAATATCATCCTAACAGTGGCATGCTTCTTATTAATGTATCCTTGGACCAGTCTACTGATCAAAGGACACATGCAAAAGATGGGGAAAATAGCTTCTGTGTGTGGAAGCTGCTCAATGCTGCAGGCACACACAGCTCAGGTTAACAACATAACAGAGAAAATGCCTACATAGCAGTTAGAACTTCCAGATGGTTACTGGAAGTGCTGCAGAAATGACTGCATGAAAGGGTATGCTAATACTTATGTCCAAAGTAGGGGCTACTGTCATGTGGATGTAAGTTCAGCTGACTCACACATGACTGTCATTATGGCACTGTTCAGATATAATGATAAAGCATGGTTGGTTGCTATGGGAATGAGCGTGAGAATCTCCAGTGCCATACACTAGCTTCTCTCCCTCCATGCAAGGCCAGTCGATGAAAGATTTCTAGATTAATGGAGTAGCATGGTTTGTCACTACATCCAAATCTGGTTGCACTCTTCCTTACACACTAGGATCCCAGATCCAGGAATGACAAAATATGCTTTGCCATACATACAGCAGTCTGTCATAAGTGGCTGCATATGAGGAGAAGACGGAGTATAAATGCATGAAGATTTTGTGGGCATGTTCATTTAAAGCTCACACTCTGGATTGGCTGTAAAATCTGAGTTATGAACTTGTAGACCTTTCCTTAGTCTTAACTACATGACAGAATATATTATTACTTCATTTTATTACAGTAGTAACAAAGAGCTTTTTTGTAGTTATTACCTCAGTTTTGTTTAGTGCCAATTATATGGTTGGGATTGAGAAAGTAGCTGAAGAAAAATATCTGCCAAACTAAGGAATTTGGGTTAATGTGGCCGTAAGAATCATATAGTTCATATCAGGATTGGAGATGATAAAAACAGCAAAGTATACCAACAAGAGTGTTTAGTTAGAGATGACAAACACAGATTTAAGAATTAAGATGGTGCTTATTCTAGCTATAATTTAGTGACTGCTCGAAGCTTTCTATATAAAAAAAATCACCTTTTTTTCTTTTAAAGTTCATTAGCAATATTTATGGAATCATGACATATATTAGTAAGCATGTCTAGAGCTAAAAATGAAAATAATGACCCAGGAAACAAAACTGTAATAATTTATGTTAATCTCTTATCTTGAAAAGCCAGTGTTCCTTTACATTCTCAAACTAGGATCTAAAGGAAACTAGTGAATGTAGTAAAATCAATTCTAAGAGGCTGTAAAGGTCATAAGCACAGAACTCAGATGTTTTATAAGAATGCAAATGAAAGTTGACAGTTTTCTAAAAGCTAAGGAAAGCTGAACCATAATTAAATTAAAATAAATGAAAACGGAATGAAAACCCAGTTCTGTACAGGGCTCAAAATGAGGAGCAGCACGCTATGTGGCACACTGACTGGCTTGTATTATATTCTAGTACACTGGTCTCCAACCTTTCTAGTCCCAGGACATGCCTTTTTAACCTGCAGGTGGCAGCTAGGGCTCTCTGAACAACAAAACTTTGACATCAGAGTCATATGATAGGAAAAGGAGGAGCCAGGGTACCAGCCCCTGCTGAAAAAAGATCCTTGCCATTGCTGTAACTTCACCTGGCCATTCTGCTGTTCCTCCTGGCAAAAAGTCAGGGGGAATGTTGCCCATGATCTCTATGCATGTGCTTTGGCAGAAGTTTCTTTCAAAAAGCAACAGAAATGTCAGCTCTTTAAGGGCTCATGACCCACTGAAGGGTCCTGACCACTGTTCTTTAGTAGTGTAACAAAGATGCCACACTGCAGCAAGTGCAAGAAAAAAATTCTGAGGGGACCGGAGAACTACTTTAGTATCGATAATCAAAGTATAACATATGAATATTTTGCTCTTCCTCAGGACAAATAAACTGCCTCTTTCAGAAGTTAGAATGTTATATTCAAATACCAAGAAATTGTTCTCTTGACAAAACAACTTGCTTTCTCAGTCTAAGACAGCAGCCCTGAACAGAGAAAACAAATTATTTTCATTGCTGCAAAGCAGAGAAATTTTACCTTCAGGAAGTGCAGTGAAACTCCAAATGTGCCCTTATCGAACTTTTAGACAAATAATGAAACTGTTTTCTCTTCCCCACCCAGGACATTTTCCCTTTCCTCTTGATATGGAGAAGCACATCTGTCATGTTTCCAGATCAGGCTGTGTTGACGTAATGTCACCTGTTGCATTCAGCCTTCTTAAGCCTTACATGCATGATTCATATGGTGCCTCCCGCTATGTGGGAGACAACATGTGTTAGTGTGCCAGGTGGCAGTTGGCAATTGGCATGTACTCCAGTAGCTTTACTTGCAGTTTTGGCATACTTGCAGTTTTGGCATACAAACAACTTGCCATATGAACCCTTACTCTCACAGGGCTCCACTTCAAACAGCCACACAAGCAGCTGAGTGCATGTAGGAATCAGGCCTAAGAAGCTGTACCATCAAATCTTACTATCATCCAGGTTTATCCGTTATATTAAAGTTTTATTAACTGAGATGAAGCACCCTACCAAAGAGAGTGGAATGACTGGTTGTAATCCTTCTAGAACAAAACAAGATTTGTAATGTTTCTTTCCCTAGAATATAATACAATAGAGACAGCACACCATGTCATGATACACTTGCCACACTTTGAGTCCTGTGTTTTAAGCATATATACATATATATAGCATTTTATTATTCGGATTTCATGCAGGGAAAGAGATGCAGAAGGATTTGGGAAGCAGCATTTTTGGAGGGAAAATTCTTCTGGGTTTGTGCCTTTTTCTTGCCTATGAGAAGACAGTGTAGACCTTTCACCTGGCTACAGCTATCCGGTGCTACAACCCAAGAGCTGGCAGAAGGTATCTGGTATGACATTACCGTTCTCTGTCTGCTTGGAGTACTCCTTCCAGATACTGGACTGAGAGATCCTGAAGTGTCCAGCTCATCCGCTGATGACCAGGAGGACAGGTCCTATGGTTTAGAATCAATGAAGTTTAGAAAGAGCACAAAACTATCTTTTAAGAAACAACATATCCATAAAAATAGGGAAGAAGACAAAAAGTGAACTCTACAGGCAATTTGGGGTAAATTATTACAAGTTGTACCACATAGCTAGTGAAGACATGCATGCAAGAATTCTGACTTGCTTTGGCCAGGGAAGTGTTATTTCTGGGCAAATCAGGATTAAGGAAAAAGCTGCTCTTTATTTGTTTTAAAAGCTAAGAGGTGTTCTGTACTCAATAAAAATATCCCACTGGAATTGCAGATGTTATTTCTGCACATAGAACTATACCAGACAGATTGAAAACTAATTACATTATTTATACAGTACAATAGAATCCATGTTTTAAACTTTACTTTCGAGAACTCAGGCAGATCTGTGGTAATTTTCTTCACATGTCAGATACTGGTTAAGGATTTGACGGCTATAGGTATAAACACAAAATATTTTGCCAAAAAATTCACATTTAGACTGCAGCTAAATAGCAAAATATACTTTCAAAGGACTGAATATATTAAATAGAAAACACATCTACTCCATGGGACAAGAACAGAATGACTTACCAGCTGACTGCTTGAAATATCAAGGGTTTTCTCTAATTCCTTAATGTGTTGTGTGACCTCTTTCAGGAGTAGTTTAAGTCTGTTTCCAATGACATGAACTTTCTCTTTGGCTTCTAGACAATCCTTGCCTTCAGCATTGACTAGCAGTTGGCAGGACATGTCTTGAAGAGATGCCACTTTAATCTGGGATTCTAGCAGCTCACGTCGGATTTGCTGTTAGAAAAAGGCATATTTGTAGTTTAAATAAATGCAGGAAGAACAGTACAAAAGTCAACTAAGTGAAGAACACTGCTTTCTTGAGCTGCATTTTCAAGACTGGGAAAGGCACTGGAAGGCACTGTCATTACAATAAGACAAATATTGGAACTGTAAATGCTCGGGTGAGTGCCTGACATTTTGTTGTACACATTTTGTAGAAGGATGTTAGCAGCTCCTGTCTCATCCATCAATGTCATTACTTACAGGGTTTCCACTATACAAAAACAAACAAACAAAACTCCCAACTAAAGCACATCAGTGATTTTTCATACTGAATAAAGAAGATCTTAACCATCATAGGAGTTACTAGGAATATGAATTCCCTTAAAGTGATAGTAAAAGAGATTCCAATAATTTAACAGCAAAGATTAGGCACACAGTATACATTCTAAGACACAGTTTTTATGGTTTCCTGTATCTCACTATTATTATTCTCCCCAGAACTGTGTTCTGATGTTTACTAAGGCAAAGATACTGTACCATCAGTAGTCTGTGATTATCATGTAGGGTATCAGAATCCAGGTTTGGATTGATAGGCAAGATCTCATTTTTCCTCCTGTCAATGTTTTCCAGCCACAGCAACAAACCATGGCTCATCTCGTGGAAATCCTAGAAGAGATAGGTGAGGGATTAAGTTTTCTATAGCAACAGGGCAAGCTCTTGAATATCGAGTTTTTTTTAATGCTCTGAGGCAGTATACCAGAGCCAGGTGTAGCCATTCACATCCAACTGATCCAACAATGTTTATACCTTGTTTTGAATTAGTCTTGACTGCTGCAAAATCTTACCCTCTATGTTATACTAACAGCATAAAGATGTGACATGCAAAATGTAGATTTCAGGAAGATATTTAGGAAATGTACAACAGATTTCACCCTGGACTTGGAAGTTGTATAAAGGTTAGGCTTCTATGAATGAAAAATGGTTCCATGCATGTCTCTGCCTTCTGTCTGATATATTTAAGGCAGGATGTGATGATTCACACAGTTAGTATAATAAATACAATTGGCTCTGCAACGGCTCCCGAGTGTCCCACAGGAAAGATTTTCTCATGGATCAAAACAGACCTGACATTGCATCAGAGCATTCTGTAGTGAACAGCGCCACTCTTCTAACATAGTGCATACATGGTCCCAGCGCATGTTCATCTGAGATAGCCGTTCCTGTAGCTTCTTATTCTCCTCACTGTCAGACTGCATAAATTCTGAGCTGCATAAGTTGATGGACAAAATGATGGCTTTGCGATTATCAACAGCTTTTTGTAGCTCCTGGAGAATGCAAGATGGAAAGGGAAGCTTTGATACAGGAAACATACTACAGAGTTTCAAGAATAAACTAGTTCCACTATCTCTCTCTTAATATTTTAACACGTAAAGACATTTACTAAGTTACTAGTTATTCCCTGTATTTAAGATGTCTGGCAGATGGGCAGTAAGAGCCCATTTTATAATGTTCCACATTTAGTGTTTACAGTACACCTCAGAATAAATCAACATCTTCAGTAATCTGGGGGAAACAACAAGAGCTGGCTCCTTCTTAAAAGAACCTGACGGTGCATACAACCTGCGTATGAAAGGTAGTGCACAAATGATCACGCTCATAAGAAACACAGTTTCCACAGTCTGAAAAGTAAAAAGGAGAAAACCTTTTCTGAGGTTTTGCTGCTATCAGTTTTGAACTGAATGGGATGGATAAAATTTCAGTGTTGTAGGATCTGTTAAAAAGGGAATGCCAGTTTAGGAAAAGCCCTGCTTTCTTTCAAAATGTTCCATTATGAATAGAGCTGGTACCTAAGAGCAGCACAGTATTCTTCAACATAGCTTGGAAAAGTGGGGAAAACTCCAAGCAAATAAACGTAACTGCACAGTGGCCCTCACAATCACAGGAAACTGCAAAAGACAGTAGTCTGTGACCTAGAACAAACCTCTGAATTACATTTTACAGGGAAGAACCTGTCTCTAGTAAATTAATTTAGCTCACTGCTTCAGTTAGTTCAAGTGAAACAGCTCCAGTTCATAAGGCACATAAAGAAACATTTATTTTAAAAATATGCAACTAGCCTAGGGTTGCTAACCTCCAGGTGTTGCCTGGAGATCTCCCAGCATTACGACTGATCACCAGACAACAAAGATCAGTTCCCATGGAGAAAGTGGCTCTTTGAGGTGGTGGGCTGTATGGCATAATCCAGCAGAGCTCCCTCCCCAAATCCTGCTCTCCCCAGGCTCCATCCCCAAATTTCCATGAATTTCCTTAAAATGTCCCCAAAATAGCACCATAGATTTATGCAGATGTGAAAAGGCAGAGGGGATTAGTCCCCTTCTCATTCATTTTGGTGGAAAAGTGTTAAGCCACCGTAGCTGCAGAATGGGTACTGAATGCTAAGGTCATAATACGCATGTTCAGTTTGTTCTGATTTTGGGAATCACTGAAGAGTTGGAAGCTGTTTTTTTCTTACTTATTTCCTCCCATGCCATTTTTGTCATGTGAATTCTGACACACCAGAAGCAAGGGGGAGAGGCTATAGCCCACCACTGTGAATCCCTGATGTCTGGATCTGCCCAGGGGAACTTATCTGATGCCATGGCAAGGGAGAGGATGGCAGTGGGGGAGGAGTCTGTGAAGCTGTGAAGCTGAGTCAGATTCAGGTGATAAAAGAGGAGGTCCTACAACTGATAGACAATGAAGAGACAACTTAAAAACTGGTAAATCACCAGGCCCAGATGACATACATCTGAGAGTTCTGAAAGAACTCAGATGTGAACTTGTGGATCTCCTAACAAAAATATATAATCTTTCATTAAAGTCTGCCTCCATTCCTGAGGACTGGAAGGTAGCTAATGTCACTCCCATCTTTAAAAAGGGTTCCAGAGGAGATCCGGGAAATTACAGGACAGTCAGTGTGATGTCGATACTGGGTAAGTTGGTGGAAACTGTTATTAAGGAAACAAATAGTAGGCAAATTGATGAAGGGAGCTGAAAACAAATCAGCCAGTATCATAATGCCCCTGTATAAATCGATGGTGCGACCTCATTTGGAGTACTGTGTACAGTTCTGGTCATCACACCGCAAAAAGGATATTATAGCATTGTAAAAAGTGCAGAAAAGGGCAACCAGAATGATAAAAGGGTTGGGACACTTTCTCTATGAAGAAAGGTTAAAATGCTTGGGGCTCTTTAGCTTAGAGAAACAACAGCTGAGAGGTGACATGATCGAGGTTTATAAGATTATGCATGGGATAGAGCAGCTCAGAAAAAATATATACCGCAGGTTAGGAAAGGTACAAATAGGTATAGAAAAAAGCCTGCATGGTTAACAAATAAAGTAATGGAAGCTGTAAAAGGTAAGAAGGATTCCTTTAAGCGGTGGAAAGCTAGTCTTAGTGAGGTTGATAAAAGGGAACACAGATTATGGCAAATAAAATGCAAGTCTGTGATCAGGCAAGCAAAAAGGGAATATGAGGAGCATATCGCAAAAAATGTAAAGGCCAACAATAAAACTTTCTTCAAATACATTAGAAGTAGGAAGCCAGCCAGGGAGGCAGTGGGGCCCTTGGATGACCAAGGGATAAAAGGAGTAGTGAAGGATGATAGGGAAATGGCTGAGAAGCTGAATGCATTTTTTTGCCTCTGTCTTCACTGTGGAAGAGGAGAAGTGCTTGCCCACTCCAGAAGCACCGATTTCAGGAGGGGGTTTGAAAGACCTGAATCAGATTGTGGTGACAAGAGAGGAAGTCCTACGACTGATGGACAATTTAAAAACTAATAAATCACCAGGCCCGGATGGCATTCATCCAAGAGTTCTGAAAGAACTCAATTGTGAACTTGTGGATCTCCTGACAAAAATATGTAATCTTTCTTTAAAACCTGCCTCCATTCCTGAGGACTGGAAGGTAGCTAATGTCACTCCCATCTTTAAAAAGGGCTCCAGGGGAGATCCGGGAAATTACAGGCCAGTCAGTCTGACTCGATACCAGGTAAATTGGTGGAAATTGTTATTAAGGAAAGAATTAGTAGGCACATTGATGAACAAAAACTATTGAGGCAGACTCAGCATGGGTTCTGTAAGGGAAGATCTTGTCTCACTAAACTGTTAGTGTTTTTTGAGGGAGTGAACAAACATGTGGACAAGGGGGACCCAATAGGTATTATTTACCTTGAATTCTGGAAAGCTTTTGATACAGTTCGTCATCAAAGGCTCCTAAGTAAGCTCAATAGTCATGGGATAAAAGGACAAGTCCTCTTGTGGATCAAAAACTGGCTTATAAATAGAAAACAGAGAGTGAGTATAAATGGGAAACTTTCTCAGTGGAGGGGGATAAGCAGTTGGGTACCACAGGGATCAGTACTCGGTCCGATGCTTTTTAACTTGTTTATTAATGATTTGGTATTGGGAGTAAGCAGTGCAGTGGCTAAATTTGCAGATGACACGAAATTGTTCAGGGTGGTGAAAACCAGGGAGGATTGTGAGGCACTCCAAAGGGATCTGTCGAGGATGGGTAAGTGGGCATCAACGTGGCAAATGGGGTTCAATGTGGCCAAGTGCAAAGTGATGCACATTGGAGCCAAAAATCCTAAATATAAATACACGTTGATGGGGTCTGAACTGGCAGAGACGGACCAAGACAGAGATCTTGGAGTCGTAGTGGATAACTCAATGAAAATGTCTAGACAGTGTGTAGCTGCAATAAAGAAGGCCAATGCTATGCTGGGGATTATTAGGAAGGGAACTGAAAACAAATCAGCCAGTATCATCATACCCCTGTATAAATCATTGGTGCGACCTCATTTGGAATACTATGTACAGTTCTGGTCACCACATCTCAAAAAGGATATTATAGCATTGGAAAAAGTGCAGAGAAGGGCAACTAGAATGATAAAAGGGTTGGAACACCTTCCCTATGAAGAAAGGTTAAAATGCTTGGGGCTCTTCAGCTTGGAGAAACGACGGCTGAGGGGTGACATGATCGAGGTTTATAAGATTATGAATGGGATTGAGCAGGTTGAGAAAGAAGTACTTTTCTCCCTTTCTCACAATACGAGAACTCGTGGGCACTCCATGAAATTGCTGAGCAGTCGGGTTAGAACAGATAAAAGGAAATACTTCTTCACCCAAAGAGTGATTAACATATGGAATTCACTGCCCCAGGAGGTGGTGGCAGCTACAAGCATGGACAGTTTCAAGAGGGAATTACATAAACATATGGAGCAGAAGTTCATCAGTGGCTATTAGCCACAGGGTATAGATGGGAATTCCCAGTCTGGGGCAGGTGATGCACTCTATTCTTGGTGCTGGAGGGAGGCAGCAGTGGGAGGGCTTCTAGTGTCCTGGCCCCACTGCTGGACCTCCTGATGGCACCTGGTATTTCTGGCCACTGTGTGACAGAGTGTTGAACTGGATGGGCCATTGGCCTAATCC
This sequence comes from Gekko gecko, assembly GCA_029375565.1. NCBI lineage: Eukaryota > Metazoa > Chordata > Lepidosauria > Squamata > Gekkonidae > Gekko > Gekko gecko. Next base: position 143,196,771 of record JAPDNY010000001.1, on the reverse strand, counting down.
AACATTGGCTTCTCTTATGTTCTTAAACTGGAAGCGAGGCTGCCTTTCTGAGCAGCTTCAGGTTGCTTGGCAGCACTGACAGGGACAGGAGAGGTGCATCCACACAAGGACTTCTCTTCCAGCCTCCCTTATGGCTCATTCCAGCCCTGGGTGGACCCAAAGGACACTGAGAGGAAGTAGTGGGTGGGGGAGGAAAACCAGGCTTGTACCAAGAGGCTCACGGCCAATGGGGAGGCCAGCTAGACAGGCAGGAATGCTGGCCAGCAGGAGGATCCGGGTGTGTGGCCACCAGGGGGAAAAGGGAAATAAAAGGAAGCTCCAGTCTTCAGGCTGTGGAGGAAGAGAGGCTGTTGACCCAGGCTATGTACTGGGGAATTGATCAGGGTGGACCAACCCCCTCCCTTCCCCTTCTGAGGCCCCAGGAGCTTCCCAATGAAGCAAATGGCAAGGTGGCGGAAGGCAGCACCCCCCAGGGGGCACAGGTGTGACACTCTGGAAATTGGTTTGTAAATAAAGACCTCGAGAAGTGATAAACAAAAGCTGACTAGGATGGTTGCCAAATTTGGTTGGTTGGCACACCGAACTAGGAAAGAGAAAAAGAAGTACAGATAGGCCTAGATTTATTTTTAATTCCTGATCTTAATATTAGTTTTACCATTTCTGTATTTTAAACTTTTTAGATTCCTATTTATAATTTTAAATGCTATTATATTTTATAATTTTACAGTTTTTTTATCAGTTATTTATCTGCCTCCTATTGTACTGATTGTTGATCTATGACTGTAATAATAAATGATGGGGGGGGAAATAAGGTCCTCAACTTTCCTGCCTCCAACTTTGTCTGTGTAAACAGAACTGGCAGGTGATCCCTTTTAAGTGTTTTCAGAGACTTTCCCGCATAATTCTACATAGCAAAATGTGGTACTGTTTAACTATGTTGATTCAGACAGGAAGATTTCTTTGCACATCCATATATATTATAATACTTTTTACACTTCCATGTATTATTTATTTATTTATTTATTTATTTATTTATTTATTTATTTATTTATTTATTTATTTGACTTTTATCCCGCCCTCCCACCGAGGCGGCTCAGGGTAGCTTACATGAAACCATAAAATTCACATAAAATACATAAATACAATTCCATATAAATACAGTTTTAAAAGCATTTGTGTATGGTGATGACATATGGCAAAGGGCAAAGTGCAGAGTATAGAGTGTAGGTGGCAGAGCGGCATGCAATGCTGCTTCTACTGGAATGCCAGCCCTGCGGAACTGCTGGAGGTCCCGCAGGGCCCTGATCTCACCGGGGAGCTCGTTCCAGAGTGTCGGTGCCACCAGGGAAAACCAGGTGGTTTTGTGTTCCTGATCGCAGTGCTCTCTGGGGAACATGCGGGAAAAGGCGGTCCCTCAAGTGTTCATGGAGGGAAACCATAATGGTTTTCAAATTTGCACTCCATGTGCATGCAGTGATATAGAATGTGTATGTCAGTCACACATTACAGATTACAGATGGATTCCTACACAAATGGATTCCTACGAACAAGGTGTGGGCGTGTGATTTTTGAAGATTCTGCCCAAGGTCTCTCCCCCCCCGCCCCTGCAAAGCTGCTCCTAGAGCAATACAAGCAATGTGCTTTTTTGTTGCTTTCTCGTGCTTCTTCGAATTTAGGTGGCTTGAGATGCCTCTGCCATCTTCTCCTAATGCTCACAGTAAAGTTGCCAGGTTCCCCTCCCCCCAAACACGTTTTAACCTTCAGTAAACTGTAACACTGCTCTCAAGCTGTTGGGGAATATAGTTTTCCTAGACATGTAGAGTACAGAGAAATACAGTATCAGAACACCAACAGGGTTTTTTTGTGAGAATTTACAACAGTAAATCCCAGAAGGAAGATAATACCCTGACCTGGATAGCCCAGGATACTCTGAACTGGTCAGATCTCAGAAGCTAAGCAGGTTCAGCCTTGGTTAGTATTTGGATGGGAGACTACCCTGGATATCCAGGTTCACTATGCAGAGGTAGGTAATGGTAAGCCTCCTCTGAATATGTCTTGTCTTGAAAACTCCACAGGGTTGCCATAAATCTGCTGTGACTTGATGGTAAAAAGGGGGAGGGGCAGAAGGCAACACAAACAAGAGTCAGGAGTTAGAACTTACTTTCAGTTTTTTAATCTGAAGTTCAATGGTCTGTATATCTGTGCTGAGATCAAGGCAATGCAGTTGTTCCAGCTCCTCTTCAGTTTTTCCCAGCCAAATCCAGACATTGTTTAGGTCAGAACTGAATTGCTGCCATTGCTGGAGATTCTGCTTCATCCTTAGTTCTTTACTTAAGGCCTGGGCCTGGATTAACTCCCATCGATCAATCACGCCTAATAAGAGATCAATATATTAAAAACACAGTGCCCAACATTCTATCTGACTCTCCCAGTGTTCTATCACACTCTAGCATGACTGCCATCCTAAGCAGAGTTTACACCCTTCTAAACTTGTTGACGTAAATGAGCTAACAATGGTTTAATTCTTAACACGGTATTGCTAGAAACAGAACCTAGTATAGGATTTTGCAGACAGGCTTGATTTTTAATGATTAGAATGGCCAGGCATAAGTTTTGTCCCACCACATGGTGCTCTTTAGTGCTCCTCTTTACTTTTTCCTATATATGTTGTGGTGGGAACAAAAATCTGCCCTCTATGCTGACACCAAAAAGAAAAACCACCACTGATAGGGTCACCAAGGAGGGGAACAACTTATTTCTATGCACAAGAGTTTAGTCACCTCATACACCTATCTGATTAAGAGAACTTTGATTCTCGAAAGCTTATATTTGAAAATCTTATTGGTCTCTAAGGTGCTACTGGATTCAAATCTGGCTACCTCAAGCAGGTTCTCTGGAGAGGTGGCACACACATTTGCTGAATAAATAAAGAGTAAATCAAACAGAAATATACTGTATCCCCAGGGAATCTTTTTAATATCTTTCCTTTTATTAGCACATTTGACCAAAGGTCTCAAAGCTTAAACCACAGCAAAGTTAAGAATTATAACAACATAAAACATTGCATAAAACAATTAGATCCAAAGATACATTACATAATCATCAAGAACTGTCATGAGAATACAAATATCACAGAATAGGAGACTTAAGGTACAAATTAAAATAGAACATAAAATATATATAAATATACAAACATAAAAAATAGGAAAATTATATGAGTAAAATAGAATAAACTTTCTTCTAAAATCTTTGGAATCTGGAATTAATTATAAATTAAGAGCCCATTAGATCATGTAGACTAGGCCATCATTTCATTTATAGCTAACACAGGCACATTTCTTTGGTGTTTAAGAGAGACCACTACCGTCAGGTATTTTATGACACAGCGTGTTACAACCCTATGGAGAGGCATTTTGCTAGTGTTATATATAGGCACAATAGTCAACATATAGCTACTGTGACTTATATACTTTACACTGACTTAACTAGTTGAGTAACAGTTCCAGCATGACAATCCCAACTCTCATAGAAGTAACTGGACTGTGATTAGTTTACCAGATAATCCCATAATATGCATCAGTTGTTCTCCTCATATGATAAACTAGTTAATGAAAGGCACTGATAATAGGCTCTTTTAATTAAGGACTATCACAAAGTTTCATAAATGCAAACTTGTCTGGGAATTTTCCACTGGCTTCAACGAACTGTGACCCCATCATTAAAAAAAAGTTCCAAGCTTCAAGACAACTTCTAGCAAACCACTCATTAATCATTTCCAATGTCAGTGAAAGAGGCCTATTAAAATATTTTAATTGTACCATTCCTGTGATGGGAAAGGATGTAGCCTTCCTAGGGTCAAGCGAGATGTGATTGGGAAGTTTTGGGATTAGAATCTCTAGTGTTTTTTACAGGCAAAAAAGCAGTTGTTTGTGTGTGTGTTCTATTTTGGATTGGAGCTGCAGTGACAAGATGGGAGGGGCTTAACCCTTTACTGTTGTACCATTTTCATCTAGACATGCATTCAGTTCGGATAAATTGAAAAACAAACCAAATAATGCCTATTCGGCATTATTCGGGCCTGCCGGAAGCCAAATCAGGTTCCCAAATCTGATTTAGCTGGCCGAACAGGGATTCCTCGAATGGATGCCGAATATTCAGCATCCATGCGGGGAATCCCTTTCCTGGGCGAGGAAGGGAAAGTGTTTAAACTTAAAACACTTTCCCTTGCTTCTGGGGCTCGTACCTCCTCAGCAGAGTGACTTCCTGGCCAAGGGAAGGTATTTAAACTTTAAATACCTTCCTTTGCTGGGGAGTTGCGCCATGAAGGCAGCACAAGCCCCAGAAGAAATGGAAAGTGTTTTAAATTTAAACACTATCCCTTCCCCCCACTTTGGCTGGTGGGCTGGAGAAAGGACGGGGAGGCCGCTCTTTCCAGGCCTTCCCCAGCTCAACCGCCTTGGCAAGTAGGCCTGGGAAGGGGGGGAGCTCACTCCAGGCCTTCCCTGGCTTGCCTGTTTCGGCAGGCAAGCCGGGGATGGCATGGGGAGGCATTTAAATGCCTCCCCGCTCCTTCCAGGGCCTTCCCTGGCTCGCCCGCCTTGGCAGGCAGGCCAGGAAATGCAGGGGGCTGACTCCAGGCCTTCCCCAGCTTGTCCAGTTCAGCGGGTGGGCCAGGGAAAGTGGGAAGGGGGGCTAACTCAGAGGGCAGCAGGCTCCCATCACTGAAGGGAAAGCAAATTGCCTTCCCTTCAATGAAGGGAGTGTGCTGCCTCTGTGGCGCAACTTTGGGGGGGATTTAAACCTCTCTGGAGTCGCGCCGCAGAGGCAATTTGCCTTCCCTTCAGTGACAGGATACCCCCCTTCAAGGGGGGATTATTATACCCTATGGGGACAGTCCCATAGGGTATAATTTAGTCGAATAAATTTGGCTAGTCCTATAATTTCTGAACCCCAGTATTATACCTATCCTGGGATTCGGGAATATCGGCAAAGATCTACATTTTTCGGGTTCGGTAAATCTGAGCCTGAAAAATTCCATTTTTTTTTTTGGGTGCACAGCCCTAGTTCCCTACCCTCAGTTGCTATTTGCCCTATTAAGGAAAATATGCAGGTTCCTCACATGGCATCTGTATGTTTTCTCCCATGGAAAAAACATGTATAAGAGAGATTTGTGTTAGGAGAATAACAGACGGAAATAGGTTAACTCTCCCCCTGTAGCTGCTTTTTTGAAAGCAGGAGATCCTAACCATCTGCTTTGTGACCTACTGATATTAAAGTTGTGAGAGAGTGATTTGGCTACTGCATAAATTAGTTTCCTCTGGAGCCATCCTTCCTGAGCTAAGACAACAATGTGTGAGCCAGAGGCTAAAAAACTGTGAGCTAGCTCACACTAGCTTAGAGGGAACACTGCTCCTGGGTGATACCTAGTATTGCCTTTATTTGGAGAATGCTGTTGCTATTGCTTTGAATTCAAAGAACATCTCAAAGCTTGAGATCTGACATGACTGATTTCTGTTATAAATGAGTTCTGCATATTTCATTTACACCAGGGATTCCCAGCTTTGCCAAGTCCGCAAGCACTTTGGAAGTTTTGGGAAAGGATACCATGTGCCACCATAAAATGTCTGTCATGGGGGACATCATAAAATGCTGGGAGGTTCCAAACTGAGCTTCTTCCTATGACAAAGTAGCTGCTTCTGAATAGGCATTTCCTCAGATGCAAAGCTACTACCTTGGGCTCTTCTGAAGAACCTCCTGCAGCACAGAGAAGGTGGAGGAAAGCTGCGACTAGATTGTCAGTTCAGGGAAGAGACACACTATCTGGTTTAAGTTTCCAAAGAAAGGAAAGGGTTTTTTCCTTGTGCAACCACAGAGAGAGGTTGTCAAGCCCAGAGAGATAAAGTCCGGGTTTATAGCCAAACTGAGCTGCATGGTTGTGATCCACCTGCCTGGTGCTTTGCTGGTCACTCAGCAGATAGATCATGACCCAAAGCCCCTGAATTTTTTTGTTCCTGTCAAAACTTTTTGGATTTTATCCCCAAAACACAATCACCAAACAGGCAAGAGGTTGCATATTGGTTGGCATTGGGTCATGGGATCTGCACTCAATCATTATTCTAGTATGATTTTCATTCAGTTTTAATTGCCTCACTTGTAACCACTACCTAAAATTGCTTCAGAATTTAACATAATTCCCCTTTCTGCCTATTCCATTAGTGTAGCTTTGCTGACTGCAGAGGAAAAGAGGAGCACTTTTGCCTCTTTCTCCTCCCCAGTGCAGCCCCCCCCCAACCCAAATGATTATTAGTCCATGTGGGTTCACAAACCCTGGAATATAACTTTTGAAAGGACTGCAGGGGAAGAAAGAAGAAATTTTGCCCCCTCCTCCCCACTGCAGCCTCCCAACCCATGTGATTATTAGTCAATGTGGATCCCGAAACCCAGGAATAAATTTCTGAAAGGACTGCTGGGGCAAGGGAAACAAGGGAAAGATCCATGATGCTTGCCCCTGTGGATCCTGAGATTCAACCCACTGCCTCATGATCACTGGTTGGCTAAAGCAACCAGAAAGATTTATATATTCAACTTTAGAGAAGCCAATGTTGAATCAGACCAATGGCCCATCTAGTCCAATACTCTGTCACACAGCGGCCAAAATATACTAGGTGCCATCAGGAGGTCCATCAGTGGGGCCAGGACATTAGAAGCCCTCCCACTGCCACCCCCTCCAGCACCAAGAATAGAGTGCATCACCTGCCCCAGACTGAGAGTTCCCATCTATACCCTGTGGCTAATAGCCACTGATGGACTTCTGCTCCATATGTTTATCTAATTCACTCTTGAAACTGTCCATGCTTGTAGCTGCCACCACCTCCTGGGGCAGTGAATTCCATACGTAAATCACTCTTTGGGTGAAGAAGTACTTCCTTTTATCTGTTCTAACTTCATGCTGTTATCCAGGTAAGGACCATTAATTCAACCACAACTATATTTTAAAGTATGCCCAAAAGTGAATTGAAAAGGACTAGAGATGTGAACATCTGAAGAAAAAAAGAACTTTGGAAAAATTCAGCGAAAATTTTCCCCTTCTTTCCTTCAGAATACACCCCGGTTTTCCAACATAAAATTTGGCAATTTTGAACAGCACTGAAACGTTTTCTCCTATGGAAAGACAAGGTTTTGCTCACTCAAAACGTACATTATATTTTATATTAAACAATGTATATCATTAGGGAATAATTCCAGTGTATACTGTAGACATACATAACACTCAAATCCAAAATGCTTATCTGCACAGAGAAGATACTCCCACTTTCATGTCAGAGCAGACAGGGCCTTCTTTACCTGCAGACTGCTGCTTGATCTCCTTTGGTGGAGATGCTACAAGGCTGTACCCCAAATCTGCTGTCATGTTCCAGTGGTCAGCCTCTGCAAATCTCTCCTCAAAGAACTGTGACAGTGCCACCCACAGACTGGGGAACATTTAGCTTATTACCCAAATTGCTGGAGCCAATGCTAGAATTCTCCACAATAGTGGTTCAGTATTTTCAGTGTTACAAAGGTTAACGTTTTATCCAAATATGCAGCTAGTCCTGCTGTGACATGAGGTTGTTTTTATCCAAGTAACACATTTTCTTTTGTATACTAAAAAAATTGTGTCTTCTACTCCCTCTCTCATCTCTGAAATGACAAAAACTATACATGGGGTAAAGCAGTGAGGAGGGAAGCTATTTACACAAATAGGTCAAATGGTGTGATTTTAACATATGAAAGATGCATATAATTTTGTTAGAGCAGTAAAATAAGTGTAGGCTAGATAAGAAAGAAAAGTTCCTGAAATGTAACATCTTTATAAAGGACTCACAAATGAATTTCAGAGGGTAGCCATGTTGATCTACAGTAGAATGGCTAGATTCAAGTCCAGTAGCACCCAAGCTTCTTGGGTATAACTTTTCAGAGTCACAGTTCCCTTCAGCAGATACCCTGACAAAGGGAGTTTTGACTTGAAAGCTTTCACCCAAAAAATCTTGTGGGTCTCTAAGGTGCTACTGGACTTGAATCTAGCTGTCCAAAGAACTGAGGCCATACAAGTCTGAGAGTGAAACTGTTTGCTCCCTTGGTCCAATGCTGCAGATAATTAACACTTGCTTTTCTTACATATCAAGAGGCAGGCTTGAGTATTACTTACCAGCTGTTTGTGTCTCTGTGCTGTTTAGGTTAATAAATCCAGACAGTTTTTCCTCTTCTTCTTTCAATTTGTGCTCAAGCCTCCTTACTGAGTCTATACTCCCACTGCACTCACCCAGAAGTTTCATCTGTTTTTTAAAAAACAATAGTTCTCATTAATCTCAGCCATGCTCAATAAACCATTAAAAAAGCTAACTATAAAGCAATTTTGGTAATAGTTCCTCAGGTAAGTCATTTCATGATGCAGTAGAAAGAAGGTTATTGTCTTAGTGATTTGCAAATTTCATACTTCTTGTTTTAATGGCAGTTAAGCACAAGAAAGAGAGTGATTACAGGTTAATGAAATACATTTTCTATTGTGGTGTTTTCAGTGATGCTCACAAAAATATGAGAATGAAGGAACTTAAATTGAGACAACACTTTACTTTTGCTGGGATCTGCAGGAACCAATTAAATGTCAGGACTAGTTCATACTGCCTCGTTCTGGGAGATGTGGATTGTTGTGCAAGCACTAAATCTGTAGTCAAAAAGTTATTCACCAGGTCCAGGATATAAAGAGCTATTTTAGACACACCTAATGCAATCCTGGCGTAATCTGGTCCATGGGGTCGCGAAGAGTCGGACTCGACTGTGCGACTGAACAACAACAATGCAATCCTAAAATGTGTTTTCTTTGAGCAGTAGACATCAATACTGTGAACAGGTCTACCATGATTTTTTTTTAATGCTTAAAAGCAGCATAAAAAAAAATTGGGATGAAACAGGCATAGGTCCAATTGGGACTATAGGTGTAAGGAGCACTACTTTTCTCCTGTGTGCCATTTTCCATCTGCTGTGCTCCATTTCAGAGTGGGTATTTGCACCATGGCAAAAACATACAGGGATCATACGCATTCAAATAGTTAACCCTGTTCCTTGAGCTATATGTCCAGTCCAACTTATGCCCCCCTATTCCATGCAGATGTTTTAAGTCTAACTCTCCAAACTTTTTCATGAATCAAGTTTGGTCTTCAGTTTCATAACCTATTTGCTATATGATATGAGCAGTAGTTGTTCAAGAAAAAAAAGCCTAAAGTTCTTTTGGATGGGTCAATGCAATTAATCGTAGTGGCTCTCAAGACACTAGGCCCACATTCTCAGATCGCAGCTCACAACATTTCACAAACTGCAAAGGGTATGTGACAAAGGGAGCTTTGACTCCCAAAAGCTCATACCCCCAGAATCTTATTAGACTTTAAGGTGCTACTGGACTTTTTGCAACTGGATTAGTTGCAAAAGGTACTGCCCTCAGGGGTCTTTTGGGGGGGGGAGCCCACCGGAGCACAGCTCCGGGAGCTCAGGAGCCAAGCCCCGCCCCCAGCCGGCGTCCTGGAGAGTCTTTCAGGCAGCTGAATGTCAATTTCAGCTCCATTATATCCTATGGGCTATTGAAGTCAATGGTGAAAACATAGGGTATATTCTAGGGGCTGGAGGGGAGGGTTTGAGGGAGAGGCTCGAAACTCACAGGATAGCTGATGGAGCCTCTCCCCAAGATACCCACCAAGTTTCAAGAACATTGGACCAGGGGGTCCAATTCTATGGGCCCCTAAACAGGTTGCCCCTATTCCCTCCATTGTTCTCTATGGTGGGAAAAAAATAACTTTTTTCCCACCATAGAGAACAATGGAGGAAATGGGGCAACCAGTTTGGGGGCCCATAGAATTGGACCCTCTGGTCCAATGCTCTTGAAACTTGGTGGGTATCTTGGGGAGAGGCTCCATCAGCTATCCTGTGATCTTGGAGCCTCTCCCTCAAACCCCTCCTCCAGCCCCCAGAATATACCCTATGTTTTCACCATTGACTTCAATGGCCCATAGGGTATAATGGGGCTGAATTGCCACTGAATTTCTTTCATTCCCTCCTTTCCTTCTTTCTTTTTCCTCTTTCCCTCATTCTTTTCTCTTTTCTTCTCTTCTCTTCTCTTCTTCTTCTCTCTTTCTTTCTTTCCCACCTTCTTCTATTCTTTTTTCCTCCTTTCCCTGTTTCCCTCCTTCTTCCCTCTCTTTCTTTCCCTCTTTCCTTCCTTCTTTTCTTCTCTCTACTCTCTCTCTTTCCTTCCCTCTTTCCTCCTTCTGTGGCCCAACTCTCATGAGAAGGAGTTTAAACTTTAAACCCCTTCTCTCTTAGCTCCCCCACCCAGACCAGCTGGGGAAGGGAAGGGGAGGCTTTTGAAGATGCTTCTCCCCCTTTTGCTTCCCCTTCTGACATCACTTCCAGTGATGTCAGGGGGCGTGGCATATGCTAATAGCCTAATCGCTCATTAGCATACCATATGCTAATGAGCTCCTGCAGCTGTTCTTCTACGAAAAGACCCCTGACTGCCCTTACAAATGAATTGCTAATATATTACCCTTGCCTATCTCTTTATTTGCTGCCTGCCTACTGATTAATTTATTGTCTAGACCACAAGTTACCAGCTCTATTCCCCACTGGTGTCCATTTTCCATTGCAGCTGCCTACTGTTTAAATGCTCTTCCACCTCACATTTGGTTTTCTTTCTTTAGCACCACATTCAACTAACTTCTGAAGACACATATCCTTTCACTTTTCATTTTCACAACCAATCATCAGTTCCCTTGTTCCTTTCTTTCCTTCCCAATATGTCCTGTTTTTAATTATCTTGTGAGGTTTCAGGTGGGGACTGCCTTTTAAAAATCTTTGTATAGTAATCTATAAACAACAACAACAATAGCAACACAAAAAACACACTGGGGGGGTTAAAAACTCCCTAAAGATAAAAGGAGTGCCTGTAGCTTAAAAAAAATGGATGCCATCTACGGCTGTTGGTAGGTTTCTGTCAGTAAAAGGTGTGTGCGTGCGTGGGGGGGGCCAGGGCTCTTTTCTGGACTATCTTCAGTTTTGAAGGAGGATTCATCTAGGCCAGGCCCAGCAGGAACCACTAGGTGACTTGATATCACATGGCTTGTATGATTCACCTAGGTTTGGGTGCTTCTTAACATTTGACAACAGCCACTCCACGAAAGCCAGTATGGTGCAGTGGATAGAGTTTCAGTCTAGGACTTCAAATCCCCATTCTACCCCTGAAACTCACTGGGTTAACCGTGGGCTAGTTACCCATACTCAGCCTAACTTACCTCACAGGCAGGGCCAAGGGTGACTGTTAAGAGCACCTGGAGGCCTCCAAGTGGGCGGATGGCCACTCTCCCACACCTCTGACAGAAGGAAGGATAGGTAGTGCCCATCCATCTTGAGGTGAGAGGCATGTGAGAGGCAAGATTCAGGAAGTGGCAGCACCCAGCCAAGCCTTGTGTGAGGTGAAGCAGAGAGCAGCACCTGGGCTGAGCCCCACACAAGGTGAGGCAGAGGGTGGCACTTGGCCCAGCCCTGTGTGAGGTGAGACAACACAGTGGGTGGCACCCAGCTCAGTCCCATGCGAGACAAGGCAGAGGGTAGTGACCAGCCAAGCCCTGCTGAGGTGAGGAAATGCAGAGAATGGTGACCAGCTGAGCCCCATGTGGGCTGAGGCAGAGGATGGCACCTGGTTTTCCCTGGCTGAACCCCACTCCAGGAGAGGCAGAGGGCAGTGACCAACTCTGCCCTAGTGAACCCTGCACAAGGTGAAGGAGATGCTCAAGGAGATGCTCACGTGGCCTAGTCAAGATGAGGGTGGCAGTATTTGGCCCACACAAGATGTAGGAAGCACTGCTTGGCCCTCTCAAGGCCTGCCTGAGTCAAAGGAAGCAGCACCCTGCCAATTGGTTAGGCAGGCTGCCTTCTCTTCCCTCCTTCCATCCACCTTTGAGAGGGAGGGTCAGACAGGCTGCCTCTTCCTCTCCCCTCCCTCCTTTGGGAGGTGGGGCCAAGGTGGGCTGGGGAAAGGGCCCTTTCCACCCTGCTCATAGGGGTATTCTGGAGATAAAATGAAGGAGAGGAGAATGAAGTAAGCTGCTTTGAGTCCCCATTGTAGACAAAGATGGGCTATAAACGAAGTAAATAAATAATAGATATAGCTGGAAAAGGTTGGTGTGTTGGTGGAAAGGAGAGAAGGAAGCAGAATAGATTAAAGATACAGGGACTGCCAGATGGAAAGAGAGGAAATAGTGTGGGAAAGCCAAGATGGAAAAATGGATGCCCTTTGGAAGTCCTTGCAGGTTGCCCACTGTGCAAATGGGCCGGCCTTGGCAAGCAGCACCATGCAACTTGGCCATAGTTTTCCTAGCTAGAGATCAAGGGATAGGACAAGGCAGAAAACTGAAGATGGGGAGAAGATAAAGGTAAATTGGCTGATGAATGGGAAGGAGAGTTGGCAGGAAATTGGGAGAATCCATGGGGGCTTTTCAAGGAAGGGAGTGTGGAAACAGTGAGAGAGACGGAAATTTACTGTGCAAGACCTTGCAGGTTCCTGATTCTTATACCTAATGCTCAACATAGCCCATAGATGAGGATTGTTAAATCCACAAATTAGGGCCAGGTACAAAGGAAGAAGATATTTCCACAAAATAAGGGGAACTTCCAGGTTTGCAGAAAAATCTGAAAATGAGGTGGGAAAGTAAAGGAATTTTTAAAAAGTGCCCAAACTTCAATTTACTTGTGAAACAACTGAGATCTTGCAACATTATGTCATGAAGTCTTGGAAGACACTTTGAAGGAGGTGGTGGTGTGGAAGCTGAGAAAGGCTGCCACAAGGGGAATGAGTGGATGAGCAGGTAAGTGGGTGTGCAGGCAGAGTGAGCTAGCTATTGAGGCAACATTTGGTAAGGGCAGTGGGGAAGCTGAGAGAGGCACTGTTTGGACATGCTGGGAGCAGAGGCAGCAGTCAAATGTGAAGGCAGCCCCAGGTGGCAGTGAAAGAGGATTGGCTGGGGGAGGGCAAGGACAGTAAGAGAGAGCAGCGAATAGTGGTTGGTGGTGGATGCTGCTGCTGTGAGGTAAAATGAAGGAAAGAAACCAAGTTGGAAAGCAATGAGGTGGCAGCTGCTGCTACCAGGAGGAAAAGAAGTCAAGGTGGGGGCACTGAGTGCAGAAGGTATTTGCACTGGGACAGCAGCCAGGGGGCTGAAAGCTCCCTTCAAATTCAGCTGCCACTGGCAGTCAGCATCTGCTTCCTTGGCTATCTTCTTTCTCTCCTAGAAGACGAGGAGAAGGGGGAAGAGGAAAACAGCGGGCAGGGAGAGTGAGCAAGGGGGAGAAAGTAGCCACTGAAACAAACAGGGAAGTGTCCAGGTAGAAGATGTCCCCTAAAAAGTATCTGTCTCCCATCCCATCCTACCCACTGTACAGTCCTTTTGGGACAGGGAATCTCTTCCCCCAGTGGAAGAGACTCATGGTGGGAGAGACTTGGGGGGGGGAATCCCATATACCCCTCAGTGCAAAACTAGGCACAGCTAGTAATCAGCTCAGAGTTTCCCATTGTCATTGCTAGGCCCTGAGTGGCTGCTTGTGTTCTCTGCCACCGCAATTGAACCCATCACGACCTTCCATCTTTAGCCACTATGTCTGAGCCCATCGCCGATGTCCTCTGTGGCCACTGCAGAGGCCTGCATGGCTGCTGGCATCTTCTACCACAGCGGCTGAGACTGGTGTAGCTGCCAGCATCTTCCACGGCTGGGTGTGGCATGGCTGCTCTTCCAGTAAGCTCCTCTTCCAGTAAGAGCATTGTCTGCTCATGCACAGACAATGTAAATGGGGAGTCCCCCAAGTTTGAAGAAAGATCTGTTTAGTCTGTGTGTGGCTCTGATCTATGTATTTAAGTATCTGCAGATGGGGGCCACAGGTGGTTAGTAGAGTATAGATGTATTATCTCTTGAACTTAAAAACCAGTAATTTCAATGGTTATTTGTATGCTAAGGTACTGCATCTTACAAATCAATTCAGCTCTGCTGGCTGAATCTGACAAAGTGAGCTGATGCCCATGAAAGATTATACCACAATAAATGTGTTAAGTCTTTTAGACCCATAGGACTCTATTGTTTTCACAGCTACAGACTAACGTGATTACTTTTCTGTAACATAAATATTGTTAGTTTACAATTAGTCAGTAGGTAACAACACTTATATGTACTTACATATCCTTTATAGCTAGAATCTAGCTCTGGTCCTGTTGGTGTTTTACTGCGTATAATATTCTCTGTTTGCTGTATTTGGAAACGGCTGGTGTCTAAGGCCTTGTCAAGCTGTCGGATATGTTTTTCCAAGGAACTTGGTTCTCCTGCAGCAAATATACAAGCGCAAATATTACCAAAACAACCCACTGAAATATTCATAACTGAGCAGATAGAAAAACAGAGGATGGTGTTAATTAGAAAGCATGACAAAAGTTGATTGCAGTAGTATGTCTCTGAAGAATCAAACTTGTAACTTACTTTCAAATGTTTAAACAACTGTTTGGGGGCAGGATGATTTTGGGAGGAATGGGTGCTGTAGCACACACTCCTCCTCAAATCATCCAGCCATGATACTTTAAGAAATTCATTCCCTTGAAATAATTCTGGAAGACAAACTGAATGCTTACATTAGTGCAGCCTCAGATATTTCTTTAGCATTCTTGATATTTATAGTGTTTATTACTAGACTTTGACATCAGAACTTCATGAGGAACTTTGTCTCATGTCACCTGAATTTGGTAGTTTTAGAATTTAAAAGTTACAATGATCATCACCTTTCTTGCAGACTCCAAGAACAACAGTTAAAACTCATTCTAAGAGCCAAATCACACATTACAGCAGACACAGGTCCAACCCATGGCTGCCAGTGCTGTTTTAGAGGAAAATTAGCAGTTTCAAAATTGTTGTCAAAGACTTTCACAGCCGGAATTCATTAGTTGCTGTGGATTTTCCGGGTTGTGTGGCCATGGTCTTGACATTGTAGGACCTGACATTTCGCCAGTAGCTGTGACTGGCATCCTCAGAGGTATAACACAGAAAGATGGAGTACTCTCTATGTCAAGGTGAGCAAATTTGCTGCATGGGCCCAATTCTGATAAGGCCCATGGCATGGCAGCAACGAGGAATCTTGTTTCCCCCTCTGCATCTTTTAAAGTGCTCAAATGACCCCCCACAACTGTTACAGCATTTGAAAAGTTGTGCCCCCCCCCAAGATTGCCTGGTGGTGTTGTAGTGAGAGCCTTGCAGCCATTTTTAAACAGCCAAATTTTCCTTTAAAATGGAGTCTTTGGCCATGGGTTGGATCCATAATGTGTAGTTTGGCTCTAAGGATCAGTCTTCTCCTACAAGTATTGCTAGATTTGTAGCATGCAAGTATGGATGGCTATTTAGATGCCACAGAATGATTCAGATTCTTTGAGAAGGAAATTACACTGCAAGGCAGCAGAGAATCCACCAAACAAATATGTTTGGTGCAGCAAGGAAAACATGGTTGCACTTACCTATAACCATTGTTCATTGAGTGTATTACTGTGCAGGCACAGATGGGGGACTGCATGATGGCAGGCCAGCCGCAGAGAAGAGTTTCCAAGCTTTTCTGAAGAAGCTTCTAGGATCTGGAGTGCTCCCCCTCCCCTTTGTTTATAGTGGTCCCTTTTCCCATCCAAAGGGCCATATGACAGATGTGGGGTTAGCACGTCTTCCCTCAGTTTCCTTCACTGCCATGAGAAGGCCTCTGCATGCTTGGCAGCCCACAGCAGGGAAAGGAGGGAGGGATGTGTGCCTGCACAGAAGGCCACTCGATGAACAATGGTTACAGGAAAGTGCAACCCCGTTCTCATTGTTGTGGCTTCTGTGCAGTCCCACATGGGAGAATAGCAAGCTCACCTATCCTAGAAGGAGGGTGTGGGCTGATCAGTGGAAAATCACTTGTAGCACAGCTTTTCCCATTGTAGGTTCACCTTTGGGGTCCATGTCTATCAAGTAGTGCTTGATGAACGTAGAGGGAGTGGACCAAATTGCTGCCTTGCAGATGTCCTCCAGTGTGAGTTTGGCACGGAATGCTGCTGAAGATGCCTGAGCCCTCATCGAATGAGCTTTCATGGACACTGGGTAAGAGACCTTAGCTTTATCATAAGCTGTTTGGATGGCAGAGACCACCCAGCAGGAGAGTGACTGCGCTGATGCAGCTCTTCCTTTATTTGCCCCTTTGAAATATATGAACAAGTTTCTATCCTTCCTGAATGCCTTGATCCAGATGTCTCTGGAGGTCATCCACTAGGGTGACCAGCACCATCTCCATCCCATGGGCAGGGCGAAAGCCAGACTGGAAGGGATCCAGGACCCCACATGATTGTGGATCCAGGGCATGCTTGCCACTCCAGTGCACAAACCTTTTCCATTCCAGGACCTTGTGCAAAAACCCCTCTATTGTAGGATTAGCCAAGTGGTCAGGTGCAAGAATTGTACCTGAGGATTAATGTATGGCTGTGAGAGTTGGACTATAAGGAAGGCCGAGCGCCGAAGAATAGATTCTTTTGAACTATGGTGCTGGAGAAGACTCTTGAGAGTCCCTTGGACTGCAAGGAGATCAAATCAGTCAATCCTAAAAGAAATCAACCCTGACTGTTCCCTGGAAGGCCAGATCCTGAAGCTGAAGCTCAAATACTTTGGCCACCAAATGAGAAGGGAGCATTCACTGGAGAAGACCCTGATGCTGGGAAAGATTGAAGGTCAAAGAAGAAGGGGACGGCAAAGGATGAGATGGTTAGACAGTGTCATCGATGCAACGAACATGAAATTGAGCAAACTTCAGCGGACAGCGGAAGACAGGAGGGCCTGGCGTAATCTGGTCCATGGGGTCGCAAAGAGTCGGACTCGACTGTGCGACTGAACAACAAAAAAAAAAAATGGCAAACAGGTTCTATGTGGAAGAGATCCTCCTCTGGGGGAAATGTTATATGCCACTCTCTGGCCAGCTTCTGTAGTGTGGGGAACCACACCCTTCTTGGCCAGAAGGATGCATGCCAACCAGTCTGCTTTATCTTGGGAATTACCCTATGGAGGAGACAAATAAGGGGAAACATATAAAAGAGGTGGCCATGCCATTGCCACTGGAAGGCATCCCTCATAGAATCTATGCCTGTGGCTGCTCTGAAGCAGAAGTGATGGCATTTTTTGTTCTCCAATGACGCAAATGGGGACTCCGCATTTTTTGAAGATGGGGGCCAGATAGTGATCTGATACGGACCACTCTTGTTCTGTGCTTGTGTCCCTGCTTAGGTTGTCTGTTACTGTATTGTTTCGACCTGCTATTATAAAATCTGTCAATTGCACCCTGTGCTTAATTGTCCATTGCCAGATGAGTGTGGAGGGATCCCATTCCTCCCTGCTTGTTCAGGTAGAACTTTGCTATGATGTTGTCCATTGCTACCAGAATATGTCTTTCTCTGATGATCTCTGTAAAAGAAGGAAGAGCAAGTTTGATAGCTCTCAACTCTAACAGGTTAATGTGAAGGGTGGATTCTTTCTTAGTCCATGTCCCATTCACCTTTAGTCCCTGACAGTGAACACCCCAACCTGTGAGCGAAGAGGTGGATGTCATGGGATTGGACCTAGAGGAATTCCCTTGATGAGTTTCTCTGATATGGACCACCAAAGGAGAGACCTTACAATGACTCTTGGGACTGATAGTTTCCTCCATTGAGGTTCGGAACTGCTGCCAAAGTTCCTTATGAACCAATTTTGCAATGGCCTCATGCGTAAATGAGCATATAGGACCACTGTAGTGGTGGAAGCCATACGACCTAGAAGACTTTGTATGTGTTTGGCTGGCTGATATCTACTGGACAGAAATTTCTTCTTTTTTAAAAAGGAACTTTATTAATAGGATATATTATCACGTTCCACATTTCAAAATATTTTTTGATACATCCTTTTCTAATATCCCCTCCCTCCCCCCCACCTGGCTTCCAGCGATGCTCCACCCCTATTATCATTTCAATCAATATTCACTAACAATAAAAACTTGTGCAATATTCAGTTCTTCGTTTCTAACATATTCATTTTCTCTGACTCAGTATTAGGTAACATTTTAGCTATTAATCGTTACTTTCTAGTCTTCTAATCTTAATAGTTACCAAAGCAGAGTAACTTATTTTTTACATCCCAGATCCGCTCTAAATAGTCTTTAAAATCTTTCCATTCTGCTAAGAATTCTTCATCTTCTTTACCGTTAAGCTTCTTTGTCAATTTATCCAATTCTACCATAAAAAGCATCTTCTTTATCCAGTCCCATTTTTCCGGTGTCTTTTCTTGCTTCCAAAATTGAGCAAATGTCATTCTAGCAGTTGTAATCAAATACCATAACAATGTTCTCTTTGTCACGTTAAATTCTTCCATTTTAAGACCTAAAGGTAACATTTCTGGTTCTTTTTTCAAGGTACACTTCAGGATCTTCTGAATTTCATTGTGGATCTCAGTCCAATAAGCTACCGCTTTATCACAAGTCCACCACATATGATAAAATGAGCCTTCCTTTTTTTTACACTTCCAACATTTGTTAGACATGTTCTCATTCATATTAGCATTTTTTTTGGTGTCATGTACCATCTATACACCATTTAATAACAATTTTCTTGTACATTAACACATGTTGAAATTTTAATTGACTTTTTCCACAGACACTCCCATGATGACATATCTATTTCTCTATTTATATTTATAGCCCATTTCACCATCTGTTCTTTTACAGTCTCATCCTCTGTATACCATTTTAACAAAACCTTATAAATTTTTGAAATCACTTTTTTACCTTTTTCTGCCCATACAGTTTCAATTTCATTATTTTCCTTCCTGAAGCCATACCTCATTTTATCCGCCTTAAATAAGTCATAAATCTGTCTGTAATTTAACCAGTCATATTCAAATTCCAGATCCTCTCTAGCTCTCATCACGAAACTACTCCCCTCTACCTTCAAAATGTCTCTATAAGGTATCCAATCTTCTCCTTTGTGCCTTGAAAGTGGTTTAATTACCTCTGCCGGAACTATCCATAATGGTCTTGCTTCAAAAAAAAATCTTTTATATCTCATCCAGGTCATAAACAGTGATCTTCTTATAAAGTGGCGTTTAAAAAAATTGTCCACTTTGGATTTCTCATACCATAAATAGGCATGCCATCCAAACTTATGATCATGTCCTTCCAATGCTAACATTTTTCTATTATCCAAGTTAATCCATTGTTCAAGCCAAGATAGACACACCGCATCATGATACAATCTAAGATTTGGGGCTTTCGGTTTCGGTGCTGCGAATGGCGGCCGCTTCTCGGGACGCTCCCGGAGGCGGTCAGCCCACGCGCGGAATGGGGGGGTCTTCGCGTTTGCAAAAGACCCTAGTGAGCCTTAGTCAAAGGCTCCGAACCGGGGGCGCATAGGGGAGTAGCCTCTTTGCCGGCAAACTGCCGGGAAATTGAGGCTTTCTCCCCGCCCCAATCGGCCCCGCCGCGTAGTGCGTCCCGAATGGGACTTAGCAGCCCTGCCGACTTCCAGGAGTGAGGAAAAGCAGATGAATTACCATGAAAAGAAGATATGGCATCTAATCGTGAGTTGAAGATCTATTCTGAAGCGAAAATTAAAACCCCCCGTAAGCGGATAAGCGTATGGGAGGAGGGAGGAGCTTCCACCCTCTTCAAAGAAGCGAATTTTTAAAGGAAACGCGAAGGGGGGTAACAAGAAAAAATGTTGGTGAAAGTACCGTTGGGGTTTTACAGAAGATTGCGGCTTTAGTTGCTTTCTGGGGGATGTGGCACGAACTTTGAAAAAGTAAATAAAAAACAAAATGTCGATGCTGGGGAAAATCCTGCTTAGAACGGAAGAGAAGAGAGGAGGGACTTCCGCTCCAGTCAACCCCCCCAGAACTAGCTGTCAATCAACAAGAGACTGAGATACTGCGCCACCTGCTGGAGTTAATCTAAAATATCAATGAAACGCTTTTAAAATGGAAATTGTTCTCATCAGACTATAAAAACAAATATTTGGAATTAACAAGGTTGATGGCAAAAAAAGTATCGATGTTAAAGTTCCAAGCTATGGATGAAGAAGGGAAAGAAGATCTCAGATTTATTTTGACGAAAGTCTTGACACCTCTATCTGGCAGTGGAGCGAATAAATAAAAAGAAGAGGCGGACAAGGCTCTTAAAGCCTACTCCGCCTTCAAAAAAAGGATATACTCTGCCAGTAGAAAGGGGTGTTGAGCTTAGCAAGTAATGGAGATCTAATTTCAACCCGAGTGTTAATGGAGCCAACGAGAAATGACTGCCAGAAACAACAAGAAAAAAGAAGCGAAAGAAGATGGATTAAAAAATTTCTGAAGAGACATGCCAGCACAGAGGAGGAAGCAGTACTCAAAATTTGGATTTTTGAAGAAGACGGCGGCCCGGGGGAAGGAAGTGACGGAACGGGAGGCATTAAAGTTCAAAGGACTTAATGATAATTGGAGAGACTTAAAAAAGAATTTGTTCGTGTAACATCTGAAAAGATTTGATTTAACCCCAGTGGACTTTACTAACTTTACTAATAGAATTGATTTGGACTTTGTAAAGCTGAAAAGAAGATCTTTCAACCGTGATGGATGCCGACAACTGGAAGAAATAAAACTAACCTTTACTAACAGAAAAAAACTCACTCCGCTCTTTTTTCTTTTCCCATCTGTCTACCTTACCTTTTTCTTATAAAAAAAAAATAAAATTCTCTCCTTTTTAGGAGAGTTATTTCAAAAAAAAAAAAAAAAAGATTTGGGGAGTTGAAATCCTCCCCTTTCCTTTGCGTCGCATAGAATCTTTGTTTTGATCCTCGGTTTCCTTCCCGACCAGACAAATTTTGAGATCTCCTTCTGCCATAAATTCAGTACTTTACAGTCTTTTACAATTGGAATCGTCTGAAATAAAAACATCAAATGAGGTAAAATATTCATCTTGACTACCGAAATTCTACCCAATAGTAACAGATTCAAAGTATCCCACTTTTTTATATCCTGTTGAATTTTGCACCAAGTCTTTTCATAATTGTTCTTAAAAAGATCTATGTTTTTCATTGTGAGCTCTATTCCTAAATATTTTTTTTCACCACTTCACACTGAATTTTTTCTTGCAGTTCCAGTTGTTTTTCTTTTGTCATGTTCTTACAAAGCACCTTTGTTTTATTCGTATTCACATAAAATCCAGCCTTAAAATGTTCCGTCATCTCCTTGTTTACGTACAGCGATGCATTCTGTTCAGAATATATCGCCCTAATCACATTTTAAAAAGGCTGTCCAATGTCCATTCTTTCAATTACTTGAAACATAAAGTCCCAGTTTAAATTGTCAAAGGCTTTTTCGGCATCTACAAATAGAAAAGCAACCTCTTTTTCTGGATGTTTGTCATAGTATTCAATAGCATCTATCACCGTCCTTAAATTGTCTCTGATTTGTCTATTTGGTAAAAAACCGGCTTGTTCTTCCATTATGACATCTTTCAAATAGTTCTTCAATCTTTCTGAAATTATTTTGACAAACAGCTTATAGTCATTATTGAGTAAAGAAATTGGTCTGTAATTCTTGACATCTGTTAAGTCTTCATTTGGTATAAGTGATATATTGGCCTCCTTCCATGTCTCTGGTATTGCTTTGGTCACCTGTATCTCATTTGCTAAAAGTTCCAAGATTGGGGTCAACTCCTCTTTTAATTTTTTATAAAATTTTATGGTAAAACCATCTGGACCAGGAGCTTTCCCCAACTTAGCATCTTCTATCACATTGTAAATTTCTTCTTTTTGGATTGGACCATTCAACATTTCCTTAATTTTTGCTTCAACCTTTGGTATTTCTACCTTGTCCAAATATTTTTTGATTTTTTCTGAATCTATATTCTTCTTTTGAAATAACTTTGCATAATACTTGAAGAAGACTCTTTTTAGACCGTTCATATCCACAATTTCTTTGCCATCCTCAATTATTTTACTTATTAACCTTTTCTCTCTTCGATTTTTCAATTGCCATGCCAAAAACTTTCCTGGTTTATTTGCTCCTTCAAAGAATTTTTGTTGCAGTTTCTTTAAGCTCCAATAGAGTTCCCGATTAAGTATCACGTTCAGTTGATCTTGTAGAATTTGAATTTCTTTAATAATTTTCTTTTTTCCTGGTCTCCTCTTCAGTTCATTTTCTTTTTGCTGGATTTTTTCTTGCAACTCCTTTTGTTGCTTTAGATTCTGTTTCTTGTCGGTCGCATTCAACGATATAAGTAATCCTCTCATCACGGCCTTATATGCATCCCAGACCGTCTGTATTTTAACATTTTGATTCAGATTCATTTGAAAAAATGCTTGAGTTTCCTTATGCAATATCTCAGTTATTTTTGTCTTGTCCAATAAATCTTTGTTAATTCTCCATTGGAACTGTTTCACTTTCTCTTTTGACATCCAAATCACCGGGTTATGGTTCGAATTAGTCTTTGGCAAGATCTCCACTTTTTGAGTTTTTAATGCCATATCACCAGACATCCAAATCATATCTATTCTGGAAAAGGATTTATGTCGATTAGAATAGAAAGTAAAGTCTTTGACTTTGGGATTCCATTTTCTCCAAACGTCTTCAAGTTTCTCTTGGTCCATCAATTTAAAAAAGAATTTAGGAAGCTTTCTGATCTTCTCATCAGTCTTTTTTGATTTCCTGTCCAATTTGTTGTTTACAGTACCATTAAAGTCACCTGCCAATAATATCTGATCATAGTTCACTTGGTCCAGTTCCTTCATCAAGTCCTTAAAAAATTTTTCCTTAGTTCCATTAGGTGCATATAAGTTAACTACCAATGTCTTTTTCTGCAACATTGTAATTTCCACTCCAATATATCTCCCATCTTTATCACAAAAAAATTCTGTTGGATCCAGATCTTTATTTGCGTCGGAGTAAAATGGCGAACTGATGCACCTTGTGACTGTGCGGGGTGAACGGTGGCTTCTTCTGACAGTTTGGGCAATTAAACTGCCCAATGCAGCATCCCCCAGGCAGGGGGGTGACAAGCAAGCAACGAGGTCCAAGTGAGAGTTGAGATTGGCGTATATAAGTCTCGAAGGAGACTTGTTTATTCTTTGATCCCCTCTCAGAAGCGGGTGATTGCAAGACAGCACTAAAGAAGCCAGCCGAGCTGAAGAATCACCTTAAATTCGTCATTTCCCAACTTCTTAAGAAAGATATTGGAGCCGAAAGTGAAAAGAAGCGATGCGAAGTCCCAAGATAAGCATGCAAGTTAACAAAATCAGTTGGCTTACCGGGATGAAGTTTTAATGAAATTTGAATAAGGCGGCTAAGCGCAAAAGACTTAAATCTGAACAATTGATCCATCGTATAAAGAAGAATTTGTCAAAGCGTTTAAACTGAACAAAACAGACTTTGTTTAACATTCCTGTGGTTAGAAAGATCGAGAGTGAAGTGTAAGACTGAAACCAACAGAAAAGATCACGAGATTAAGGTGTTGCAAAAATCTGTGTCCGGCTAGAACTGTGACTAAGGACTAGAGTGCTTGCTGGAGGACTGGAAGAGTGGTGGAACAGGAAGCTTCCGGTAGGATGCTCTTAATGTGGGACCGGAAACAGGAAGCTTAAAGAGAGCCTACTCTGGCCCGAGAAACCATAAAGAAATTGTGCCCACCATTTTGAGGAGGACTAAATTTTAAAATTTAATTTTAACTGCAAAATTGACTTTAAAGGGCAGAGAAAAAAGTCTGACTTAAGAGAAGAACCTGAGGACAGTTGAAGTATACTTTAAAATTTTCAAAATGGACCCAAAACAGCGACAAAGAGCTGCTTCAACTGCGAGCCCAAGTATGTCAGCGAAGGAAAAAGAATGGCAAGCTGCAATCGAAGCAATGGAGAAGCGGATGATGGAAGCGATTCAAGGTTTAGTGAAACAGATCAACAATTGGAGAAACAAATGGAAAAACAGCTGGAGCAGTTGGAAGAAGTACAAGAAAAAAATGTGGCAGCCTTGAAAGAGCTGGTGCTAGCAGAGGTGGCTGAAATTAAAAAAGAAGTGGCAAACACAAATAGTCAAGTTAAAAGTTTGGCAACAAAATCAACTGAACTGGAGCAAAAGACACAAGATATAGACAAAAAAATGGAAACAACTCTACAAGAAAACCGCAAACTAGAGGCAATGATGGAATATAGAGCGATGTTAAATCATCTGAGGTTAAGAGGGATAGAAGAAACGACTGATGAAGATATACGTACAGTAGTGATGACAGCTTTGACCGAATATCTAGGGGAAGATCAAGGAGAATTGGATTCTGATTTTGATTTAATTTATAGAGTAAATTCAGCATATGCACAAAGAAAGAAACTGCCAAGAGATGTTATTGTTCAATTCGTACCAAGGAAAATGAAAGAGGATATTTTTAAAAAACAATTCACAAAACCTTTGGAGATTGATGGCAAAGAGATAATAATAATGAAAGAACTCCCAAGAATGATTTTGCAGGACAGAAAGAAATATAAGAAGTTCGTGGACAAATTGAAGCAGTTAAGCATCAGATTCAGATGGGAGATACCACAGGGTCTGTCTTTTACCTACAATGCGAAAAGACACACGATTAAGACATTAGGAGATATGCATAGGTTTAAGGTGGAAAATCTGGAGGATTTTGGAGATATTTAAAGACAAGTCATGATGGATTACAAATTGTTATCATGGAATGTAAATGGACTTAATTCACCTTTCAAAAGGAAGTTAGTGAATTATTGCCTACAAAAGCAGAAATCTAATATCATTTGTCTACAAGAAACTCATATTAAAAAGTGGGATAATAAGTATTTGATTAATAAAAAACTGGGAGAAGAATTTTATTCATTGGCAGAGAAAAAGAATAAGGGAGCTGGACAGAAATTCCTTAACAAGAGCCAACATAATCTTGGCCCTGGGGAGGGGCAAATATGCTTTCCCTTTTCAGGAATCTAAAGAGGCCCTAATGAAGTCAATAGACTGAATGGGAGTGAGGCAGGATTTCTGCCAGTTTACCAAAAAAACCAGTGACTGAATAGTGTGCAGGGCCAAGCTCAAGCTCTTGAGCAGCCTTTCTGGGGAGTTATTGATGAACAGTCAATAGTCCAGGTAAGGGTACACTGTACAGCCTTTTAACCTCAAATGAGCTATAACTTCTGCAACACACTTGGTAAATACATCAGGTGCCATTATGAGCCCAAAGGGAAACACTACGTACTCATAGGTAGTCCCTGAATAGTTGAACCTCAAGTACTTCCTACTGTCCTTGTGCATCAAAATATGGAAGTATGTGCCCTATAAATCTAGTGTGGTGAACCAAACGCTGGGAGCCATAAAGGACATCACCTCCTATATGGATAACATCCCAAACTTTGGGACATTCAAATGTTAATTCAGGGATCTTAGGTCTTAAATGGGCCTCTTGCCTCTGCCTTTTTTGTCAGTGGTGAAATATCTAGAAAAGAAGACCCTTGATTGTTCTTCAGGGGTGAGTGCTCCCTTAGCTAATAGACAGGATATGCTGTCCTGCATTAGAAAGGGGGAAGGGTTACAGAACTGGGCTGGAGGGTATTGAAGCAGAGGCAGTGATCTGAAATAAAAAAACCCTCTCTTTATTATGGATAACACCCAATCATCAACAATAACTTGGCACCACCTATAAAAGAACTTGGATAACCTATCCCAAAACCCCTGGTCAGAACCTAGTCAAGCAGATGGGGTGCTTCTAGACTGCTGGTCCCTAGGGGATTGGGAGGGGTTTCTTCCCCATTGTCTACCTTGTCTCTTGGGCTGGGATTGTTGAGTATAAGGAGGCCTGAAGCCATGCTGGAGGGGAGGAGGGGCCTGGTAGCTATAGTCCTGTGCACGATAGGACCTTGATTGGGGATACCTTTGGGTATGCCTTGGGAAGTACCTTTGTTTAAAAGTTGTCAATGAAGTACGGGCTATGCCCAAGGATTCGGTAGCCAACATGTTCTTCCTAATCTGATCCAAAACCACATTGGTTTGGTCACTAAATAGGTCTCGCGTTCAGATGGGAGATCCTTTATTTTGGCTCTCGTATCGAGTGGAAGGGCTGAGGAGAGTACCCATGAACATCTCTGTTTGACAATGCCAGAGGCTATTGACCTGCTATTACAATCTGTTCCATGCCTTGCAGCATTGAGCTGCTGTTTCCCTAATTTTTCTCTTTCTGAAATGAGGACCTTTGCCACACTTTGCTTATCAACAGACAGCAACTCAACAACTGTGACATCTTTTCCCATAGTAACATTTGGTAGTGGCCCGTGACCACTGTAAAATTAGCCACCCTCAGTCCCATAGCCCTGGAGGAGTAGATCTTCCTTCCCAGCAGATCAAGTATTCTGCGCTCTTTATCAAGGGGGGGATGAATGGCTTTCAGCTCTTCCTTTGGCTGGTAAGACCTCTGAGACTATGGAGTTTGCTTGAGAGTGATGAAACAAGTAGTCACAGCCTCCTTCCCTGATAATATAGAGGTTTTCCATCTTCTTGATGATGCCGGTGCTGAAGCTGGTTTAGCTCAGATGGCTAAAGCTATGTTCTGTATCCTTTGCAACTGTGGAAGCGCCACAGGGCCTGAGTCGGGGCTGTACAAAACCTTCATTACAGGGTCAGAGAGATGTGGCTATGAATCATTAAACTCTAGACCCAGGGCTTTCGCCATCTGGATCAACTGCTTTGAATACATCTTAAGGTCCTCTGTTGGGGAGGGAGCTGACAGATCAGTGACTGTAGATTCCAGAGATGGCATCAAGTCTGCTTCTGAAATTTGGTAGAGTGCATCCTTGGAATCAGAACTGTGATGGGGGAAACCCACATCAGAGTAGTATTGGTGCTGGTGGTCCTGTCTGGATCTTGTGGAAGATTTTACAGGTTGCCATGGGTATGGAGCCTGTGGGGTGCTCACTGTGCACACTGCAGTGGCATCATGAATGGAAATGGGCCACATGGATTTTGCTGAGATGGCCACTGATTTGGTGGCTGTGGATCTAGTTGCCCTTTGTCTGGGGACATTGATATGCTTCTCGATGGTGAGGGCGTCTTCAGACGTGAAAATGAGTTGACATAGAGCATTATAGCACTGGGGGACTTTGATTTGAAGGTCATGGATGCTCTGCTTTGAGGAGAGACCAATTGTCAGGGGCGGAGCAGATTGATGACCTTGAGCAGGTGAGCTATGATTATGTGGTGATGGAGATCATCGATTCCAAGGGGAGCTTGAACAGTGCTGATGCGATGGCAGTCAGGCTGGAATGTGATGTGAGTCTCTGGCTCTCTTTTCAGCCTTTTTTGGAGGCAGTTCCAACACTGATCTCAGGGTGGAGACTTTGGGAGAGTTTGGGGCTCTGATAAAGAGGGTGTTGGTGCCAAAGTCACCAAATGGGACCTTGCACCTTTATCTGTTTGGGCCTGTTTTCCCCCGCGGGGATCCCAGGCACCCAGATCTTTAAGTCCTGCTGCACTCCCCTCACATGCCTGAGGAGTAAGGTATCTACAAGCTGGGCACGTGGCTGTATTGTAGCTCTCTCCCAGACACAGAAGGCATGAGGAATTATCATTATTTGGGGCCATTTTCACTCTGCACTCCCCACACTTTTTAAATAGAGCCATCCTACCAATTTGTAGGTGAAAGTCTTCTCTGTGGAAAAAACCTCATTGTTTCATTTCTGAGGCCCCATGAAGTGGCAGCTTAGAAGTACATCCACTCCTCATGGTGGCAGAAAGAGAACTGAGGGAAGGAGTGCTCGCCTCACCTCATTACGCGACCCTTTGGGTGGGAAAAGGGGCCTCTATTGACAGACGGGAGGGGGAGCACTCCAGAGCCTTGAAGCTTCTTCAGAAAAACTTGGAAGCTCTTCTCCACAGCTGTCCCACAATCAGGCAGTCAAGCCAGAACAATGAACATAAAGTTTCTCTCCATTAAAGCAACTTTTAGCTTCCTCATCTCTTCAGAAATATTTTTCATTCACCACCTTAGTCTTCATACTAAAGAAAACCTGAACTGTATAATACTGCAGTAATTGAAGAGGGTCAGAAATGCAGAGACATTTGTGGCTGTCAGACTGTTCTGAAATCTCTATACGTATTTTTTAAAGAACACCTAGGTTGGCTGCTTAATAACATTATTTCAGTCTTCCTTGCCAGACTCCAAATTTCTTGGAAGGAGAATAAACCAGCAGCTCTACTTTACTGGACACAGCTCTTTTAAATAAAAATACCTGAAATTTAACATAGCATATCCTCTGAAAAAAGTCTGAGAATTTAAGTGAACCAGCTGATTTTCAAACAATAAGGGGGCAGGGCTACCAAAAGCTACCATGGTCTCCTGGACAAAGATTCCACTTAGCCCCCCCCATATGACCCTGATACCAACCATGTGTCCAATTTTGTAATTTTATATTTGTACACACATGCATATGTGTACCAGCACAGGACTCACTTCTTACATCTGTAAGTCACTGTAGTTTACAAAAACTTCATATCACAATAAATCTTTGGTAAATAAATCAGTAAGAAATCTATTTAACTTTACCCTTATACCTGTATCTAGTACAAAAGCAGCAGTAAAAAGAGTTACATTGGGGTGCTGGATGAGAAGTACTGGGATCATTGGGATTGATTTTGCTGATGTATTTTCTGAGAAGATTATGCGATGTCATATAACATGAAGGTTAATGTCTACAGTAGCAAAATAGCATTTACAAAGGGATATTAGGTGGCCCACCACTACACCAATAGCCATCCACTCCTTGAACAGTGTTTAAAATGTAATTAAATTTAATTGTGGGGGTGCAGAGACAAGGTGTTCTAACTTCTGTTCCACATGTATAACTACTAAAACAGATTAACATTTCAGTACCATGCATGTAAAGGGGTGAGTGGGGAGAAGCATGCTTTTACTACTTTAGTAGATAATGGGGAAATATTAACTACCTCTCCATCCTGGTTTTTGTTTATAATATGAACAAGGGTTTGTTGCTATGATACTACTAAGTACACTAAGTATGTTCTAAGTTGTCAACCAGGGAAGAGGAGTTGAGACCAAGATTGGCAAATAAAAGGGGTGGGGGGAGAAATGAAGACAGATCATGCAAGTGAAGGAGGAGAGAAATATGGAGAAGTAGAAGAGAAAATTAAGAAAAGAGTATAGGTCATCTGTTCTGTGTGCCTCCACTTTCTGAAGTTAGGTGGATAAGCTCTAGGCTTTTTCAACTGCGGCAGCACAAGTTTGGAATACCTTCCTTATGGAATTTTGCCTGGTGGAGTTTATTTAACTTTTGTGTCAGGTGTAAAACCTTCTTGTTCATCCATACCTTTTGGCCTATGCTTAATTTCATGATTTTGAATTAATGTTGTTTTAATTTGATTGTGATGCTAACTGGTTTTTGACTTCTGGAATTTTTATACACTGCTTTTTGTTTCAGATGATTTTTTTTACTGTACCTGCTTGTTTTTAACCTATACTTAGTGTTATATGTGATCATTGTGGATTATTGTATTGCATTGTGTGGAATATTGTCTCCAATTATAGGTTGCCTTAAGAATATTGAGAGAATGGGCCAGAAATACTCTGAATAAATTTGCTACATTCATTGAAATTCTGCATTGTAATCTGCAACCCTCAGGAAAATAAAGGATATTTGTATGGAGACTCTGTCCACAGACACCTGAAAAATTACATCTTAAAAAACTTCCCTACCATACCATACAAAATGATGAAAGGAGAGTATTTGATTATACCTGTGAGGCCTGTTGCTCCTCTAAGATAAGGTTGTCCCTCCTCTTCTTCTTCAGAATGTAATGCCCTTGACACTGCTGTCTCCAGGTCACGGCTCAGGTCATAGTCATGATCCCATTCCAAAGGGATGGAGTCCACACTAGCAGGAGTGTCCCGTCCTGACCTTTCACTTCGGAGGGGCTGGGGAAGGGACAGGGAGAGATTGGAGGAGGGCTGTGGGGAGAGAACACTGTCTGCGGATTTGTCATGCCAGTGGATGTCAGAGAGATCTGCTGATTCATCCAGATCCACTTCATGATCAGAGAGGTCACGTTCATCATCTGTAAGCTTGAAGGAAACATTAAAGAGATAATTAATACTCTTCTCAGAACCATACAGCTTCTTGTTAGGTCAATAAGATAAAAATGTCACTACGTAATTCAGTCTTACAAGACTCATTTGGTTCTTTTCTTGGTTTTTAATATGTTTTTTCTAATTCAGATAACATTTAATAAAAGTATCTAAAAATAAGCATGTCTTAAAATTCTTACTGCTCATGTGTTTAGTTTGATAGTATCTCCAGCCAGACAGCAAAATTACTGCAACTACAGTAAACTATAAAAAGAAATTAACCTGGACCAGTATTGATTCTTTCATGTTCTGAAAATCAGTATGCTTCCTCATTAGGTTGCTTAGGTTTGATTCTCAAACTATGCTTCAGCACTTACTTTCTGTAAGTTTAGTTTGGATATTTAAGAGAATGTCTGTCCAGATAGACAATTATATCTTTATTTATAGATTATACAATATAGATTCAGCAGAACTTGCCATGCAGTGTACAGTGATTTTGGAGTTCTGATCTTGCAACTTTATGTGTATGTATTTTTGAAGCTTTAACTTATATTTTATTGGCTAACTCCCTAGAGTTTTTGCACACTGTACAACATTACAGCTGACAGGGAAGATTAAGGTTATAAAGAACAAAACTTATAAATCTTGGTATGGCTTGAGCAATCACAAATGGGGATTTCTAGCTTATTTAAAATTTATACTTTGCAAATAATTATGTAAAAAATGGTACGTACTGGGAGACGAATTAGTTTTTTATGGTAGCGCTCCACTCGGCCAAAGACTTCCTGGCAGTATCGCTGAAGCTCATCAAGCTCTTCTTCAATGACAGCTGCATCCAGGGGTTCACTTTTTTCTATCAGCTGCTCGCCCTGGGTTATGATCTGCTCAATTTTGCTGTTGTTCAATGAGATCTCCTGCTGAAAAGCCTACATAACAAAGTCAAAATATTAAAAAGAATGGTTTCTGGTACATGTACCCCCCAAATAGGATAATATATTAAAAAATGTTGTGTATAGCGAAGAGTTATAGTATAGGTATCGTGCAGAAACACAATAACATACAAACAAAAAAGGTGGGGCAACTTGACTTTCTTATGTCATGCCTTTAAAATATCAGCTATTAGAGAAGCAGATTTTTTTTAAAAAAAAACACCATTAGCCCTTGGTTTTCTAAGTAATTGGTGAGGATTTCAGAAACCTACTCTGGGTTCTGCAAAATTCAGGTGGTTACTATGGAATACAGCATTTGGATACCATGCATTGAAGCTCCACATACAGAATGGAACCTCCACAGTCCATCACATTGCAGCCAACTGCATCTCCAGCAATACTGCCTTGTATTCAGGAGTCCCACCCCAAACAATGCTGTATATGACATGGATGTCTGCAGTGTGAGGGGAGAATCAGTGATTCTGGTTCCTTTTGCGAAATGCACCTCCCACAGCAGAAAACAAGCACTGGTTCAGTCCCACAGTATATAACCAGTTATCAACCAACACACTACAAAAAGTTTTGTATTGTGCCACATACATTAGATATTTGGGCATGATGCTCTCAGCAGCAACACAAAGGAAATAACTGAATTGGTCTCCCACTTATAAGCTGATCTTTGCAATATATCTTTAGCTCTCTCATCAGACATGACAAAATATTTATTTTGGGACCAAAGCCTCATAAATGGAAACATTTAATGCAAAATATGTGCACAGGTCAAATCTATGTATTCTTGATATACTTTCTCTGTTAAAAAAAAAAGCACTACTAGAACCACAAGTCAGAACTAGATTTTCAGTGGCAGACATGGTTCTGGAAAACTTGGTTGCCCCCAAACGATGGCACAGTGATGGAGCACAACTTGCAGAGCAGGTGATCAGAAGTCAAGGTTTAACCCTTCTTCTGCCTATCATTTTTCCCTGTGATGTAACAAATACCTAGAACCTTGGCTGGAGGAAAACAGCTCAAATGAGTGAGATTTTAGAGTGGTGAGATAAAAATACTCTAAGTAACTAAACAAAATCAGTGAGTCAAAGAAGGAAGGATTAATCAGCCCTATTGGTTCTCCCCAGCAGATTATGGCCTCCACCCAGAACCCTTCAAATTTTGGCGGCAACTCATGTTCCAAGACCTCTGATTACTATTCAAGGTCTAGCTCAGCTTTCAGAGAGAAACTGAAATACACAAAATATTGAGGTTGTCAAGGGCTATTTCAGATGTAAGTTCTCTTCATCATATACCAAAGACTTGAGTATGGAAGAGAGGAAAAGTTTCAGATAACATGTGCAAGACCTGTAGATTTATGAACAAGATTCTGGAGTTCTGCAAAAGACATCTGACCCTTCAAATGTTATGGAGACTTGCATTGGACATTTGCTTCTCTCTCTTCCAATCACTGGTAGGGAAAAGTAATCCTTGGAGCAATCCAAAGTTTACACCACCTGTTGAATGCTAATTGCTAGGAATGCTGTTTGTGTTAGTTTGTCAGGACAGGTATCACTGGTGTTAATTCACATACAGTGTATAACTATTTTTTTCATAAAGTCTACTCTTGCACGTTTATTAAACTTACACTGGCTGCAGAACCATATATGTAATAAGAACATAAGAACATAAGAGAAGCCAATGTTGAATCAGGCCAATGGCCCATCTAGTCCAACACTCTGTCACACAGCGGCCAAAATATACCAGGTGCCATCAGGAGGTCCAGCAGTGGGGCCAGGGCACCAGAAGCCCTCCCACTGCTGCCCCCTCCAGCACCAAGAATAGAGTGCATCACCTGCCCCAGACTGAGAGTTCCCATCTATACCCTGTGGCTAATAGCCACTGATGGACTTCTGCTCCATATGTTTATCTAATTTCCTCTTGAAACTGTCCATGCTTGCAGCTGCTACCACCTCCTGTGGCAGTGAATTCCATATGTTAATCACTCTTTGGGTGAAGAAGTATTTCCTTTTATCTGTTCTAACCCGACTGCTCAGCAATTTCATAGAGTGCCCACGAGTTCTTGTATTGTGAGAAAGGGAGAAAAGTACTTCTTTCTCAACCTGCTCAATCCCATTCATAATCTTATAAACCTCGATCATGTCACCTCTCAGCCGTCGTTTCTCCAAGCTAAAGAGCCCCAAGCATTTTAACCTTTCTTCATAGGGAAGGTGTTCCAACCCTTTTATCATTCTAGTTGCCCTTCTCTGCACTTTTTCCAATGCTATAATATCCTTTTTGAGATGTGGTGACCAGAACTGTACACAGTGATGATACCTGATGTTTAATAGTGATGGTTGGACACCTTTGTTTTGTTTAGTTGTGTCCCTATAAGCTTGCTTTTATTTACCCTGAGTTGCTTTATCTTTGCTTGAACATCACACTCTGAGAAGTGTTCAATGTTGGTCAACTGTAAGTCCATCTCTGTTAGCCAGACCAGAATGTTGTCACGTGCTGTCTCAAACTCTTCACGCTGGCCAATGAAATGCTGAAAAGGAAGAGGTAAGGTAACTAGCGATATTTCCTACATATCACTGTAGTACATTGAACAATTAAAAGTTTTAAAAAGTCAACTAATAAGACAGAGTGAAAGCTGTATTGCTCACAACATTCCCCTATGAACACATCACAATAAGAAGTCATCTAGAAATGAGAAACACCTTAAGCCTGCGGAGGATGGAGGTGACTCGCTTTTGTAAGTTGTCCCATCTCTGGTTTCCTTCATGGACCATCTGCTTGAGACTGCAAGCAGAGTCAGTACGGTTCTCTCGAGCCAAACGGCGATACTGTTTGTTAATCAGTTCTAGCTGTGTCAGACTTTCATGTACTTGTCGCTGAAAAGCCTACAAGAAAAGAAGCAACAAAACAAACTATCAGAATATTGGCCTTTAAAATCATGGGTAACAGTAGGATAACCCTGAACAAAATGAGCATTATAACCAATAACCAAGGCTTTTCATTGGTACTTCTAGTTGTTTCAAGTGAATTTTTATTACAAAAAGTATAAGTAAAGTCTTCCAGTGGCTTAGATTCACTGGAGTTTATCCACAGGCAGAAGAATTTCTGTTTGCACAGCTCAATTTTCTTGCCTTCCCCCTTCCATAGCAACCTAAAATCTTATTCCTATGACCAGTATCAGATACACCACACATTTTTATGCAGTAAAATTGTGTGGTATGTGGCTTGGCATTCTCTCTTAATTTATTTACAACTGTTTTTTCTTTCTGCGCCTTTTCTGGCACAACCATATTCTTCTGGCATATTGTGATCTGGATTATACAAAATTTTTGATAACTCATGGACAAAAAAAGGTCACCATCACATGAGTGCTTATGTGGAAGAACACTAAGAGTAACAGCAATGCAATATTGCAAAATGTGAAGTTATGTTCCGGTGGTAACATCATGGTAGATATGGTGGCACAAATATCTGGAAGAGCAACATATATTAAACTTAATTTATTCAGTATAGTACATATTGAAAAAATAATGGAATGTATTTGTATTGTAAAATAATTTACAACACAATGAATATGAAAAATCAAAAGTGGTGAGATAGAAAGATAGAAAGTTGGATCCAAAGGTTACAAATGAAAGTGGACTTTTTTATGAAAGGAGGGATTTCATTGAATCCTCCCACCACAAAATACTTCTGTGTGCATGGGTAGCTCTTCCTAAGAATCTACCAACCACCCAGAATCAATGTTTTGAGAAGCATAGTCAACTGAAGAGAAAGGTGGAGATGGGAAAGACCCATTCCATGAGTGGATATCCCCTTGAGAATCTCAATTGAATAAAACCCAATTTACTAACTGAATAAAACCAAGGCCAAGCATCCAAAATCAAATCAAGCTTACAAAATAAAGTTAAGCATACAATGTAGATGGCCAATATAAAACTAATGTGAAATAAAAACTATACAATTATTCACCTGTTTAGCTCTATTAAATTCTGTCCTTGAACTGCTTCAAATATGCTACAGAAATGGACACATTTATGGCAAGCAATGGTGTTTTGCTCTTGCTCAGATTTGTTTTGCTAATTCCTCTAATTAAATTAAAAATAGGCAGTTGTGCTGCAAAGCCACAGCCAAGGCCAAAAGAAGACTATGTAATTTGAAGCAACAAAAAATCCCTTCCAGGTTCTTCTTATTACATGAATACCCTTCATGTAAATGTCAATTAAGAACGTAAAGTAGGTAGGTAGAAAGAAAAGCTTTTCTAATGCATGGGAAACATTAAGTAGAGTTCAAAGAGATGGATAATCAGTTTCTCATGGAAACGAAATAAAACCATCTTTTATTTGTAAGTAATAGTACAAACTTAAACACAGGCAGTCCTTATGTTCAGTCAACTACAGCTGCTGTTTCACCTGCTAGCAACTTTTGTCCAGAGGGACAGCTGTACATATTTTCCAGTTTATTCTTACAATACGTTTTTCTTCACCAACTTCACTAGCCTTATTGAGTCTCTGGATGATGATATTATATTATGGCATTAATGACTGAGGACTTTCAAATGTTCTGAAGCAGAAATTTCAAACCACCATAAACTTATGTCTAATTCCATCTGGCCCACAGCATGCAGATTAAAAATCTGCACAATCGGGCCAGGTAAGGATTCGGAAAAGGTTTCTGCAAACCTGAAGGCTACTTCATCTTAAACTTTTAAAAAATGAAGAGAGAAGAGAAAATAAATGTAAAATAGTTTGTGCAAAGATCTTATGATATTATCTCGGGTGATCTCAGCAACAATATTGGATTGTCTAAATCACTCAATATTACTGCCAAGATCCAGTGGTAGTCTTACGATATTTCAGGATAATTTACTGCATTGTGAAACAGAAGTAATGCTAGTGGACAGGAGTGGGCAAGATAAAGATGGGGCAGGGTAAAAAGAGTGATGGAAGCAGAGCTGGTAGGACTTACTGGGATCCCTTCATACTTGTATAAATCTTGTTGAAAGCACAGTCAGAATAAAAAGTGAAAACGGCATGATCACAGAAACTCTGAATCAGATGTGATAATCATTTCCAGTCTTGAATATAAAGGAGCACTTTTGTTTGCCCTCATTTGTACAAACTCTAAAGAAGAGATCAATGTATGATTTAACTTCTTGTAGGATGACCTGATGGGAAAAAAGGATAGGGTTCCTATGTCTAGCAAGTTGTGTAGAAGAAGAAGTCTCAGCAAAAGCAGCTTTCCTTATCTCTGCTCCTGTTACATTCTGTCTTCTACACGGCAACCCCATCCTCCCTTGAGCCTAGTCATCCTGAATTCTTGCCCTAGATAACTTTTAATGGAACATATAGAGTAGTTCCAGATCAGAAGAAAATGCTTTTGAAGAATGTGATACAAAACACATTATCTTTGCTTTCAATAATTAAACAATTCAGCTCTTAGGCATTTATAAAGGATGAAGGGAAAACGATTTGAAAAAAGAGTGGTGTAAGAGCCAAGAAAAGCTCCCACAGAGGGACTCAAGCTTCCAGACAAAATCAGTTAACCATGAAAATCAGGGACAACTCAGATATGCTTGGTTAATTTTCATTTACTAGTTTAAAGACAGATGGAATTAATGGGCTGATTAAAAATGCAGCAAGCATTTCCAAGGAAGTACATTATTCATTCATGTAGATGCATATGAGTGCTTGCAGGACCAAGTCCTACCTGGAAGTGGATGACAATAGTTAGCAAAGCTCTTCAATAGGAAGAGGAAAGAAGCATGCAAAAGAAAACTTCAAAGCTTAAAGCCCTTCCCCAGGAAAAAAAAGGGGGAGAAAGAATACTTAGGATTGGGGCATAGTTTATTCAGCTTCAGAACCATTCTACTTATTATATGACAGGAAATTGATAGTTTTAATAAAATATTAAAACAAATGGATGATAGATCTTCTGAGACCCAGGACTCAACGTACAAACCCAGGTGGCACCATGAGATCCTCTGAGTATGTGACATTAATCATGTGACAAGAAAGGGTTCCAGAGTGTGGTGTCAAGGCAAGGACTGTGAAACTTCAAACAAAGGGACAATTAACACAAGCCGGGCCACTGAATCACCAGGGGGACTGTTTGCAGGGCCGCGAGGAGGGGAGGGGAGGGGAGACGGCATCCATGGCAGGCTGGCGGAGGGGGTGGGCCAGCGCCAGACGTGGGAAGCTGGGGCTCTCCTGATCATCACTGGCCCTATCAGCAGAGTCTTGGGCCCCCTGGGGGCAGGAGCGCACGGCCAATACCTAAAGGGCTGTGCCATCCCACCCGCCATTCTTTGGCTTCGGACAACTTGGCCCACCCTCCCATCCCTTTAATTAGGTGTAGTTTGGTTAAGGAGTTTGTTGCATGTGTTTTATTTCATGTCATTTATTCTTTGTCACAACTTGGCGGTATCAGCATGGGGTCAGATCCATTGTGCCCATTTCCTGAGATTGGGGATCCCCTTAAGGGATTCAGGCATGGGGGCAAACAGAGCACCCAGCCCAGGGGCATGCCCGGGAATTACCCTCATGCCCATGTGGCAGGGGAGACCAACTCTGGGTGTCCGCCCTTGTGGTATCCAGAAACCTGTCATCCCCAGGTGTACATCAGATTATTGACTGGCAGGAGGCCAGTTGAGGGATCGGATCCGGCATCCATGCTATGCCAAAGCATACTACAGCTGTAATCAATAAAGTTGTGGCCAATTTTCCCACTTTTCTGAAATCTATGTGTGAGTGTGTATTATTCCAAGTGAACTAGATGCTGGGGTTTATAGTTAGTCCAGGGATGATTAAGGAACTCTCGCATGGATGCCTGCCTCGCCCCTCCTCTTGGCGCTGGGCCCGCAAGCTAAGTACCAGGAAATGTACTACAGAGAGGAACAAACCAAGAGTCAGAGCCAAGTAGGAATCTTCTCCACTGCTGCATGGTCTCACACCTTACCATCCTGCTGCTCGTCTCAGTGTATGTGCAAAAGCCTAAGAATAATGTGCTACCAGAATCTAAGTATGTGTGCTAACAGCAGGTCCTTCCAAAAGAAGCAAAGCAGTGCTTCTCTATAGGGCTTTACCTAGGATCCCAAGCCCTGGGTTGAAAACCACTGTTTTAGACAATGTAAATTCGAGCAGTGACTTGCAATAGCTAAATATTTTTTTTCTTTTTATTCTTTCTATTTATTATTATCTTTCTTTTTCATCTTTAGCAAATTTTATGTTAATGAGATTGCT
This sequence comes from Gekko gecko, assembly GCA_029375565.1. Classification (NCBI taxonomy): domain Eukaryota; kingdom Metazoa; phylum Chordata; class Lepidosauria; order Squamata; family Gekkonidae; genus Gekko; species Gekko gecko. The sequence goes on along the minus strand of JAPDNY010000001.1, from coordinate 143,158,400 downwards.
GAAAAATTATCAGAATTTCTCCATGTGGAGCAGTGTGTTCTTTGCCAGGGCCAGAACAGGGTCAGAAGACACTATATTTCAAGCACAGTAAATCACCTCAAATTTTTTTAGTTCTTCCTTAGCAACCGTGTACAGTACACCAGAAGAACTAGGGAAAGCTGCTGTTCTTTCGGAAATTTTCAGCCAATCTTCAAAGCGAGAATAGTCATCTAAGAACTTTTGCCACAGTCTCCATGTCTCTTCAATCCTGAAAGGAAAAATGAAAAGTTAGGATAGGCCAAGATTCTCTCAAATTAATCCTTCAGTTCCTCACCAGCTGCAATAGGGTAAGTATACTTAAGCTTGTCCAAGCAAGCAACTGTTGTAGCCAACAATAACTGGATCATAACAAAAAGTTTGACAGTAAGCTTGATTAACAAGCAACATAAATGCTAGGCTGAATTTATCCTAAATTGGAATTAAGACAGCTGTGGGCTTCCCCCCTCTTTTTATATATTGCAAATTCTTATTTGGAATTCATATAAAGACTCATTATGAGCTTATTGTGGGGATACTGTAAACTGAGCCCTGAGCAGAAGAGGTCCAGAAACACAATCTTCTTTATATGAGCCACAGCTGCTAGAGTGTGGTTGACTAACACAAAACATAACTTCCTAACTGTGATGAACTCTGCAATGAACCCTATGTTACAAAGAAAATAAAATACATTTAAAGGGTAAAGTATCAAGGAAGGTTTTTGTAATACGTTAAATACTACATTAGCAAACAAACTATCTCTTTCATGCATTTCTGCAAATTACAAATTAGATGAGAGCTCACAGAATAAAACCATAAAATGCCAATGAAAATGTCAGAAAGTTTAATTTCCAAATCAACCATCAACAGATAAAAAATGAATAATTTGGCTGTAACTGAATGTGTAGCACTTAGCCAAATGTCTGCTTATTTGACAGTCTGTTTGGACAGACTTCTTGTGACCTGAATAAAAACCTCACATAGCTATACTGGCCCATCTGATCAGATCCAGCCATGAGATTAAGGTGGACCCAAGGCTACTAGCAGACATATTGATCAATACAGGACAGCTGATAAATTTCAATTCCATTCCAGGAAGTCTGAATTAGTACTTACTTGAGTCGCCTTTCCATTGACATTGCACAGATGTTTCGCCACCTTCGGTCCAGGTTCCGTGTGGCCTGCTGGATGGAGTCACATTCTGTTTCTGTGGCACAAGCATCACAGTCATGGAGGAGGACTTCACAAAGGTTGAGGACAGATGCAACCCCAGTGCTATGCTTCTCAATGTCTCTTTGTAGCTCCTGCAGGTTAATAGATGAACTTGTAAATCCTCTTAGACAAACCAGTGATTACTTAGAGATATGCAGCATAAACAAACAAGGCAAGCTCAGAACACTTAAAGATGAATGATTTATAAAACCTGAACTTTTCAGTTAGTAAATTACCAACCTTTCTTACAGTTTTTGACTGAAAAGCTAAGTTCATATACTTGAAAGTAAGGTTTAGTGAAGGGGTGTCTTTGAGTAAAAGCCAGGAGGCAGCCTGCTAACATTTTATGCTACATATGAATATTATCTCTAAACTTATGTATTAGACACGTACATCTAATATATGAACATTTTGGTTGTTTCAAATGACTACCTGACCTTGTGATAACACTGCTATAGGCATTATGAGTCATAAAAACAATCACACTATCTGCTCCTAAAACACAGTGCTTTTTGCAATTTAATCTTGAACGTGTGTAAGAATAAGCCTTTGCTATGAATCTGCCTCCTCACACCACACTGAAATCTCTGCCACTAAGGTCTGAAATACTGCACCTGGGATAATCGAATGAATTGATCTTCCAAGTAAATCCTGAACAGATCTCTGAGAATGTTAACCGAGTTAAAAAGAACAGCATATACAGCAACAGGAGTGGGGGATTTCCAAAGAGAGAAGGAAGTGCAATTGTTGCAAATTTCCCGTCCTATGGCAGATATCTAGCTTTCCCTTTCTGCTGTTTCTGGTGTCCTGTTCTCCCAGGAGAAGCCTTTTGGGGGGACATTTTGGTCTGCAGTAGGAGGGGGAGGCAAGGAAGTCCTGTTCTGCTGATGGAACTCCCTACCATCTTTCTACTCCACTAAATTTCTGAAAGCTGGCATTTCTGAAAACAATAAATACAAACAAATGACATGGGGAACAGTACCAAAATGTTTAGATAAATCATGATTTTGAAGAATGGGGGATTATTAAGGGATGCACATGAATATAAAATCTGGAACTTGGGAGCATCTGTTAGAGTTTTGTAATATGCAGGTTCTATAATAATATATGCAAGTACTTATTTTTGAATCTCAAATGCAATATGTATTTTTGGTTAATGAAGACTGGTTTTTGTTTACAAAACACGAAACAAATTTATTGATTGTATACCTATGTATTTTGTTTGCTTTAATGGGACTTGTGCAGGACTTCCCCACAAACACCAATGACATCAAGGCTGAACCTTGGCAGTGCCTGAGGGACTGTATCTTTAGTCTGATATAAATATCTGATTTCTTTCTTAGCCTTATCATGTACCTTGTTTGTGGCAAATGTAATCTGGATGAATTAAGGCTATGTATTCCTTAAAATCTGGCCAAATTTTAAGTACACAGGAACACAGAGAAATCCTGCTTCAGTCCTTGTAGTTATATGAGATGACAGAGCCTCAAATCCTTTCTAGACCTACAGGTATATGATTCACTACCTTTGATTATTTCTGGAAGCACTGATTATATGATTAACAGGACACCGACAGAGAACTGATGGGTAACATACTTAGTGCATTTTTTTTCAAAAACAGATTTTCAGTCCAAATTGATGAGGACCCAGCAAATTCCACAACACAGGAATATGAAATAAGCATGTGAGTTAGTAAAACAAAGTTCATTGCAAATGAACTTTGTTAACTGCCTGAAATTCCACCAAAAATAAACACGTGTAGTCAACAACAGCAGAAATGTAGAACAGGACCAAATTTAAAATGTTAATAATAGAATTAATAGAAATAGAAAACTAAAGGTATAGGGGAAGGCAACAGCATAGAGGGTGGTGGTAAGGATTCTCTGTGCCCATCAGGGACTAAACTGTGCTGAAGCCTCCAAAAGAGAAACAGGCTCGTGTGTGTGTGTGGGTGGATGGGTGCATCATAATGTTCACTGCATGAAAAGCAACTACTGGAGTAATCTGGTAGAGGGATCATAGAGCTGTGAAATCATTCTTTTTATAGAAGCCTTCTGCATGTTGTTTACTTGTCTTTCTGGAATAAGTTTGATTAATCACTCTGTGAAAAAAAACCCATAAAATTAATGAGATGCCCCAGATTCTCTTCTGTTTACAGAAAGAAATCTTTAAGTTATAAGTGGCTGTACATTGGGGACACTGTTTACCAATGTGCTAGTGACAACGTCCTATAAACCCAACACTGTAGAGCTACTTCTCTATACATTCTGCCAAAAATGTGCAGCTGTGGTGGAATTTTTGTCCAAAGAGAAAAATCAACAGAATTCTGGGGGGTGTTCTGACCCAGGAGCTATTCTGTTCACAGAAAGAACATGGTACGTGTCTGTGACTTGGGGACTTTCAGCTGGATTCCATGGAGGATTTCCGCTGACAGAAGGGAGGGCAATTTCTCCCTCTTATGCTGTTCCTGGGACTCTTGTCACCCAGAAGCGGCATTCCAGGGGTCTTTGGGGTAGGGCAGAGGGAGGGAGGCAAAAACTTGTGCTTCACTGACAGAAATCCTTCTGAAAGTGGAAATTCTCTGTGGGATCCAAGCCTTCATTTATTAATGAGCAGGCAGCAATAACCTAAAAGGATAAAGCTCTGTAAACCAATATATTTATACATTTTGCCAAAAGTGTACTTGGAGTGGTCATTTTTAACTGGCTGCAGTTAAGACAATCACTAATCTTGCATAACTGAGAACCCCTAATCACTATCTATGCCTAACAGGAGAACCATTTAGTGGTGATATCAGCAGGGATGTCAGAATCTTTTCAGGTATAGCTAAAGCCTAACAACAGGTCTTTTGTCTTGTTATGTTTCTGCAAAGGGCTCCTTCCATGTCTGTGTCACATATCAAGTTGTGTGTTTTCTTTACTTCCCCTGTGATATTTATGACCTAAACCTTGGGAAAAATAAGAGGAGCATTTTTAGAAGAAGCAGTAAAGATAACCTATTCACAAATCAAGAATTGGTTTCCTGTGTACCTGAAATAATTTAATCAGGATCAAGAACATTATCATTGAATAATATTTGTAAGTAATCTAATCTTCTCATTCAAGAATTTGTCTAACAGATTTAAACTATGATCTATTTGTTTTGTGAATATGTAACTTTCTTTGGCTCTCACACATGCGTGCACACACAGAAAGGGAAGTGCTCATGCACATGCAGAGTGCTCCTCTGCAGAGGATGGGAAGCCCCTGTACCCTTGGGAGACTGTTTCATGACCACAACAAACAACAATTTACCATTCTAGAAACTGGGAAATGTACTGAATGATCTAGGAGACATGGTTTAAGTATCTCATTTATCATATTATGAACTAAAATGTTTGCTTCTGAACTTCACAAAATGGGAAACATCTATATATCAAAGATTTTTCAAAGGATATTTGATACTGTATAGGAAATTTAATTAGTGCAAATGCCTATCCAGTCTAATTCTGCATAATAAATTTCATATGGCTGGCTATTATAGTTTTAATCCTCTATCTCAAGGCTTGCTTTTAGAGGACAAATGCTTGGAACAGCAGACTAGCCACAGCCTTCAAGGTACTGTGTACTTGATTCAACTATATTACTAGCAAGGTTCTTTGACTTTCCAAAACTATTAGAGCAAGACAGAAACTCTGTAATTGCCCTGTTTAATTCTTCTTCCATAACCAAAAATAAATGACAAGATAAATAGCTAATCCCTCAAATATTTTCAAAAGGGAATTTAACATGTTCAGAGAAAAGAAGGATTTATACCCCACCCTTCACTACCCAAAAGAGTCTCAGAGCAGTTTACAATCCCTTTCTATTCCCCTCCCCACAACAAACACCCTGTGAAGTAGGTGAGGCTGAGAGAGGTCTCTTAAGAAATGCCCTTGAGAGAATGGCTCTGAAAGAATTTATGACTGACCCAAGGTCACACCAGCAGCTGCACATGGAGGAGTTGGGTAATCAAACCTGGTTCTCCCAGATTAGAGTCCACACTCTTAACCAGTACACCAAACTGTCTCTCTCTCATGTGCAACTGCTCTTTTGGATTATCATTTATGCAATCATTTGTGGCAGATTATATTTCTGAGATAAAAACAGTATTAATCTATACCAAAGTCTCATTTCTTTTCTTGATATCCAGTCCTGCAGCACTGAAAATGCAAAATATTTGTGACACTAATAACACTCAACAGCAGGAAGCATGATCAACGATAACATTATTGCAGCTCTATGGAGGTGTCTTGAATGACATTACACATTCATAAACTATTTTCTGCAACTGGAATTGTTGATAATCTTGCATTTGGAGGTGAAGATGTTAGCCAAATTGCTCTATTATTTAATAAAGATGGGGAATTATAATTATTAATATGCAATTGGCTTATCTATAGGATCTGACCTTTGTATACCAGAGTTAGAATTCCCAAGCACCCAGGAACAGACACAGAAATTGGGTGGCTAAAATAATAATTTCTTTACTAAATATTCTCAAGCATACACACAATATTCACACAATATAGCACTAAGGAAGCAGAGGTGATTGAGGGGTTATAGAGGTGTGATACAACCTGTTCAGATGTGCAGAGGTCCATGGATTCTGGCCTAAACTCAGAGAGTTCAGGGGTGGCCTGCCATTTTGGATCATGGCAGAAAACACACACAGTCTAAGACCATCTGTGTGCTGGGATATAGGCACTGGCAAAGAACGCAGGCCAATGGGTGGCCCTGGGGGCTGGTCTCAGGTGAGAACAATAGATTACCTGGACCAATGATGGGTCCCAGGGGTGTGTGGTGCCAGTAGGGGCAGACCTTAGGTATGATCAATGAACTTCCAGAGAGGCAGGGTCTGGATTTAACAAAAGAAGCCAGGTGTTGGGTAGCTAGTTAAATGGATTATCTGACTCACTAATGGTCCTGGCCTGGGGTGGACAAAAGATGGGAGCCGTCCCTGATTAGCATCAGGAAGGATTGCTAAACATTTGAATGATTGATTGGTTTATCCCGGTATCTTGAGGGACAGAGGCAAGAAAGACGAAGAATTTACACTTAGGACACAAAAGGCTGGGTGAGGTGCTGTAGAGTGCCAGGTGGCTTCTAAAGACTTACCTCTGGAACTCATTGTTATTCCATAAGCATAATCTCTGCTGGGTGGAGGGGGAAGACTGGAGGCTTGCTCTGAGATCATCTTATGAAACCTGAATATGAAATCTTTTTGCAGACCACTTGCAGCCCAACTCTGTGGTCAAGCTGAGAGTGCCTGGCTTTTTTGGACTTCAGGTTAGAAAGTAGGGCACCCCTGTTTTGGGGCTACCCAAGTGCCTCTGGTAACAATTCCCCCCCTTGAAGCCGTCTTTAGGCGTGAGCCAAGATGGCTTCACTTCAAATGATGTTTCGCTGTCGCTGGAGTTCCATATGACCAGAAAAGAAAGGACAGCCGAACAAGGTTAGAGAGAGAACTTACAGGGAAAAGGCTGGGTGAGGTGCTGTAGAGTGCCAGGTGGCTTCTAAAGACTTACCTCTGGAACTCATTGTTATTCCATAAGCATAATCTCTGCTGGGTGGAGGGGGGAAGACTGGAGGCTTGCTCTGAGATCATCTTATGAAACCTGAATATGAAATCTTTTTGCAGACCACTTGCAGCCCGACTCTGTGGTCAAGCTGAGAGTGCCTGGCTTTTTTGGACTTCAGGTTAGAAAGTAGGGCACCCCTGTTTTGGGGCTACCCAAGTGCCTCTGGTAACAAAGATTATTGCTGGAATAATATTTCATCCAGAAACTACATTATTCTGCAACACTGCTTCTAATTAGCATAGCAATGTCTGTGTTATATGCAGACTATTATTATAATTATTATAATTATTTGGTTATAGTTGCTGAGATGTGGATTAAATAACGCAAGTCAAATGAAATCAACAGGATGGGACATTCCATGAACAGTACAATAAGGTTGGACTACAGAAATCTGAAAACAAATGGAAACCTCAGACAGGGCTGAAACAAAGCATGGGTACCATTATATGACAGTAAATATCCAAAAGTTGGCATTATGTTGACTAGGGGTGTGCACTTGGATCTACCCAAGCCAAGAATATACCTGAAAAATATTTTGGTTTCCCAAATGTATCTGGGTTTTCTCGGGAAAACTAAAAAAATCCCAGATATATTTGGGGATTTTGGATAGATATGAAAATAGAGCAGAGGCAGGAGTAGATTTCTCCCACTTCTCAGCTGTTTGTCAGAGAGGCTTATGCAGTCCCTTTAAACTTTAAAGGGACCGTGGAAGTCAGCCCGAGAATCTGTTGGAGTGGAGGGGAGCTGAGGCTGGCTTCTCTTGCAATCTGGTTTAAAACAGGCTACAGGAGAAGCCAGCCCAAGATCAGCTGGGTTGGTGGGGAGTTGAGAGCTCCTTGCTGGCACAGCTCTGTGCTGCCTTCTCCTGCTGCCTGGTTTAAACTGGGCAGCAGGAGAGGGCAGCCCAGCTGGAATTGGCTGGGCCCATGAAGAGCCAATTGCTCCCTGCTGGTGCAGTTCTACACTGTCTTTGCTTGCCACCCAGTTTAAGCTGGGTGGCAGGAGAAGCCAAGCCAGCCCCAGGATAGGGCTGGTATTTTTTACTGGTATTTTTCTTCTAGTATCTATTGGGCCCAGAATATTTTGGGATTTCTGAAAAACCCTGGATCTGAATATCATATCAATATTTGGATCTGGGATTGTTCAGGAATCCTGAAATTTTTGGGGGCCAATAGAGCTAAACCAAAAAATACTGGGGGGGGGGAACTTGCACACTCCTAACATTGACATTCACATCTGAATAGTGACAATCACACAAATCTCATAGAAGGGCAAAAATTACAAGATGTTGGTCAGTGCTGGTTGTTATTTAAATGTGACCGCCATCATTCATGTACAAAAAGTACACCAATATATATCTATTTTCTGGCATTCATAAATTACTCTGGAATCACTACCATTCATATGTCACCAAGTTTTAGACATTTTTCTGTAACTTTACATGCATACATATAAACCCCTTTGCACTTGTTGGGGCATCCAAGAGTATGCACACACAAATATACAACACAATGTGAGAACACCTATGTGCATTCAAGCTTTTATGATGATAACAGGAAGAACATTTCAATGAACCCACAAGTTTCTGTTCCATAGCTAGCAGGCCCATAAAGCCTGCTTATATTCATTGGAAATATGAATATGAAGCATCATTGTCCATTGGGTCCTTCCAATTATGGTTGGACTTTGGATGATGGTGAAATAAGTGGGGAATGAACATGGCATCGCCATGAACACCATTACAATATATGCTCAATTTTGTGTTAAAAATCTAAATATATCATACACACAGCTTGAATACAGATAAAACATGTTGTCTGCACTGCTTTGGTATCTTCCTATGTAATACCAAAGGTATGTATGCACCAGGGAGCTTACAAAGTTCATGAATTAAAGATAGCGGCTAGATGAAATAACTGTGTTGTAATTGGCGACTTTAACTACCCACACATTGATTGGGTCAATATGAGTTCTAGTCGGGAAAAAGAGATTGAGTTTTTAGACACTCTCAATGACTGTGCTATGGAACAGATGGTCACAGATCCTACCAGGGGAGAGGCGATCCTGGATTTGGTCCTAAGTAACACCCAAGACCTGGTGAGAGATGTAAAAGTGATTGCACCACTTGGGAACAGTGACCATAATGTCATTGAGTTTAACATTTGTACAGATAGGGAGTTGTCCCAAAAGACTGACACAACCACTTTTAACTTTTAAAGGGGTAACTTCTCTGGTATGAGGGGACATGTGAGGAAGAAATTGAAAGGAAGAGTGGAGAAGGTCAAAACCATTGGGGAAGCTTGGAGACTATTTAAAAATACAATCCTAGAAGCTCAGAAAAAATATACACCGCAGGTTAGGAAAGGTACAAATAGGTATAGAAAAAAGCCTGCATGGTTAACAAATAAAGTAATGGAAGCTGTAAAAGGTAAGAAGGATTCCTTTAAGTGGTGGAAAGCTAGTCTTAGTGAGGTTGATAAAAGGGAACACAGATTATGGCAAATAAAATGCAAGTCTGTGATCAGGCAAGCAAAAAGGGAATATGAGGAGCATATCGCAAAAAACATAAAGGCCAACAATAAAACTTTCTTCAAATACATTAGAAGTAGGAAGCCAGCCAGGGAGGCAGTGGGGCCCTTGGATGACCAAGGGGTAAAAGGAGTAGTGAAGGATGATAGGGAAATGGCTGAGAAGCTGAATGCATTTTTTGCCTCTTTCTTCACTGCGGAAGATGAGAAGTGCTTGCCCACTCCAGAAGCACTGATTTCGGGAGGGGGTTTGAAAGACCTGAATCAGATTGCGGTGACAAGAGAGGAAGTCCTACGACTGATGGACAATTTAAAAACTAATAAATCACCAGGCCCGGATGGCATTCATCCGAGAGTTCTGAAAGAACTCAAATGTGAACTTGTGGATCTCCTGACAAAAATATGTAATCTTTCTTTAAAATCTGCCTCCATTCCTGAGGACTGGAAGGTAGCTAATGTCACTCCCATCTTTAAAAAGGGCTCCAGGGGAGATCCGGGAAATTACAGGCCAGTCAGTCTGATATCGATACCAGGTAAGTTGGTGGAAACTGTTATTAAGGAAAGAATTAGCAGGCACATTGATGAACAAAAACTATTGAGGCAGACTCAGCATGGGTTCTGTAAGGGAAGATCTTGTCTCACTAATCTGTTAGTGTTTTTTGAGGGAGTGAACAAACATGTGGACAAGGGGGACCCAATAGATATTATTTACCTTGACTTCCGGAAAGCTTTTGATGCAGTTCCTCATCAAAGGCTCCTAAGTAAGCTCAATAGTCATGGGATAAAAGGACAAGTCCTCTTGTGGATCAAAAACTGACTTGTAAATAGGAAACAGAGAGTGAGTATAAATGGGAAACTTTCTCAGTGGAGGGTGGTAAGCAGTGGGGTGCCACAGGGATCAGTACTCGGTACGATGCTTTTTAACTTGTTTATTAATGATTTGGAATTGGGAGTAAGCAGCGCAGTGGCTAAATTTGCAGATGACACGAAATTGTTCAGGGTGGTGAAAACCAGGGAGGATTGTGAGGCACTCCAAAGGGATCTGTCGAGGATGGGTGAGTGGGCGTCAACATGGCAAATGGGGTTCAATGTGGCCAAGTGCAAAGTGATGCACATTGGAGCCAAAAATCCTAAATATAAATACACGTTGATGGGGTCTGAACTGGCAGAGACGGACCAAGAGAGAGATCTTGGAGTCATAGTGGATAACTCAATGAAAATGTCTAGACAGTGTGTAACTGCAATAAAGAAGGCCAACGCTATGCTGGGGATTATTAGGAAGGGAATTGATAACAAATCAGCCAGTATCATCATGCTCCTGTATAAATCATTGGTGTGACCTCATTTGGAATACTGTGTACAGTTCTGGTCACCACATCTCAAAAAGGATATTATAGCATTGGAAAAAGTGCAGAGAAGGGCAACTAGAATGATAAAAGGGTTGGAACACCTTCCCTATGAAGAAAGGTTAAAACGCTTGGGGCTCTTCAGCTTGGAGAAACAACGGCTGAGGGGTGACATGATCGAGGTTTATAAGATTATGAATGGGATTGAGCAAGTTGAGAAAGAAGTACTTTTCTCCCTTTCTCAAAATACAAGAACTCGTGGGCACTCCATGAAATTGCTGAGCAGTCGGGTTAGAACAGATAAAAGGAAATACTTCTTCATCCAAAGAGTGATTAACATATGGAATTCACTGCCCCAGGAGGTGGTGGCAGCTACAAGCATGGACAGTTTTAAGAGGGAATTAGATAAACATATGGAGCAGAAGTCCATCAGTGGCTATTAGCCACAGGGTATAGATGGGAATTCTCAGTCTGGGGCAGGTGATGCACTCTATTCTTGGTGCTGGAGGGGACAGCAGTGGGAGGACTGCTAGTGTCCTGGCCCCACTGCTGGACCTCCTGATAGCACGTGGTATTTTTGGCCGCTGTGTGACAGAGTGTTGGACTAGATGGGCCATTGGCCTGATTCAACATTGGCTTCTCTTATGTTCTTATGTTCAATAGTTGTGTAATTTTGCTCTTTAGTCAATTGTTCAAATTTAAGGAAATCTTCAATTGGGAAAAAGTACTTGGCTGGAATATAATATGTGAGGGGTCTGGAGACAAAGTCCTATGAGGAAAGGTTGAAGGAGCTGGGTATGTTTAGCCTGGAGAGGAGATGACTGAGAGGTGATATGATAACCATCTTCAAACACTTGAAAGGCTGTCATCTAGAGGATGGTGTGGAGTTGTTTTCTGTTGCCCCAGAAGGTCGGGCCAGAACCAATGGGTTGAAATTAAATCAGAAGAGTTTTCGGCTAAACGTTAGGAAGAACTTCCTGACAGTTAGAGCATTTCCTCAGTGGAACAGGTTTCCTCGGGAAGTTGTGGGCTCTCCTTCTTTGGAGGTTTTCAAACAGAAGCTAGATGGCCATCTGAAAGCAATGCGGATTCTATGAACTTAGGCAGATCATGAGAGGGAGGGCAGGAAGGGTTGCCTCAGTGCTTAGTTCTTATGGCCCTTTTTACACACCCAGGGAAATGCTGATTGCCATTTTGGGGTCAGGAAGCAATCCTAGAGTTTTTTTGTGATCTTCTGGGCATGGAACAGAGGTCACTATGGGTGTGGAGGGGGAGGTATTTGTGAATTTCCTGCTTTGTGCAGGGGGTTGGACTAGATGACCCTGGAGGTCCCTTCCAACTCTATGATTCTACGTAATAGTGCAAAAAATATTTCCCCAAGTGGACACAGACTAAAATATAAGAAAATAATTAAAAATATGCATCATATTTTTAAAAATACAAATGATATGTATTACCAGTTTACAGAGAAGGATGTTTAGCCAAAGTAGGTGGAAGGAGTATGTAAAAAATGCAAACACATTTTATTTGGTTCTTATTTTATATTACACATTTAACATGGATTTTTGAAAGGTGAAAGTAAAGCTAGCTGCATTAGGAAATCATTCTAATAGTCATTTCCACTGTTTTCAGTGGAAAGCACATTGTTTGGAGAACTTCTTCCCCCATCCAATTAGGATGAAATTCTCAGGAATGATATCCTCACTCCTAAAATTGATGCAGATTGGAGGGAGCATCCTGGTCTTGCAGGCCATATTCTTAAATGGATACAGGGAAGCAGAAATTGGTATGTGAGTGAGCTTTTCCCTTCTCATACCTTCCCTCATTGAATTCCATTTCTTTCAGCCATTTTCCTCCAACTTGGCTGATTTATGGCTTCTGAATATGGCTAAGAGAAAATATGCTTCTAATAGAGGAACATAGTGAAGTAAGATGGGGTTGGGGGTGGAGGGAAAGCAGGGTTAACATTCCTTATCCGCGCAATGTGATTTAATTTAGTAACAGACTCCTTCTGCTTGTGAATGGGTAGACATACCAACTAGTTCCTACACAGCTGATGTGCCTTTAAATTCAACAAAGGTTCCTGAAAGTTGCTGTATTAGTAGTTTTCCCCTGCACAGAGAGATGATCTGCTCCTTTCTCATCACTGATTTATCTTTTACCTTCTAAGTCTGCATATGTTTACTCTGTAAAAGCAAAAGTAAAGCCATAAAAGTAAAAGGAAAGCCATAAGCCTCTGCCTCTATACTATCAGGCTGCAGGGCAGGCTGTCTGCCTGTAACAATGTAGTGGGTGCTGGCAGATGGTCCCGTTTCTATTCCCCCAGTCCTGAAGTCCTGCCTATTCCAGTGTGGGGGACGCAAAGCTGCTACAGGTGGGCTTCTATCATGGTGTTTGTGTGTGTAGACCATGGACAATAAAATAATTTTCATAAATGGGACCTATGCTTATATAGACTCAGAAAACCCTCTCAAAGCGAGTAGATTGTGCAATGAGTGGTAGAAAGTGAAATGTCATGCACAGAGCTGCTAACTTGGATAATTCTGTTCTGCAGAAACTTTGGCAAATTGTTCTGGTTGGACATTATCCCTTTCAGGACATATCTGATGAGTTAATGCCTTTTCTTGTTGTCCTTCATGCTTCCTGTTGCCAGGGAAAAGGAAACCAGACTTAGAGATCCCAGAAAAACTGTCAGATTGAAAAACTTCCAAGCACTCCTAAAAGATGGAAGTAAATATGTTTGGATTAAGATTTGGATTTAGTATATTTATGAACGGGAATTATTTGTTGGCTCTAGACTAGTATATTTTCGGCTGCACATCCCTAAAAGGCATAATTATTCCATCTATCATGCACCAACTCCATTTATGTGCTGGAGCTCCTTAAGATTACTGAAGACAACACCAGTAGTGGTATCCATTTGGCAGATTAGAAGGGAACACTTTTAAAAGTAATTCCAATATATATTATTTCCACACACCCATAACACAGGACATAGATACATATTGGTCTGGCTAGTAGGAGGAAGAGACTTTCTTGGGTGAGACCCAGAGAATTCTACAAGTGGAGGGGGTGTAGATGCAGAAAAGTCATCAGTCGGTGAGCAGAGGGAAGCTCGATCATGGGGTGCAATCTGATGTCTGTGATCTTTTATGTAAAAGATGAAGGACTGAGAAGAGATTGGAAGGTTTGTGATTCAGCCTCATCTAAGAAAGAAAGTAGCGTAAACCACATATTTTACTTCCATGCTGCAAAAGCCACACATATAACCACCAACCATGTGAATTGCTTGGATCATATGGTTAATATTCCTTGTCATCTGCCACTGCACCTTCATTTAGGATGCTGTTTGCTGGCAAAGGAGATAGGTACCTGCAATATCCTTACGTCCTGTCATAAAGATCATGGGTAAACATACCCTCAGCCTTTTGACTTGTTATTGGAAAAGCTACAGTGGCCACTGCTAAAAGTACTTTTTAAAAGCTCTGTCTGGTGGGGAGACTGATAATTTGGTTCAGACTAGACACCATGATGCTGGGAGGTCCATGAACGAAGCTCCTAGACTTTTCTTTCCTTAAACATCAGGTGCGTGATTCAGATTGGGATCATGGTACAAGGGAGCTATTTTTATTTAAAATGTTTCAATCCCACCTTTCTTTATAAGAAGACTCAACATGGTTTATGAGATAATTAAAAATATATAAATCATTAAATGACAAGATCCGAACCCTCCACTTGATCATTACCAACCACCAACTTACTGTTCAATCCTAAACAGTTACACACTTTTGTGTTTATTGAAGTCAGTGGGCTTAGAAGGGTGTGAATGAGCTTAGGAAGGTACTGTTAGCCATCAGTAAAATCCATCAGTTAAAAGACCTCCTAAATAACTGAGGGATTTAAACAAACAACACCTCAAATTGAACCCAGAAGCAAATGGGCAACCAATGAAAAGGTGTTAAAGTTACCATAATGTGTGTAAAGTGACTTGCTCCAGATAGTACATAAGCTGCCACATTTTGCACCATCATAAGTATCTGAGTTGTCTTTGAAGCCTGTCCCATGTACAGAGCATTAAATGGTCTCCAGGTTAGTGAATGTGGCTAAGTGTGGTCAGGTCAGCGGAGTCCAAAAAAGGGAACCAATCTGAGTGCTAGATGAAAGATGAAAAGGGCAGTTTTTGTTACAGTACCTACCTGTATCTCTAACAGAAAACTAGAGCCCAAAGGAACTCCAAGAGTGCCACCCTAAACAGACTTACAACCTTCTAAGCCCATTGACTTCATTTGACTAGGCTTGCCAGGTTTGGGCTGGAAAATACCTGAAAACTTTGGGGGTGGAGCCAGGAGAAGGCAGGGTTTGGGGAAGGGAGGGGCCTCAGCACAGTACAATACCATAGAGTCCCCCCTTAAAAGCAGCCATTTTCTCCAGGGGAGCTGATCTCTGTCAGCTGGAGATCAGTTGTAAAAGAGGGAGATCCCCAGGCCCCACCTGGAGGCTGGCAACCTTACATTTGATTTAGAAGGGTATAACTCTGCTTAGTATGGCAGTGCAAGATCCCTACCTCAGCCAAGATCCCAATAGGAATAAATTAACTAGGGAAGTATAACACTTGCCTTGCCAGCCAACTTCACCTCCATCTTATCTGCCTTAAACTTCAGCTTGTTCATTCTTAGCTACATAAGTAAGACAGACAGATTCCCCCACTCCTGGCTCCTGTTTTCCCAGACTCCCACTAGGGTTAGAGGTTCCCCAGACTCCCACTAGGGGCAGAGAAGAGTGCCTAGGGGACCATCCAGCTGCCCCACTAGATATCAGTCTTCTTGTCACCGCAGAAACTCCACTAGCTGCTAAACAGGGGTCCAACAACGCAGATATTGTCTAGCAATGTCAGGTATCAGTGGGGCAATCATGGGGTTAAAACAGGGAATGAAGGACTGAAATCAGGGAAGCAAGAGGCTGTATCTATCAACCAGTCAGCTCTCAGGAGATGGTCTGCCTTACCATGAAAGCCAGGAAGCTGTGGATGGACTCATCACCTCTTTCAGCTGGCATTTGAAAATCAAAGAGAAGCCAGCAAAGCTAAGGCTTTAAAAAGGAGCAGACAAGCAGCCTGCAGGACATGGTTAGGGACAGATGTTCATCCAGGAACTCTGGACTTGTTCTCTCAATCACTTTTCCTAAGACTATGAGTTCAAGACTGTCATATAATTAGCTAAAGCCTCATTGCTCAAAGAAAGGTTATTCCTCTCCACACTTTGCCCCATCTGACATGGCCACAAAGAGTTGCCGTTTGCCAGCTGAACTCAACCTTGCAAACAGCTGCTGCACAGGACAGTTTTAGGTTGGGAAAATGGTGTGTATGGGAGGAGGCTTAAACCCAATTTCTACAACACTATGATCCTAATGCAAATCAGGCTCCTAAGCATTTGCTTTAAAAATAAATGGGGGGGGGGGAAACAGTATATGGAACTCCTAGTATCAAGTCTGGTTTGTCCCTTTTACTGACGTCAGAGCCCACTGACAGCCATTCATACCTGTGTAACCCTTTGAACAGTAATGCACTATAATGATTGTGACTTCCTATTAAGGTGCATTTTGAATCTTGATGTTCCCTAATTGCACTCTCCTGCACCAAAAAGGCAAATTAACAGAAACCCCCTTGAGTGCCTAAAAGTGTGGGCTTAATTTTTTTTCTTCTTCTCTCAAATGGGTAAGTTTCTGCTCCTTGGATCTCTGACTTTTGGGGTCTAGGACTCTGAAAAAAACCTCCAATGTCCACAGACTGTAAACCTGAAGAAAACAGAGAAAAGAAAGATTGTCGCAAAGCCAGGATGGCCCCCATGCAGCTGGAAAATGGTGCTGATGTAGGGAGGATTGGGATCCTACTCACATTAGCATTTTTTAAAAAGTAAATCTCTAGCTGTTTTCATTGAGGAGATATGACTTTCCCCTTCTATTTCTGCAATGAAAGTGATGTACTTTTACAAAAAGTGAAAGCTAAAAACATAAGAATA
Organism: Gekko gecko; assembly: GCA_029375565.1. Taxonomy (NCBI): domain Eukaryota; kingdom Metazoa; phylum Chordata; class Lepidosauria; order Squamata; family Gekkonidae; genus Gekko; species Gekko gecko. Next base: position 143,141,683 of record JAPDNY010000001.1, on the reverse strand, counting down.
TAAGAGAAGCCAATGTTGGATCAGGCCAATGGTCCATCCAGTCCAATACTCCGTCACACAGTGGTCAAAAATAGCAGGTGCCATCAGGAGGTCCACCAGTAGGGCCAGGACACTAGAAGCCCTCCCACTGTTGCCCCCCCAAGCACCAAGAATACAGAACATCACTTGCCCCAGACCGAGAGTTCCCATCTATACCTTGTGGCTAACAGCCACTGGTGGATCTCTGCTCCATATGCGTAGTTTACCCAATTCCCTCTTGAAACTGTCCATGCTTGTAGCTGCCATCACCTTCTGTGGCAGTGAATTCCATGTGTTAATCACTCTTTGGGTGAAGAAGTACTAGTAACACATCAATTGCCATTAAAAAGCATATAACATGTCAACTGCCATTAAAAACCATACAAAAATAACCTCCCTGGTGGTGCACAGGGGACCGGTGCAGAGAAAATGCAGGGAAACTTGCCATATGGGAAACCCTGTTTCTGCTGCACTGTATCTAACAGCAGTTAGAAATCATTCCAGAAGCCCCAAATTGCATCCAGCAGAGATTCTGACATTTAGAGAAATCCTGATAAGTGCCAGAATCTCTGCTGGAGCTGTCCCTTAAGTAGAAATCACAGTCGTGGGCTCCAGGAACAAATTCTTAGTAGCACACCTGTGCAATTTCACATTGCAATAGTGACCTGCAAATGCACTCTTGGGAGGGAAGGTGGTGTGCTATAGCCTGATTTTGTCAGATCTCGGAACCTAAGAAGGGGTGGTACTTGGATGGGAGACCAAGAAAGTCTCCATGGAGGAATACAATGGCAAACCACCTCTGTGTCTCACTTGTTTTGAAAGCCCCTTGCTGGGGTTGCCATAAGTCAGCTGTGACTCAATAGCATATATGTACATAAATGTAGTCTTATGGCTCTCTTAAGGTTCTCTGAACTCTTGGGAAGTCATGAGTTGGGAAGTCACTAAATTGTACCAGTGTTCTCTCTTTCAATTCCGCCTCCCACCTATATATTTGGTCACTGCAGACTCTGATGAAAGATTCTTGTATTGAATCCCCAGTAGTAGACTGAATCAGGCTGAAAAAACCAAACCCTTACAAATGAATAATCTGATTGCAAAAGAGAAATGGGTGAGTCAAAGCTATCCCAGAGTCAAGAGTTCTGCAAAGTTAAAAACCCCTACAACTAATGCGTTTGTCCCTTTTGATAAACTTGCTTTTCCTTCCTTCTTTTTGCACTGCATCCAAGGCTTTCCAGGTTCTGCACAAGCATGAAAATTAAATATTATTTCTCTACAGCTCATGCAATTTCACATGCAAATGAATTCAGACACATGTTTAGAAACAGTCAAGTAGAACAAATATTTGAGCATTTCTAAATATGGAGATTCTCAAGCATCTAGAAGGCTTGCAGTGTTCAACGCAGAGTGCTCCCTCTATGGCAGTAAAAAGTGCCTTGCAATCCACTTCAAACCCATCATACAATAAAAAGCTAATTATTAAATTAGCTGACACTCTGATCATAACATCACGGTGCCTTACCTTTGTTTGGCAGGGTCAGTGAGCAGTTCCATGTTGACTGGATGTCAAAGCCAGAAGACTCTATCAGAGTAATGCCATAAGCATCATCTGCCTCGAATTTTAAGGGCATCTTCCTCTCACTGCCCTCTTGTAAAATTGAGCTGGATACAGCAGGCCCAAGCCTGTACCACACCTGGGTCACCCTCACCATTATGCAATGGAGAGTGGTAGTGATTCATGGTTTTTGCTCTTCTATCTCATATTTTTGTTTTACCTGCTGTTCATTTAGTTTCCTTTGAATCTCCTCGGAGTCACAGGTTTCATAGACAATGGGTTTGGACAGCTCGGATTCAATGTGGGCAAGCCAAGCTCTCAGGATGCTCATGTTCTTATCCAACTGCTGGACTGCAACCAAGGTCTCCTTTAGTTTCTTCATCCTGTCAGAATCACAGGTAACAAACACCATGTATGTTATTAAGTAGTTGTTGAACAATACATTCTTACTGGTAATTTGCAGATTGGATATTTTGCTTAATAACTGAACAATGTCACTGAACATTTTAGTCACAAAATTATAAATGTACATTTGACATAATAAATGTGGTCTATAATAGGTAAAGAGCATCTTAATTCAGGACTACAATCACTAATTGTAATTTGAAGAGACAGAAGCTACTCCCATGAAAGAAAATGTCTCGTGACACTGATTAATACACATAACTAGTTCTGAAATTTATCTACAAAACCAGTTAACAAAATCTCTGATGCTACAGTTCAGTCTCCTCATATATTGAGGATTAAATTGACCAAGGCTTTCTTAACAGCTGAAACATGTACAGTGCAATCCTAAACAGATTATTTTCAAAAGAGAAAGCATTCAGTGTGTTAGAATGGATGGGATGCGGCTGGAAGACTAGAAATTTAAAATGAAATTGAACAAGGTTTTCTTAGCTTAGGAATTGTGCACCTTTAGGAAATTCAAAACAGAGAGAAAGAGAGAGAAAGAAAGTTTCTTGGCTCTGGAAAGCAAGGAAAGAAGAAGAGATGGAGGAGTCTCACAGACTAATGAATGCTGCCCAACTGGCTCTATGCCCAAACACAACATCCTAACTCAGCCATTTTTCAAGGAACATCTGTCATAAACCAGTGCATAGCAGCTCTTGCCCATGAAAGCCAATGCTTCAATTAATTTACTAATCCATGTCATTATAATGTTGCTGTACATACAGGGCAATCCTAAACAGAGTTATACCCTTTTGAAACCATTGAAATCAATGGGCTTAGAAGGGTGTCACTCTGCTTAGGATTCCATGTATGTACATACATACATATTGTGTACACCTGCACAGAAATCTGAGACAGTGACCATTATAGTTCTGAGGACAGCATTGAGTACAAATAAATGGAGCCAGTAATAAAAACAGTATTGTGATTGGAATCTGCTGCAGGTCACCAAACAATGATGTGGACTACCCCCCCCAAAAAATGTGGATTCTCAATAAATAAATAAATAGTAACAATGGGAAAATTTAGCTATCTGCAAAACTCAAAACCTAAAATAAAATGAAGGCACACCCCCATCTGAATGGATATAAAAGTTCACTTGTATAATGAGGAAAATGAAGGGAGGCAAAACTTCCAACTTGGCTGGCCAAAATATGATACTGAAACAACAGAAATGAGAGAACCCCAGGATTTCTATTCACATACAACTGAAAAATTATAATATGGACATCTGCCTCTTTACAGAATTCAGCTGCAAACAACTGACCCTCATTGCAGATCAACTACAATTAAAAGTGTTCCATCAAGAAAATCACAATGGACTAGTCAGTCTTTTTCTAATTTCTGTGGTCTTTGGAGCAATGCTGGTGCAGGGAAAGCAAATACTTCCTTACTGGTATTCTTATGGATTTTTCTGGCAAACTACTCGAGGCAACTTTGTTGGTCTTAAAGGTGCCACTGAACTCAGCTTTGTTCTGTGGCAAACACTAACTTTTGCAAATCTAAAACCAGAATCTCAGTAATCTAATTTTTCCCTTGGTAAAATTACATTTGGAGTCCATAGGTTATATTCACACCCCCTTGAATTGTAGAAGATTAAAGACTAAGTACACCATCAGCTCTAATACTTCTTACTCAGGAAATGTACAAATGTCTCAACCAAGCTTAGGAAGACAATAAGTACCTCAAACTATATGGAAAATACACTAGTGTCTGTTATCCTGTTCAGTTAGTTTTGTTCTCTGGTTCGGACAAAAGGGCTTAAGGTGCTTCTGTGTGCATGTACTATCTAGGAAATGCACATTGTATGAAAAGACTAGAATGCAAAATCCTGGCATACTATTTGTTAAAGGTCAGTGGTGTGAGAGACAATATAAGTAATATAGTCATTTGAGAGAGTTGGCCCAGTCGCACAGAACAAAATAAAATGCAACTGTGCACTTTCTGAGATACTTGGAAGCCAATGTTCTTGGAAAATTGCATAGAACATCACTAAACATATTGCTTTAAGAAGCTTGGGCTGAATTCCTTTTCTCAGTAACAAAGATTCCACATTCAAAATAGCAGCTTGGAATCATCACATGACAGGTTGAAGCAAGGCTGTATAAATAGAGCAAGCCTGATAGATTTATATGTATAAGTACTGTAAGTGCTTGCTATTTGCTGTACTTTTCTCACAGTCCTCATCATATCTTAGCCAGTTGACCTTCTCTGCTTCCTTAGTGTAAGATACTATATACTGTGATATTCAGAATTATACATGCCTTAAAATGTATTTAATTCTAAGCATAAATTTACTATGATTCACACACCCACTACAGTGTATCATGAAGTCAAAATGATGATCCAGTCAGACAGCTGGTTACTAATAATATTTTACAATGAATGTTTTTAAATGCTATGACCTCAGAAAAATACTTTCCCAGCTTACTTACAGTTCTAACACTCAAAATAATTAATACATGCCTGATGGTACTTTTTTGACAAAAGGAAACAGAAACCATTTTTTTAAAAACTCCCTAGAACTTGGAGCAATGAAAGAAAACTCTGCCCTGGCACTCCTTGTTCTGAAGGGGTTGTATTTCAGCCACATATGCTGAGTACAGTTCTGATGCAGTTTCATTCATGCTTCTGTTTGGACAGCAATAACAAGTGAAATGTTCTACACAGACTGAGAACATATTGGATAATTTAAAATAGATCCAAAAATGGTTAATGCAGAATCCTCATAACATGCATAGCGCTTGAAATACTTCTATAAAACCATTCCTGTGTCAGTCTTTCTCAACGCCCCATTAGCAGCACACAGAAGCCTACCATCAGATGTGTTTTTCTTCTGTGTCTCATGTGTAATGTAGGATGAATTTAATAGTTAGTAAAACCAGCTGTATAGTTTCACAGAGCATCACTGCATGTGCAGCAAGCTTGTTCCCCATTAAATAAACTGTTTTGCTAATCCCAGATTTCTGAAAGCTCAAGCATTTTAAAGAGCAGACCTCAGTTTGCCAGCAGTTAGCATCCATTCAATCACCTACTGGATATGAAAGTGACAGAAAAGAAATATATAAATGAAAATGAATAATATGCCTGCCTTGTCACATCGCAATTGCAATCAGGGAGGTCTGAATCCACACTGCGGTCCTCCGCCATCCTCACAGCACATAAATCTGCCAAAACCAGCATTAAACTTTCCAGGATTAAATAGAAGAGCATTCAGTCCAAAAGCTAGTAAAGATTGTGTTCCATACAACACTGTGCAAAAAATGCTCACACACCAAACAAATGTTAGTAAGAGGCTGTCTGATAATATGAGACTGAGCTGTGACAAGTGGTCATGTTTCTAAATAAAACTTACATTCATCAACATGTGCCAGAGTGATCTCCTGGAATGTAGGCCATGAATGGGGGAGGGGTGGAGGAAAAAGGCCTTGAGTATAGATTGTGAACAGTTGTAGACTCAACTGTGCAAAGGAGGGTAGGCCTAGAAAAAGTGTGTCTGGTTATAAGGATAGCAAAATGCTTTGGATATGGGGGAGGGGGAGAGATAGTAAATGGGTCTTTTAAGAAGGGAGAGTTTAGAGGGAGAAAGATATTTACTGCAAGTGCCAAAGCATCCCCAGGCAAGTCAGATAATGATAAGAACGAGAAAAGAAACTATGCAACTGGGCAAATATATGGGATTAATGCAGCTTACAGAAAGTTACAAATGAGAATAATATTAAATGAAAAGCAATAATTATGCTTATACTGATTAAACATCCACACTGAAATTAATGGGACTTAAACAAAATATTTTTAATTAATGTCTTTAATTAAAAAAATGTTACTCCGAATAATGGTAATCTGAATGTTAAATAGTTACTTCCAAAGTTAATAAAACTGGGTGATCTTGGGCCATTCTCACTCTCTGAGCTTCTACCTCACAAGGTTATTGTGAAGATAGCATGATGGCAAGGGAATGAGGTAAGCTATTTCAGGTCTCCATCAGGAAGAAAGGCTGGGAGAAAATCAAGTCCCCAACATCCAGTCTCGCTCTCCCAATGGTCTGACCCACTCTGTCACTGGGCACCACTTGGTCATGCAGCTGGGTTGTGTTTCTCAAACCTGCTCATGCAGCTGGGTTGTGTTTCTCAAACAAATTGCTGAGGGAAAAGTAAGTAGCTAGACAAAAGAACCACCTGCACTAAGAGAAGGTAAGTACTACCTACATATTAATAAAAGTTAAACCACAGGCACAGAAGATTAACAGCTGAGTCCTCACAAGGTCATTCTGGTTCCAAGCTGTGATGGAAAAAAATGCGATAAAGTCACCAAACTAAAGCTGGTGTGTTCTGGTCAGTGCCTGAATTGCATATGTGTCATATAAGGTGGCCTTTGAAGACAACGCAGAAGCTTCAATTGGTATAAAATGTGTCTGCTCAGTGATTCAGTGGCTTGAATTACTTGCCCGATGGTTCCAAGGATAAAAGGTGTTTGTTATTATCCTGTAAACCCTTTCATGATCTATGAACTTGTGCACAGGAAAACAGTTGCACTTATCTGAAACTGTTGTTTGTCAAGTGGTCTTCTGCACAGGCACACATGGGACTGTGCATGTGCAGGCCTATTGTGGAGAAAAAATCTAAAGCTTTCTAGCTCTTTCTAGGCCCTGGAGCACTCCCTTTCTCCTCCAAAGCAAGCTTGGAGTTTTCTCACTCAAACTGGCAAGTGATGGTGGTGGGGGAAGTGCTCCTTCCCTCAGTCCTCCCTTCACTGCCGTGGAAAAGGATTCCAGAGTGGAGGATCCCACAGTGGGGAAAGGAAGGATGGCTAGCTTTATGTCTGCACAGAAGACCACTCAATGAACAACAGTTGCGAGTAAGTGCAACCATGTTTTCATCTTCAAGGTTTCTGTGCCGCAAACTGTCTCACCAAAGGAGGAGGGTATAGGATCCTCAGTGGAACAATTAACTGAAGCACTGTTTTCCCCACAGCTACATCATTCCTGGAGTCAATATAGATGGTGTGGTGCTTGACAAATGTCAGTGCTGATGATCATGTTGCTGCCTTGCAGATATTCGGCAGGGGGACCTTTCCCAGAAAGGCAGCAGAGGACGCCTGAGCCCTGGTTGAGTGTGCCTTAACTGGAAAAAATCAACCCTGGACAGCAAATAAGTGATAACCAAAATAAATTATAGATAACACCCAAGCATCCTGGGTGATGCTCTCCCATGCATCTGCAAAAGCAGCTAGTCTGATGGTGAGATGGAGAACAGGGACAGTGGACACTAATTGTTCTGGCTTACCCTTACCAACAGGCTCCTTAGTGGAGCATAAGGCCTGTTTGCCATGCTGCTTCCCCTGATGTTTTCTGGGAGGTTGTGGTGGCCCATAATTAGGGCAAAGGGGGTCTCCTGGTGCTGCTGGGGCTGTAACCTATAAGGCCTCTGGTACTGCTGGGTGTGAGACATGCCTGGGGAAGTACCTGTGTTTGAAGCCCTGGGCAAGTGGAGCTGTAATGCCTAGAGTCTTCGCAGTGTGTTTATTCTTGCAGATGCTATCTAATATACCATCCATTTGGGTGCTAAAAAGGCCTCTGCCCCCAAAGACAAGTCTTCAACCTTTGCACTGGTGTCATTCGGCAAGGCAGTAGCTTGAAGAAACCAGTGTCTTCACAGGACTACAGCAAAAGCCATAGCCTTACTGGCTGTGTTGGGTACATGGCGTGCAGAATTAATCTGTTGCTTTCCTAGCTTAATTCCCTTGGACGGGACCACCATCGCCTGCCTCTGCATCACAGCCCTTCCAAATACTAGCCAGGGCCAGACCTGCTTAGCTTCTGAGCTTGCCTGGGCTGACATCCTCTTCTGTTTAGATGACAGGTGGGTCAGTTCTGGAGATTGTGGTCTGAGGATTCAAGGCTAGCAGCCGGAAAAGGAGATGGCAATAGGGTACAGGGACAAGATGCCCGAAGAACTGAGGCCTTTGAAGGTGAGGAGTGCTTGGCAGAGGAATCTTTGCTTTAGCCTTTGAATTCTTAGTTGGTGGTTCCAGGCCTGTAGCCCGGAATTTCTAACTTGAGGGGCATTTTAATCCCTCGGGGGGCACTGGCTAATTTGATTAAAAGTAATTTAATTACCGGCTTCTCAGCCCTCCACCTGGCCGTCAACACTGCCTACCTTGAGTTTGGAAATCTTGTGTCTGTGTGGTTGCCTTCCCCCAATGCAGAAAAGATGCTCCGGAGGTTGCTGCTGCGATGAGGGGTAGGGCAGGGGTGGGGAGAGAAAGCACTGGCTTCCCCTGGCTTGGGGAAGGGAGGAGTTGGCTGGCGGCTGTGGGGACTAGGCTGGGAGGGAGCTCAATCAGACTTAAGTTTCACTTTTTAAAAGAGTCTTCCTTTACACATGAACTCTATTTTCTTCACGCCTTTTACGTTAGCTCTCCCTGTAATGTGATCTTATACAGTCAGTGCATGTTCCTTCTCTTTGTTGGGTCATGGGATTCTTTTTTTTTTTTTAAATGCAGTCTCCTTTTGCTGAGGACATTTGCTCAGGCAGTGGAGTCATTGTAAATTCAGGCACTCCAGATGCGTGGAGCAGGGGCTGTTTTGCATCAGCGCAAGCATTGCATGGACGGACTTTTTAATTATCATTTAATATAATAAAAGAAAGCCTAGAAGTTGGTCAGAAAAACAGATCCTCCAGGAGCACTCCCCTCACCCGGTGGGATCTATTTAGACTCCCAGCAACTCCGAGGGGAGACGGGCTGCTGTTGGTTTCTAGCAGCACCGGATAGCCATGAACCCCTGGTTAACACCCCGTCTGGTTTGGCGGGGCTAGTTGCATGCTGGGAGAAGGATATATATGCATTTCGATTAACATTTTTCAAAACAATGTATATGTGAGGAAGATCTGCAACGTGCTCCCCCCTGTACTGCCGTGCTGGCTTCCGAGTGTCCTAGAGCAGCATTCTGCAGAGGTTCTTGAAGCTCCTGGGTAGGTTGAAGTGCATGTGACCAAGCCCACTGTCTGCAGAGTTAAGCCAGGGACTCCACTGCGGGGGGTGGGGGAGGCGAGAGGATTGCCGTGGCCTCTGGCAGCAGCAGCAAGTGCAAGAAATAAGTTGGGAGCCTGGCCAGGGTGGTAAGTTGGGGAGCCCTGGTGGAAAGTTGGAGGGTTGGGCCCCAAAATGCCCCACTGTAGCTATGGGCCTGGGTGGTTCCCATTAATTTCTTGGCGCTGGTGCTGACTTTGGAGCTGACAATGTGTCCAGTTCCTACAAGGATCCTGAGGGTGCTGTCCCCGTGGAGGGAATTCAGACCTGAGCTTATAGTTCCTCAACCCTTCGAGAAGGCTGGTCTTTCACCGAGGCCCCAAGCGCTTGTTCCCACAGAAGGCTTTAAATTGGGGAGCCTTCTCCTGATGCACCTTCAGGGTAAACTGGTGGCAGATAGCAACTGGTGGCGGGTCAGACAATGCTTACGGTTGTCTGACTGAGCCATCTTGGTCCCACATTCTTCACATTTTTTAAAAAGAGCCATTGAAGAAACGAGGGAAGAATCTCACCAAATGCTGTAGTAAAAAACAAACCAACCTGAAGAGCTAGCCAAAGGTGGTCCTTTCTCCAGGCCAGTGAAGAGAGGACTGGGGAAAAGAGTGCTCTCCTGACCTCCATCACATACCAGTTTGGGTAGTAAAATGCCAGCTCATGTTGGAGAGGACAGGGAACACTCCAGAACCTAGAAACAGCTAGAAAACTTTAGAATTTTTCTCCACTGCTGGCCTGCGCATGAGTAGTCCCATGTGGGACTGCACAGAAGCCATGAAGATGAACTGATATGACACCGTCTGCTCCTTCCCCTTGTTTTGCTCAGCTGGCCACCACCAGAAACCAGGCCCTTTTTTTTGCCCCAAAATCTGAAAATAATTTCCCTTAGGCCATGCAGCAAGTCCTGCCGTTGCTTTCTTAGAAGGGCTTTTTGCTCATGTTGAAGATAATCATTTTTTTGTTTATTGGTGCTGATTTTGTACTAAGAGTGGAAAATGTTTGGGAGATTCAGATTTATTGTTACCGTCAATGACCAGCACACTAAGTCATTTTACATAAAAATATTCAAATAAGAAATATGGGATAAAACCAACAGTGGCATGTTTGGGGGGTTGGTTGGTAGAGTGTTTGGTTTGCGGTAGGGATTCTGGATTATTTTTAAATTTTACTTCTATTTTTAAAGTTTTCTGGATTATTTTAATGAAATTAATTAATTATGCTTCTAATCCCTTTGAGCTCTTTGGGATACTAATGGTTAAAGGGAGACTTTTGTAAAAATAACTGGCTGAGAGAGAAAGAAATGAAAACCAGGAGAAAGCACCCGATGGCTTATTTCCCATGCATTTCTCGATTCTGAGGAGGGGGGAGGGGAACAAATATGAAATAATAGCCCCCAAAGTGGAGATGTTTTAGGCCTGGTGCTTTTCCTGCTGAATGCTAATCCTTGGCAGTTTAAGATGGAAACTGCCCCCTGGATTGGAAGGATGAAGGTGTGTTCAGGGCGGTAGTGTGAAGCATATAGGTATATATATAGGGGTATATATATATCACACACACACACACACACACACACACACCATTGGTCAGTTGTCTTAGATGAGTACTAAAATGTTGTTAACTGAAGTCCTGCTTTAATTTCTCAAGAACTTCCCTCCTGTCCTGTGAGTCTAGATGGTGGTGATGTCACTGGTGTATCATGGGGGGGGGTTAGAGATAAGGAAGCATTAGAGATAAGGAAGCATATTGTGGAGCTGTGTGGTTATTGTCAGTCTGTACATACAAACATTCTTGATGATATGTACTCCATTTTTATGTGGGGTAGTGTATAGAACTTCTGTACCCATGATTGCAAGAATAATCAGTGTGGGGCATCCAGAATTACCTAGATTTGTTTCAGTGTTTGTTTTTGAGAGCTTATTCAGCAGGTCACATAGCATCATTTGGTTTTCCTGTGGTAGTACATCTGTGAATGATGTTTATTTTCTACATGGCTGAGATTATAACTGATGTTACTTGCCAAGAATCTCAGTTTGAACATGATGCCAGTTTGATTCAGAGAATGACTGGCTTGGGTTACCTGGGACAGGGAGGTCCATCTACAGACATGAGAGATCAGTTCCCCTGGAGAAAATTGAAAATTTTGAAGGGGACTCACCCTATGACATTAACCCCCCCCTTTGTCCCCAGTATCCCAGTCCGTTTTTGACAACCCTTGTATGAGCTTTTTAAACATACATGTATGTTAAGTTACTGCTCACCCTCTCTATATATTTCATTGTATCTGAAGAAGAGTGTTTGTGCACAAAAAAGCTCATACGTTGATCTTAAAGGTGCCACTGGACTCAAGCCAAGATTTACTGTGTGCAGAAAAGAGTTTGTTGTAGGTAGTGTTTCAGATTTTGTTGCAGAGTTTGTTGCAGATATTGAGCTTTAAGAAAACTGTGATTTGCCATTATGTCTGAATGCAGCTGAGCAGGCAAAGCAAAGCGTCAAGGTTACTTGCTTGAGCTAAAAGATAACAGAGCTAGCGAAAAGTGTAACCCAAAATTCCAGAGACATGAAGGAAGACAGTTTAAGTATGAGAGCCCAGAAGAGGCACCACAATATCCAAAGCAAAAATTCAAAGTGAATTTCTTTTTGCTGTCTTAGATGTGGCCATACAATCAGTTGAAGAGAGATTCCAATGACTACAACACTATAATTCACTCTTTGGCTTTCTGTATGACATTTGTTGTTGTTGTTCAGTCGCACAGTCGAGTCCGACTCTTCGCGACCCCATGGACCAGATTACGCCAGGCCCTCCTGTCTTCCGCTGTCCGCTGAAGTTTGCTCAATTTCATGTTCGTTGCATCGATGACACTGTCTAACCATCTCATCCTTTGCCGTCCCCTTCTTCTTTGACCTTCAAACTTTCCCAGCATCAGGGTCTTCTCCAGTGAATGCTCCCTTCTCATTTGGTGGCCAAAGTATTTGAGCTTCAGCTTCAGGATCTGGCCTTCCAGGGAACAGTCAGGGTTGATTTCTTTTAGGATTGACTGATTTGATCTCCTTGCAGTCCAAGGGACTCTCAAGAGTCTTCTCCAGCACCATAGTTCAAAAGAATCTATTCTTCGGTGCTCGGCCTTCCTTATAGTCCAACTCTCGCAGCCATACATTACTACGGGGAATACCATTACTTTGACCATGCGGACTTTTGTTGGCAAGGTGATGTCTCTGCTTTTTATCATGCTGTTTAGGTTTGCCATCGCTTTCCTCCCAAGGAGCAGGCGTCTTTTAATTTCATGGCTGCAGTCACCATCTGCGGTGATCTGGGATCCTAGGAACATGAAGTCTGTCACTACTTCTACGACTTCCCCTTCTATTTGCCAAGGAGTGATGGGGCCAGATGCCATGATCTTAATTTTTTTAATGTTGAGCTTCAAGCCCACTTTTGCACTCTCCTCTTTCACCCTGAGCAAGAGGCTCTTTAGGTCCTCTTCACTTTCTGCCATCAGAGTGGTATCGTCTGCATATCTGAGGTTATTGATCTTTTCCCCAGCAATCTTAACTCCAGCTTGTGATTCATCCAGGCCAGCATTTCGCATGATGTACTCTGCATATAAATTAAATAAGCAAGGTGACAATATACATCCTTGTCGAACTCCTTTTCCTATGCTAAACCAATCAGTTGTTCCATATCCGGTTCTAACTGTTGCTTCTTGACCCTTATACAGGTTTCTCAGGAGACATATGAGGTGGTCTGGTACTCCCATCTCTTTAAGAACCTGCCATAATTTATTGTGATCCACACAATCAAAGGCTTTAGCATAGTCAATGAAGCAGAAGTAGATGTTTTTCTGGTACTCTCTTGCTTTCTCCATAATCCAGCGAATGTTGGCAATTTGATCTCTAGTTCCTCTACCTCTTCGAAACCCAGCTTGTACTTCTGGCAGTTCTCTATCCACGTACTGTTGGAGCCTAGCTTGTAGGATTTTGAGCATGACCTTGCTAGCGTGTGAAATGAGTGCAATTGTGCGATAGTTTGAACATTCCTTGACGTTGCCCTTCTTTGGGATTGGAATGTAAACTGACCTTTTCCAATCCTGTGGCCACTGTTGTGTTTTCCAAATTTGTTGGCAAATTGAGTGCAGCACTTTAACAGCATCTTCTTTTAAGACTTTGAATAACTCAGCTGGGATACCATCACCTCCACTAGCTTTGTTGTTAGTAATGCTTTCTAAGGCCCATTTAACTTCGCTTTCCAGGATGTCTGGCTCGAGGTCAGTGATTATACCATCGTGGTTGTCAAGGACATCGAGGTCCTTCTTGTATAGTTCTTCTGTGTATTCTTGCCATCTTTTCCTAATCTCTTCTGCTTCTGTTAGGTCCCTACCGGTTTTGTCCTTTATCATGGCCAGCTTTGCATGGAACTGTATGACATATACAGTCTTAAAAAAAATGCCCAGAAGATGTACAGAAGGCCTGCGAGAATTTGGAACAAGCATTGATGCACAATGGAAACAAAGATATTGATGCTGAAGCTCTGTGTAGTGAACTTGAATCAGTAGCTCAAAGACTTCCAAAGCCTATGCCACCACAAAGAGTACTCCTCTTCATACTTCAACAAAACCACCAGGATAGTGTGCCTAATGTTTCTGTTGCTCTAAGGTTCCTTCTCACGCTTCCAGTGTCAGTGGCAAGTGGTGAGCGCAGTTTCTCAAAACTCAAACTTATAGAAACACACATACGCTCAACAATGCAGCAAAAGAGACTACTTGGTTTGGCAACTATCTCAACTGAACATGCTGAAGCATCAGCGCTTGACCTGAAGGAATTGGTGACAACATTTGCTAAAGAAAAGGCATGCAAAATCAGAATATGATGTGCCTGAAATGGAAACACTAAAGAGACTTTAAATTTCAACATCACAATTAACAGGATTTTTCAAAATGCTTTGTGATTTGTGTTTTTCTGTCTTTTCCTCACAATTAAAAAAAAAGAAATTAGAAATTTAAAATTTTGTGTTTTTCATTCTTCCTAAAATTGGTGGGCGCATTGGGGGGGGAGCGCCAGAAGCTAAATAAGCTGGGGTCAGCCCTGCCTGTGAGATCAAAGACAGGAAAGGTTGAAAATTGAGCCAATCTTGAAGACTTCTGGCCTCACAAAGAAGCACATATGTATGACCTCTAATCCCATATAGCTGGAATAGAGAGCAAATAAACCATTCCTTCACAGAGCACATATACAACTTGTGGAATCTGATGGCACAAACAGTAGTGATGGCTACAAGCTGAGCTGGCTCTACAAGATTAGACCTCCGTAAATTTATCTAGCCACACCTATTATCTATTATCACTAAATATAATTTCCAGACTCAGTTGACAGGAAACAAACTGAGCTGTTGCTTTCATGGTCTGTTTCTTCTTTCTAGATGCATTTGGCTACTTTCATTGTGGACCAAACTAAATGTTACAGTTTTTTTAAAGAGTTCAATTTAAGCATTTTCCCCTGCAGCTAGATAAATTTAAATTTTGTTCCCTGCAGCTACACAGCAGTTGTGAGGAATGGTTTCTTTTCTTTAAAAAAGGAGAGCCCAAACAGGCTCAGAAGAGTGTCATTTTTCGACTTTCAGTTTCGGCGCTGTGAATGGCGGCCACCTTTCGGGACGCTCCCGGAGGTGGTTAGCCCACGCGCAGTTTGGGGGGGCCTTTGCATGTATGCAGGACCCTAGTGAGCCTTAGGCAAAGGCTCCGAACCGGGGGCGCTTGGGGAGTAGCCTCTTTGCCGGCAGACAGCCGGGAAATTGAGGCTTTCTCCCCGCCCCAATCGGCCCCGCTGCGTCGTGCCCGTAATGGGACTTAGCAGTGCCACCAACTTCCAGGAGTGAAGAAAGCGGCATGAATTAAAATAAAAAGAAGAATTGCATCGAATCGTGAGTTGAAGATCTAGTTTGAAGTGAGATTAAACCCCCCGCAAGCGTATAAGCGTAAGGGAGGAGGGAGGAGTCCCCGCCCCTTTTGAGACGAGAGATTCATAAAGGGAACGCGAAGAGGGGGTTAAAGAGAAAAAAGTGTTGGTGAAGGCACCGTTGGGGCGTTGCAGGCGATCACTACATTGTTAGCTTCTTGGGGGATGCGGCACGAACTTTGAAAAAAGTAAACAAAAAAGAAAATGTCGATGTCGAAAATGGTCCTGCAAAAACCGGAAGAGAAGAGGGGAGGGACTTCCGGTCCGGGTAACCCCCCACCCAGAGCTTGCTGTCAATCAACAGGAAAATGAGTTACTGCGGCCCCTGCTGGAGCAAATGCAGAAAATCAACGAAACTTTGCTCAAAGTGGAAAGTGCTCTCATCAGTCGGCAAAAGCAAATCTCGGAAACAACAAGGAAGGCTAATCTGACGTTAATCTTTTTGGGCGAGAAAGAAGAAGAGAAAGAAGATCTCAATTTTACCTTGGCGAATGACTTGGCACCCCTAACTGGCAGTGAAGCGAATGAATTAAAAGAAGAGGCGGATATGGCTCCCAAAGCCTACTCCGCTTTTATAAAGGAAAATAATCTGCCAGGAGAAGGGGTTGCTGAGCCGAGCAGGCAATTCAGAGATCTAATTTCATCTGTAGTGAGTATGGAGCCCGTAAAAATTGCTGGTCGGAAATATAAGGAAAAAGAGAAGTGAGAGAAGATGGAATTCATCTGTAAAGCAACAAAACTGCTGAAGAGACACGCCAGCATGGAGGAAGCAGCACTCAAATCTTGGATTAATGCAAGCAGCGATGAAGACAGCAGCCCAGGGGAAAGAGGTGACGGAGCGGGAGCCATCAAGATGAAGAGGACTCAACTTTTAGTTGAAGAGACTTAAGAAGACAACTGGAGCTGTGATTGTTCGTGTAACATCTGGAAGGAGCTGTTTAATAACTAACCCCAATGGACTTTACTAACTTCATTAACAGAATTATTCTGGACTTTGGATTGTTAAAAAGAAGATCTTCTAACCACGATGGATGCTAAAAATAGTACTAACTAAAACTAACCCTTATTAACAGAAAAATTTCACTCCATCCTTTTTCTTTCTCCAGCTGTCTACCCTACCCTTTTCTCATAAAAAGAATAAAATCCTATCCTCTTTAGGAGAGTTTTATAAAAAAAAAAAAAAAAAAAAGAGTGTCATTTTTCTGTCCAAAAGCTATTTCCTCAATTTTGTTATCCCCCATCCTGGTCTAGCACTCTCCAGACGGAGGGACTTGCAATTTGGTAATATAAATATAATATATCAACATGAAAGGTTAAAGAAGGCTTTAAATTGGGGAGCCTTCTCCTGATGCACCTTAAGACATGAAAGGTCTGGGTCAGGGGTTGTGACAGTCCTTTACCCTAATCTCAGATTCTGGTGGTACAGAGCTGGTGCTTCCATAAGGCAGGTTAGGCACTTGCCTATGGATACCATCTGTGAAGGGCGCCGTGCTGGCCTGCCACCCCGCCCCCTTGCCAGGAGTCACACCAGTTCCCATGGCTCCCTGCTTCCCCAGCTCTGGCTTGTCTTCCTGAGTGCAGAGTGCAAAGGCAGCCTCATGCGAATGCGTGCACGCACATGCCCATATTAATCATCTATGTCCCTCCCCCCAAACGTGCGTTGTGAAGGGGGAGAGAGCACACACCCAGCAGCTACAAGGCATCCAGTAGCTGCTGCCACTGCCCCAAGGAAACTCTGGCAAGGTGCTGGGGGGGCTGGGTTAGGCAAGGACAGGGTTTTGGGGGTGCCTGGCAATAACAGCTACAGCACAATGGAGGTGGGGCACCATCTGGCACCTTTGTCACCCCACCGCCCCTGCTGCCATGCTGAGGCGGTCAAGGTGATGCTGTTGGTGCCTTTTCCTCAGTTAGCGCTGTGAAGCTCGGAACTGCTTGCGTCCTTTCCCCTCCCCACTGCTTCGCGGTGCAGTCTTTGGCTTTGTCGATTGCTGAAGGGTTTTTTTAAAAAATACTGTGCCTTTCCTCCCCCCCTTTTTTTCCTGTAAAGGAGCCAGGCTGAGCTAAAATGTTCAACTCTGTCCTAGAATGCCCCTTTCTCCCTCTCCTTCCCTTCTCTTCCTCTCCCCCCATTCTTGGAGTTTCCAAATGTTCCTCCAGATAAACCCATTAATGGGGGTGGGGGGAGGTTAGGTTATGATTGCCAGCATTGTTTACATCCCCAAGTCTCTGACTCTTGTGATCAAACCCTCCAGCTTGGAAGGGGCTGAGCTCTTGTGCTTGCAACCACCTCCGCCAGATAGCATTTTCCTAAAAGAAAAAAGGGGGGGAACCTCCCATCTCTTTCCATTTCTCTTTCCCCCCTCCCCTGTCCCATTCCTGTTTCCCCCCTCACAGTTCCGTGGAGCATTTCCCGGGACCTGCCAGCATGCAGGGGTGGGCAAAGGGGAAGCGGTGGTCTTCTGTGTGTCTGGAAATTGCATTGAGGCTCTGAAAAGGGCAGAGGGGCACTGCATGGGAGAGGCGGCCAGCCACATCCACACACACACAAGCAGCAACCAGCAAAGGTCAGAAGAAAGTCAAGTGGGTTCCCTTCCTTTCTTTCCAGCAGGGACCACTGCGCACCAGGACCACCCGCAGATCCAGCACATCTCATGTAGAGTTGCTGCTGCCTTTCCCCTGACTGGCAGAAATTCAACAAGTGCAGCGTTTCCCCTGCATTGAAATGCAGTCTATAAGGAGTGCTTCACTTGTTGCTGTCATGCCACAGGCAGCTATTGAAAACCACAGGAGTCCTCCTGAGAAAGATGGCAATCCTGGATGGAAGACTACAGAGGGTGAATTATTATTTACATAGCACTGTGAATGCCCATGGCAGGTTACAGAACAATATAATTTTTTTTTTAAAAAAGGACAAATCTCCATCCAGAGGAAATTACAATCTACATGGGGAAAATGATACAGTATCAGTGTGAGAAAGGAAGCTCCACCCTAACCCTTCAGTACAGAAGGGACAAACTCTTGTGTTCATGTTTGTTTCTTGTTTAACCTCCAAATTCTGCTTCAGTGGAATAGTACTCTTAAAGATAGCATACTGCCCTTTTCTTTCGCAAGGACAGACACAGATACTGGATCCTAGAACCACTGACATTGTCCCTTTGTAGTGTTAACCTCCCCATGCTTAAAAACCAGTATTACATTTGGAATCTTTATTCAGACCATTCATGCAGTTATGTACTAAATAAGGAATAGGGATCAAGGAACCAATTTCAGCTTCATTGTTGAATCTTCCAGTGATAACAAGCAACCCATGACTGGGATCACTGGATGTAAATTAGCTGCCCTTAGTGCAAGATATTTGCAAACCACTCCCTTGCTAGTTCTGCTTCCAGCTAGCTTTCACCTTCAGAAATAAAGGCTCTCAAAATAATCTAACGGGGGGGGGGATTTCCACTCCAACCAAAATTTAGCAACCCCTTGGAATAGAACAATTCACACTTTACCAATAGGGGCTGAATACTATCACAGTGGCTCTTGGGGGGTGCTCCTTAAGATCAACACTTTAAATGAAAAGGTGCTAGGCCAAAGCATTTTTTACACCTAGGCTTTTAACTTTTAATTGTTTTTAAAATCTGCTTTTAGTATGAGGACTATTAACATGATCTGCTAGATTGCTGGATGTTCTATTCTTTGGGATTTTAATGGCTAGTTTTTATTATTTTATTTTGTGAGCTACCTGAAGAGATGGCATATAAATGTTTAAAATAACTCTCAAATTTAAGATTGGAAACGGAAGGCAAGAAGAGGGCAAATCTTCTCTTTCCTCATCTTCCTTCCCTTCCCCTCAGTATTTCTTCACAAACTTCTACAATTAAGCCAAATTACTGTGGTTTCAAATCAGACAATAGTTGCCATTTTATAATAGAACAGTTTTTAAGTTATTTAGGTGTCTAAGATAGATTCTTTGATATTTCTTTTTTCTAGACTGAAGGGAAAAAAAAGTTAATGGCAAAAGCAGACCTTTTTAGATAGACTTCCTCAATGTTAGTATTGTGTGTGTCTGAACAAAACTAAAAGAATGTTTTTAATTCTTCCTAAAATGCATTTATGTTTGAACATTGGTGGGCGCATGGGGGGGCACACCAGAAGGTAGCCTCGCCCAGTGTGCAAAAAAACCTGGCAACCAGCCCTGGGTGGGGATGAGGACAGGAGTATGACAATGATAGGAAGGCTGTGCATTCTGGTATGAACATGTTTAACAGGTGAACTTGCCATATTCAAAGGTCAGATGTAAGCTGATCACCTAGCTTGATCCTGCAGCCACACCCACGCCTAAACAGGTTTGCATTGGGTTTTCACAAAACTGCACAGGTGCAAAAATGTGGCCAGTTCAAACTAAGTGGCAGCCACACTATGGACTAGAGAGAATTGTAAGATTTTATTAAAACACAGCATTTATTTATAACTTTCATATGCCTTGTGATTGCCTATTTAAACAATTGCCTGCTCAGTGATGTAATTATACAGCAAGCATAAAGCAGAGGAAGAACTCAACTGGGCTGTGTGAGAACATACATACATGGAAAGCTGCCTGAGCTGTACTGCATGCTTAGGAAGGAATACAGCGAAGCAACTTGCTGAACAGCCAACACTCAAACCGATCACTGAAAAACCATCTTCCTGTTTGCTATCAGAGAATGTGAGCTAAACAGATTGTGAGCTGAACTGTTATCAAGCATCCCTAGACAAGGCTATTCAGTGGTGAGTAAAACGCATTCTGTGTATGCTTAAAGGTATGTATTCCTTTACACAGGCAGGTTATGACAAAGTGGTTTGCAATTAATTATTCAAAACATGCACCAGGCTGAGTGACTGGATGTTTATTTTCTGTCTCCACGCCCATGCCATCTAATCTGACACAATAAGGTGAGGGGCAACCAGCTCATGACAAGTCAATGAAGTTCTACCTCATGGGGTTTTCAAGGCAGGAGATGAGCAGATGTGGTTTTTGCCTTCTTTGCATAGCAGCCCACCTTCCTATCCAAGTACCAACTCTGCTTAGCATATGAGCTTTAAGAACATAAGAACATAAGAGAGGCCAATGTTGAATCAGGCCAATGGCCCATCTAGTCCAACACTCTGTCACACAGTGGCCAAAAATACCAGGTGCCATCAGGAGGTCCAGCAGTGGGGCCAGGACACTAGAAGCCCTCCCACTGTTGACTCCCCCCAGCACCAAGAATAGAGTGCATCACCCACCCGAGACTGAGAGTTCCTATTTATACTTTGTGGCTAATAGCCACTGATGGACTTCTGCTCCATATATTTATCCAATTCCCTCTTGAAACTGTCCATGCTTATAGCTGCCACCACCTACTGTGGCAGTGAATTCCATGTGTTAATCACTCTTTGGGTGAAGAAGTACTTCCTTTTATCTGTTCTAACCCGACTGCTCAACAAATTTTATGGAGTGCCCACAAGTTCTTGTATTGTGTGAAAGGGAGAAAATGACTTCTTTCTCAACCTGCTCAATCCCATGCATAATCTTATAAACCTTGATCATGTCACCCCTCAGCCATCGTTTCTCCAAGCTAAAGAGCCCCAAGCGTTTTAACCTTTCTTCATAGGGAAAGTGTTCCAACCCTTTTATCATTCTAGTTGCCCTTCTCTGCACTTTTTCCAATGCTATAATATGCTTTTTGAGGTGTGGCGACCAGAACTGTACACAGTATTGCAAATGAGGTCGCACCAATGATTTATACAGGGGCATTATGATACTGGATGATTTGTTTTCAATTCCCTTCCTAATAATCCCTAGCATAGCATTGGCCTTCTTTATTGCAGTTACACATTGTCTAGACATTTTCATTGAGTTATCTACTACGACTCTAAGATCTCTCACTTGGTCAGTCTCTGCCAGTTCAGACTCCATCACCATGTATTTATAATTAGGATTTTTGGCTCCAATGTGCATCACTTTGCACTTGGCCACATCGAACCCCATTTGCCACATTGACGCCCACTCACCCATCCTCGACAGATCCCTTTGGAGTGCCTCACAATCCTCCCTGGTTTTCATCACCCTGAACAACTTCGTGTCATCTGCAAATTTAGCCACTTCACTCCTTACTCCCAATTCCAAATCGTTAATAAACAAGTTAAAAAGCATCGGACCGAGTACTGATCCCTGTGGTACCCCACTGCTTGCCACCCTCCACTGAGAAAGTTTCCCATTTATACTCACTCTCTGTTTCCTATTTACAAGCCAGTTTTTGATTCACAAGAGGACTTGTCCTTTTATCCCATGACTATTGAACTTACTTAGGAGCCTTTGATGAGGAACTTTATCAAAAGCTTTCTGGAAGTCAAGGTAAACAACATCTATTGGGTCCTCCTTGTCCACATGTTTGTTCACTCCCTCAAAAAACACTAACAGGTTAGTGAAACAAGATCTTCCCTTACAGAACCCATGCTGAGTCTGCCTCAATAGATTTTGTTCATCAATGTGCCTACTAATTCTTTCCTTAATAACGGTTTCCACCAACTTACCCGGTATCGACGTCAGACTGACTGGCCTGTAATTTCCTGGATCTCCCCTGGAGACCTTTTTAAAGATGGGAGTGACATTAGCTACCTTCCAGTCCTCAGGAATGGAGGCAGATTTTAAAGAAAGATTACATATTAATGTAAGGAGATCCACAAGTTCACATCTGAATTCTTTCAGAACTCTCAAATGAATGCCATCTGGGCCTGGTGATTTATTTGTTTTTAAATTGTCCATCAGTCAATTTAAAACTTCCTGTCTTGTCACCTCAATCTGATTCAGATCTTTCAAACCCCCTCCCAAAATTGGTGGTTCTGGAGTGGGCAAGCACTTCTCATCTTCCGCAGTGAAGAAAGAGGCAAAAAATGCATTCAGCTTCTCAGCCATTTCCCTGTCATCCTTCAGTAGTCCTTTTTACCCCCAAGGGCCACACTGCCTCCCTGGCTGGTTTCCAACTTCTAATGTATTTGAAGAAAGTTTTATTGTTGGCCTTTATATTCTTTGTGATATGCTCCACATATTCCCTTTTTGCTTGCCTGATCACAGACTTGCATTTTATTTGCCACAGCCTGTATTCCTTTTTATCAAACTCACTGAGACTAGCTTTCCTCCACTTAAAGGAATCCTTCTTACCTTTTACAGCTTCCATTACTTTATTTGTTAACCATGCAGGCTTTTTCCTATACCTATTTGTGCCTTTCCTAACCTGCGGTATATATTTTTTCTGAGCTTCTAGGATTGTATTTTTAAATAATCTCCAAGCTTTCCCAATGGTTTTGACCTTTTCCACTTTTCCTTTCAGTTTCTTCCTCACATGTCCCCTCATACCAGAGAAGTTACCCCTTTTAAAGTTAAAAGTGATTGCGTCAGTCTTTTGGGGCAACTCCCTATTTATACAAATGTTAAACTCAATAACATTATGGTCCCTGTTCCCAAGCGGTGCAATCACTTTTACATCTCTCACGAAGTCTTGGGCGTTACTTAGGACCAAATCCAGGATCACCTCTCCCCTGGTAGGATCTGTTACCATCTGTTCCATAGCACAGTCACTGAGAGTGTCTAGAAACTCAATCTCTTTTTCCCGACTTTGAGCTTTGATGAGACCAGGCTAGTCTGGGCCATTGCAAATGGAAGAAGCAATTCCACCTCAGTTTAGTTTTTTGCCCAGTGTTGCCACTTATCATTGTGGTCATTAAAGAGAACAGAAACAAACAAGAAAGAACCCAAAGATCAGGGGGAAAAGGTGACGGGAAAAAGCAGAAGAAAATTAATTTGGCCAGGAATTGGTTAATTGACTCACACATGAAACTGCCTTATAATGAATCAGACCCTCGGTTCATTAAAGTCAGTATTGTCTACTTAGACTGTGGCAGCGGCTCTCCAGGGCCTCAGGCAGAGGCCGTTCACATGACCTGCTGCCAGATCTTTTTAACTGGAAATATTGGGGATTGAACCTGGGACCTTCTGGATGCCAAGCAGATGCTCTGCCACTGAACCACAGGGTCCACCCCCCCTTTAGCTCAGCTCCATCCAACTTACCCCCCCATTTCTTTCAAAGCAATTGGGACAAAACCTGCTTGGATGGTTTCTGTTCTATATCTGCAACAAAAGGGGCTAAAGACTTTTTGTTAAATGAAAGCTGGAACTTAAGAGCTGGTGCATAACATAATTCTGGAGGACACTCGCTAAATGCTCCATAGTAGCTTCAGACTTACTTCTATTTGACAAAATTATTCAAATATACTACTAGAAAAATGGTGAGGCTAACTTTGCAATACATGATGTGATGGCACAGCTGATGTAGTGATAGAATTTAGTGACATTCCCATATGTTTACCTGTATTATGCAACTGGCAGTTTGGGGACTTGCACTAAGACTATATGAGCTTAGTTAGTCCTAGATCAAGGCTTAGAGACTGCCATACAAAATGTTTTAGTTGCTTTCATATTAAAGTTGTTTGAAGTCACTCCTCATTCTGCTAGTTTGTGGATCTAGAAATCTTACAGTTGAAATTAACCAAACTCTGTAGGAAGATGTCACTTAACACAACTTCTTATGTGGTTCCACACCCATGTTTTTGCATTAGAAGTGGCTACTTAAATACATTACTGTTTGTGAAAATCAAGGTTTAGTATTCCTGTACTGAGTGAGCTAGCCACTCTCTTGTGGTAGTGCAACATTTGGGAACACTGTTCTTTAGATACATAGACAAATTTGAACGTACGTGTAAGTCAGAACTGGTCATAGAGTATGGCTCAACAGATATGTGAAATGGAGCTAGGGATAGACAGGAGTGATTTCTTTACACCTTGAATGGAGACTGAGGTCCGCAGAAAAATCTGAAATCTAACAAACATTCATGTATAATTCATTCAAAACATTTATTAGCTACCTTTCTTCCTTAGAGAACTCAAGGCAGCTTACAACATACATAAAATAGAATACATAAAAACTAAAATTTAAAATCACAATTTAGGACAGCTATTAACTTAATCAAATGCAGTCCTAAATAAGAGCATATTCAGCTACCTCCTACAAAACCGAGAGTGAGGAGGCCAGGTGCACCTCCCTGGGGAGGTTGTTCCATAATAGTGGGGCTACCACTGAAAAGGACCTCTCTTGTGTACCCACCAAACGGGTTTCTTTGATTGATGGGACAGTCAGGAGGACTTCTTCCTGTGATCTTAATCACCAGGCAGGAACATATAGGAGATGATGGTCCTTCAGATACCCTGGTTCCAAGCCATGTAGGGTAGGGTTGCTAGGTCGGATTTTTCTGCCAGGGGAGGTGGGAGTGAGTTTTCCAGGAGTGGGGAAGCAGAGCAAAGTTGCCATATGTGATGGCATCACGTGGTTACCGTAGAGTTTCGGCCAAAAGGCTAGAGCATTGCTGCATGACATTCCCAGTGTGATGATGTCACTTCTGCATGTTATCACGTCAATGTGCCTGTTCAGGGTTGGAGCCCCAGAAATCGGAGGAACCCCCACCAGTACCAGGGGTCTGGCAATCCTAATGTAGGGCTTTAAAGGTCAAAAACAAGAAGAAGAGGAGATTGGATTTATACCCTGCCCTTCACTACCCAAAGGAGTCTCAGAGTGGCTTACAATTCCTTTCCCTTCCCTCCCCAGAACAGACACCCTGTGAGGTAGGTGGGGCCGAGAGAGCTCTCTGAAGAACTGTCTTTGAGAGAACAGCTCTGCAAGAACTTGTGACTGACCCAAGGTCACACCAGCAGCTGCATGTGGAGGAGTGGGGAATCAAACCCGATTCTCCCAGATTAGAGTCTGCGTTCTAAACCACTACTCCAAACAACACCTTGAACTGGGATCAGGAATGGATCAGTAGCCAGTGTAATTGTTGTAATATTGGGGTTCCATGCTCCCAACCAGCAGTCTAGCCACAATGTTCTGCACAAACAGCAGTTTCCAAACACTCTTCAAGGGTGGCCTCAAATACAGTGCATTGCAATAGTCCAGTCCAGATGTAACTAAGACATGAGTTGCTGTGGCTAGATCTGACTGAACCAGGAATAGATGCAGCTGCCAAATCAGCTGAAGCAAAAGCACTTCGAACCACCACAGTGACCTGGTTCCCTATGATAGTAAACTGCTGTGCTGACTGAGCAGCATTCCCATGCTGTGAGCCTGACTTTCAAGTGGAGTGTAACCCCATCCAAGTTGGGAGATATCTGAAGTCCTCGGTCTGCCTTTCTATTAACCTAAAGAACTCCCCCAAATAAAATTCCCACTGAGCTCTCAGCCACCACTTTGGAAGCTGCTAGGCAACAACAACATTGCTGAGACTGCCAAACCTTGGTTTCTGTAATGCAAAGGCATGGGGGGGTAGGGGTGAACTTGAAGGCCAGAACACCTCTGGAAAGGGCCACTTTCCCTTCCCCTGTCATATTCTCTGATGGAGGAGAACTCACTGGGGACAAGTCCAGCAGTAACCACTGAAGACTCACTACCTGCACTACGGGGCCTGGCCTGGTGATGGTGGTGGCAGCCACAACACAACCAGGCCAAGTTTGGTGGCAGCCACTGTACAACTGGTTCCAGTCCAGAAGTGGCACATGCCACAGCACAACTGGGCCTGGTCTGGCAATGGCAACTGCCATAGCACAACTGAGTCTGGCCTGGCACTGGCAGTTGCCTCACAACAAGATAACAATACAGCCAGCCTTTTCTATGAGAGATGCTGCCAGGAAGAAGGAAGGAGGAAAAGTGGCTGAAGTCAGGGGAGTAGATAATGGGTGGGTTGGCTGGAAGACGAGAAGGAAGCAGGAAAAGGGGAGAGGCTGAAGGGGCTGCCAGGAAATGGAAAGAGGAAATAGTGGGGGAGGGGGATACAGGGGAAAGTGAGATGTCCCTCACAAGTCCTTACAGGCTCCCAGCTTGTGTACACACACACACACACACACACACACACACACAAACTGCTTTGACTCACAAAATATTATACCCTACTCTTTAAGGACTCGAATTTTGTTCAACACACACACAAATGTTTTGCAAACTGCCCTGGCATACCATATCCTTAAGAACCAACTCTGTAACAAGTACCACTTCCTGATTAAATGCTTCTAACATTTATGAACTATTACCTAAAACTAGAAATGAGGAAAAAAACACCTTTCAATCCTACACTTATTTATAGTAAACCATGCTGTGATAAGCAACACTGCATTTGTACATAATATACACCCATAGCATGATTAAAACTTACTAAAATTGTCTTTTATCTGCTGCATATTAAGCAAGATGGCAATATTATAATCTTTGTATTATGGCAATACTGTAATTATGAGTAATACTCACCTAAAATTTGGAGTACAGAATCTATTCTACACTATGTGTGTAAAATGCTGCCAAGTTGCAGCTGATTTATGGCAACCCCAAAAAGGGGCTTTCAAGGCAAATGAGAAGGAGAGGTGGTTTACCATTGCTTTCCTCTGCAGAGCCTTCCTCAGTGGTCTCCCTTTCAAGTACTGACCCTAATTAGCTTCTGAGATGTGACGAGATTGGGTTATACCATGCCACATCACCTCCATTCTACACTATATCTGATGGAAAATTATCCAGGAAAAATTCCCACTAGACCACCAAATTTTATCATGTAAATGAAGCCTAAGATGTTCTTGATGTTTGCAATCCCTTTCTTAAAAATGGTGAAGAAATTCATAAAGAATTTCTTCACCATTTTCTTCCTAACCTAAATCTGTTGTTGTTCAGTCGCACAATTGAGTCCGACTCTTTGCAACCCCATGAACCACAACACGCCAGGCCCTCTTGTCTTCCGTCGTCCTCTGGAGTTTGCTTAATGTCATGTTTATTGCCTTGATAACACTAACCATTTTATCCTTTGCCGTCCCCTTCTTCATTGACCTTAATTCTTTCCCAGCTTCAGGGTCTTCTCCAGTGAGTGCTCCCTTTTCATTTGGTGGCCAAAGTATTAACTAGCCTTCCTGCCACATAAAGGTGTCTGTGACTTAGGACGAGCCTTTACCTCATCTCCTTTATTTCAAAATGTGTGTATCTAGCTTTCTAAAAGAGGAACTACTGGATACCTAACAGACATTGATACTATTCTTAGCACATGCAGCCTTATCAGAAGTCACACTGGTGACAATATGCTATTGTTGTAGGTAAAACATTTCAATGTTGTTTAGAATTAAACACTCTTAACCTGACATGGTCACAGTCCATATGACACCACAAACTTGCAGACTTCAAAATGAAAGCCTTTTTTCAGATACTATGTAGCATGAAGAATACCAAGAAAGGATGACTAAGAAAGCTGACAGCTACAGCAGAGGTTCAAAATTTTGTTATGTACAACATGATTTTTAATACATGTTTCTGTAACCTTTGAACAGTTCAACGATTTTACCTGGCTGCAATGAGATCAAGAAGGTGCTGCCATCTGTCATTGACTTTGCCAAGTTTATACTCAATCTCCAGAGCTTTGCTTTCATGGCTTGCTTTAGCAAGTCGCTCGCCCATTTGCTGTAGCTGGATTTTATTATCTTGTGCAACTGCAATTTCATCTTGATAATCCTGGATGACACAAGGATACACAGACGGCTTACTCAATACACCTTCCTGCTCAGAACTATAATAAACAGGCGCTTCATAACGCTTGATGGGAGAAGTTCAACAAAAATAATACTTATATGCAAATAATGCCACTACATATATTTTTTATCATTTAGAAGCTGTTTGCAAGAGATAATGGCTTGAGATAAATAAGTGTACAGCAGGAACTAAAGTGTAAATGCAAATGGTTACATTAAATTCTGTTCAAGTGTTCACTAACCTAGTATCACTATCACTTCAGGCTTTGATAGACTGAGAATACTTGTAGAAGGTAAGAACCTCATCCTGAGAACATAATCAGAAGCACTTTACCTTTTTAAGCTTTTCTATCATTTCCTCAATGAGGATATCTCCATTCTGGGACACTTTGCTCTCCATCTGTGTCAACCATTCACAGAGCTCTTTGTTCTTCTCACTGAAGACTGCCCACTCATTCAGTCTCTCGCTCACTTGCTGCCATCTCAAGGAAACCTTAACATGTAATGCGGGAGGAAATAACACAGTCAGATTTTGATGATGAAAGAACTCCTAGTATCATCTGAATGCAGTGCAACATGGTTATCTCTGAAGCAAAAGAGAAGTGGATCTATAGCCTTGCAAGACTGCTTTAACAGTGTGAAGTTCATTGTTAATCTCCAATTACTTCTGGGTCAAATCCCACTTAAGGTAGGAAGGCACAGACAAAGACTGGAGCTCACAAGGTTGAGCTGCCATTTCCAATAATGATAGCTTTCAGCACTGTAGAAAAGGTTAGTTGCCATCCTATACTAGATGGAGGCCAAAGTAAGGGTTTAGGACATCCCCACACAAATTGGTAAAAGTGTGCCCTGGAGCCACATGGGGCTCACTTTCAACTTCTGTATTTAGACATCCATGCTGGATGTGGTGCAAATGTCCAGAACTGTACGCTGCTTCTAGAAAGTAACTTTTATATAGTGCTGCCCCACTTAAGTACCTAATCTGCCTATATGATAAAACTGGTGCCAAGCGACATTTCACACATAATGTAGAGTTTTTCCTCTAAATTTACACTGAATACAGAACACAGCTAATCACACTTCTTTGACAAATGTACCTGCCTTCACAATTCATATTTTAGGTGTACACTGACAAAATTTTCAGTGTATATTAAAGTGTAACATATAAATTGGTCCTTATAATGAAACATAATTGAGAACTTTCCTACAGATCATGGTCAGTCTAGCCTAAAATGCTTTCCTGGAGCTATATGTCATTTGCTTTGCTAAGTTTTTTTTTCTATCTTTGCCTTATGGGCTGTTTTGAAAATGCATGGCACACTAATGCAATACAATACTGAATTCATAAACTGTGCAAACGCTAGTTATATTGACCTACTTTGCACTCCAGCCAGATGTCCCTGGAATATTAATTTGACAAATGTGTCCTTTTTTGGTACAACATAGCTAAAGAGATAACTGATTATACACAAAAAAACAGTAGGCAGTAAGGAAAGACTCGTAGAGACAAGAAGACAGCAAAATAAAAAGGCAATGGATGTCTTGCAAACAAAAGATCCCTGAACATGAGACCATGACTCCATTCTCATCTTAATTTGTGGACTAAAAGAACATTGGATAGATGCAAACAGGTCTTAGAAAGAAACTACCACTCATAAGCCCTCCTAATTTTCAAGATAATTGCCTAACAACCATTCAAGAAAATCCTACTTACTGCAGCTGTTTCTTCTTTTCTCTAAAGTTCAGGTCTTTCTGAATTTACATGAGCATCTCAGCTAAGGAAGTGAATACTTACAAAATGACTGCAGGCTCTTATTTGTAGGGCTGGGTTTTTTGCTTTGTTTTTTAAAAAAGACAGAAATCATACCACATTTCCTTTTGTGGTTCTCTAAGTGCTAGCATTGGAACAAGGAGGTGTCTAGCTACTCTGCTTGTAAACTTTGCTGTAGCATGTAAGCTGGCCACCATCAGAAGGTAGAATGCTGATATAAGCCACTGATCACAGCCAGCATGGCACTTCTTGTGTTTCTAATCTAATGAATAAAAATGGTTGGCTTCCTGGTTAAGTACAACAGTCTGGAACATCCTACTGGCTGCTAGTTGTGCTATAAATTAATGACAGTCCAAACTGTACTCTGTTTTACAGGTTATAGTGCAGTCAGAGCTTTGTACAACAAAAGCAGCATTTTGAGCAAGCTCTGCTTGTATCTGGCAACACAACCTCATAACCTCTTCTTTCAATCTTGCTTTGAAAATTAGCAGTTTATTTGTTGAATCTCAATATGTATTGAAGTAGCCCCTGTTCCACATCAAAACACAACACTTCAGCCATTGTTTTGCACCGGTTCTCCACTCTAGCCCCAAAGGTCTTATTCTTTTAGCCTTCACTGCTACTTTACCTGGTGACACAACTCTTCCCACTGTCTGTGCAGAAGTTCAATGCGCTCGTTGAGAACCAAGATATCATCTGCACTGATGTAAGTGGACATGTTCTCCTTTAACACAATCAGGTGGGCAAGATCATCTGTCCATCCCTCAGCAGCACTCTCTAGCTCCTAGATTTCAAGAAGAAATTAGTATAGGGAGTTTTCAGTGCAATCCTAAGAACTCTTCCCCAGGGGTAAGCTCCATTGAAAAGACATGAGTAGGATTCTGAGCAGACCTGCTTTGGATTGCTCTTGTTAGGTTTATTTGTGCTTTTGATAATTTTGTACAGTAATGTAGAAGAGAAACAGTTCTCTAAAACGCAAACCAAATCAACAGTATTTGAAAGAAAAAAAATGTTTTAAGCTTCTTGCCATCTTTTGATTCTCTGGCCCAGTTCAAAGTGGTATCTATGAGGAAGTTGCTCCTGAAATTGCTTCCACAAAGATCAGGTCTCCAAATGGCTGTAGAAATGTCTGTATCTGCTTCTGTGTGGGTCTATGGGGTTGTGCGGCAAGTATGCTCGCCCACTCTATACCTCTTAGCTTCCCATTGGTCAAGTAAAGGAACTGCAACCTAGATATGGTTGAGAAAAGGGTCTCTTAGTTAGTTTGTTTATTTATTGAATTTATTAACCACCCTCCTTAGTAGGACTAGACTCATGGCGGTGTACGACATAATCAGATAAAATAGTGCTTAATTTAAGATCAGGCTAAAACATGTCAATGGATAACAGTGACTGATAGGAAAAAGCAAATGGGATCTATATGTCAACATATGGAGGGAGGGGTTAGTGGAACAAATATGCCTTCAGCACAGATTATGCATGGTTTATTAATGGCAATTCTTATATTGTTGTTTTTATGATTTTATTATATTGTTTTTATCTTGTGAGCTGCCTCAAGTAGGTCTCTAGAAAAGTGAAATTTTCTAAATAAATCAATTTCTGCTTTGTATGCCCTCACTTTCTGAGGTCAAGTGGATAAGCACCAGAGACAGGGCCTTCTTAGAGGTGACACAAGGACTGCCAGGCCAAGCCTGGCAACAGGCAGGAGGTTTGGGGGCATGGATGGAGTTGGGGGAGGCAGTGGCATGAATAGGAGACATCACTTCTGAGGAA
Organism: Gekko gecko; assembly: GCA_029375565.1. Lineage (NCBI taxonomy): Eukaryota > Metazoa > Chordata > Lepidosauria > Squamata > Gekkonidae > Gekko > Gekko gecko. Next base: position 143,110,531 of record JAPDNY010000001.1, on the reverse strand, counting down.
ACCCTGGATGCGAGGTTAGTAGCTCTAGAAATTGTAAAACCATAGTTTCTGGAGATTCCTAGGGCTACTGCCATCACATCCGAGTTTCCCCCCAAAGTGATGTGATCACACTCACAAATGCCAGTGAGTTTTTAAAATCTCCCATGCCATTTGGAACAGCAGTGGGCAACGGGAGCTCAAAGCAGGGGATACCCCACTCCCGCTGTGGGCTTAGCAGGCTTGGGTGGCACCTCAGTTGTGGAATTCTCTCCTTGGTGCCAAACTTATTATCTTAGCTTCCAGGCTTACATTCATATTTTTTCAGGCCTTTTGGATACTTCTCTTTCTCCTCAGAATTTTATTTGCCATTCTAAATTATACACATATATAATTTAAATGTTTTCTTCTTGTTTCTTAACTTCTGATATTTATATGGTTTAAATGATGTTTACTTTAATACTTAATCTCAGGGTATTTTAATAGTTTTCCATCCTCACATTACTGTTATCTTTTTTAACTGCTATTGCCTCTTTCTTGCAGTTTTATGGGTTAGATTGTTATTTATCTTGCTGTGAGCTGCGTTACAGACGTTTAGCTGGAGAGGCAGGCTAAAAATGTTTCTAAAAAAAACACAAATAATCATATTTATTAGCTGGGAGGACAAAGTACAGTTGTGGCCTGAAGCATTAGTAAGCTATGATTCAAAACCTGACCAAAAAAAAATTACCTAGTAAGGCCTAATAAGCAGGTAAATAAATGCTCAAGCTAGGATTGCCAGAGCCAGGTGGAGCCTGAGGAGGGAGAGGTTTGGGGAGGGGAGGGACTTCAATGGGGTATAATGCCATAGAGTCCACCTTCCAAAGCAGCCATTTTCTCCAGGTGAACTGATCTCTGTCTCTTGGATATCAATCTTAATAAGTGGGAGATATTGGGCTACCACCTCAAGGTTGGCAACCCTAGTTCATACTGGTCACTAACAAAGCAAGATGAGATACTTAGCTCTAATATGATGCAATACTGGGCATAAACAGACTATTCAAATACAAGAATTGGAGCAATTCAGCAGTGTGGCACTTTAAAGACATGACAACCACAACACAGTCTGCTACTTCAGTGCAAAATCTTCTTGCATGTCAGTATACTTCTACAGCAAATGTGGTACAAAATTGTGTGACAGGCTTGCCCTGCTTGCCTTAAAAACATTGCTATTGCTGTCATGTTATTACAACTATGTACACTTTAGGAATCCGAGGGTATTCTGCCTGATTACTTACCTTGCAACGAATCTGTTCTGTATGGAGTTCATCATGATGGTCTGGCAATGGTAGGGAGAGTTTCTTCTTGAAGGATTTTAGTTTCTCCTGGGAATCTGCTATGCCCTTTTCACATTTTTCCCAATCCTAAATGGGGGAAAATACCTAAATTTAGTTTTTCTGGGTGAAAGCACGGGGGTAGAATAAAGGAAACAAAGCTGATGAAGTGTGCATGCACACAAAAGCTTATACCCAGAATTAAATTTTGTTGGTCTGGATTCAAACCTTGCTCTGTTGCTTCAGACCAACACAGCTACCCACATAAATCAAAGCTCAGTATCTTTATAATAATTTAACATCAAGCAGGAACGTTTACTCAAATACTAGGAATATCTGTGTATTTATAGCTAAATCTATGCAAATGGGTGATGCCATTGCACCAGGCACAGCAGCGTCAATGGGGTTACTGGGGGAGGGGCTCTCACCGCTGGCCAGCTGGGTGGCAGTGGATGGGGCCCCTCGAAAGCAGGCAAACCTCAGCCCCCATTGGAGGGATGGCAACCCTAAAACTAAACGTATCTGAAACATGGAAAATGGTATCATTTATTCTCCCTCTGAGGCGGAGGCCATCTTGTGGGTGATTCCCAGCCATCACTCAGGGAGGCAGGACTAAACAGAACTTCCTGTTTCCTGTGGTGGGAGTCACCCTAGATTCAGTTTCTTTTCCTGCCTCAGTAGGGAGAGCAGCTAGGTTTAGGCTTTGCCTTATCCTTCCTACTACTCTGAATCCTTTCTCTTCTTCTCCCTCTGCGTTTAACTTGTCTATCCTGTCTAATCTTCACAAAAAGCAAAAAAAGAAGAAGACGTTTCTCCTCCTCCTTGCCTATCCCCCCCCCTTCTTCTATTGAAGACATGGGGCCAGATCTAAGTGCCCTTTTCCTTTCTAAGAGCACTCTCTCCAGCCTTTATGGCAACAATGGAGGACAACAATGGTTTCCTCTCCACACCGGAGAATGATGCACCCAGAAATGGAGGCGCAGAAAGTGACTGCGCGGCCCAAAAAAGGACCGCAGCCGCGGCAGAAGGGCAAGGAGGCAACGATGAGGCAAGGCGTGCCAAAATACGCACATTTATGGAGTCCGCGCTGGCTCCGGTGGCCATTTTAAAATCCTCAGGCCGGCATGCCGAGGAAGACGGGAGCAGCCATATGCGCACATTCCCGCAGCCACAATGCCCCGAAAATTATGGGCGACAAGATTATCCCCAGCGATATAGAGGAAGGGGAGTTCTCTTCTAATGAAGAAGAAGAAAAGAAGCCTGCTCCCACAGAAAAATCCTTTAGATTCTTTAAGGGAGAGGATATTTCCTATTTACTTTCCAAAACACTCTCTGTACTCCACATTCAGGGTTCCCACCCTATCGAAGGCAAATTGCCAGATGCACAGAACCAAAGGGAAGGTTCTGAAATTACAGATGAGTTTTTTCCTCCTGTTGATTATTCCGAAATGGCCTTTCCCTTCCCTGATTTTTACGCCAGAAAAATAAAGACAGAATAGGTAAGACCTTTAGCTAACAGACCCGTCCTGGGAGCAATTAGGAAACTGTACCCCATATCATCTTCTGCTTCCAGTATATTGCAGGTACCGACAGTGGATGCGCCAGTGGCAGCTTTACAATCCTCTGGTCTGGTTTCTGAAGATGGTTACAGCAATATAAAGAACAACCTCGACAAGTGAGCAGAATTTGCCCTACAGAAGGCTCACAAAGCCAATGCCATGGCTATTAAGATGTCTTCAGCAGCCTCTATTGTATCTAGAGCTACCATCGTATGGTTGAGAAAGCTGATACAGCTTTTGCCTGATAACAACCTCAGGCTGATGGAAGGAGCAAATAGAATCCTGAAGGCAGTGTCCTACACTGCTGACGCAATCTTGGACTCCATGGTATGAGCATCAAAGGCCTCTACAGCTGCTGTTCGCCCCATGGTATGGCTTCGAGCCTGGCCTGCTGACTATCAGTCCAAACCAATTGTCTCTGCCTATCCATTTCAAGGCGACAAGTTTTTTGGAGAACTGTTAGAATGGATCCTCGTGGAAACCCGAGATAAGAAAAAGGCTCTTCCCAAGATGGTCCGCCTGGGAGAAAAAGGGGTTCCTCATTCCTCTTCTTCATCTTCCTTCTGCACTCAGCACACACTACCTAGGTTCCGTCAAGATAGGAGACCTCCTTAGAACAACAGTAAGCAGTCCTTTCATAGGGGAGGCTTTTCCAATCGATTCAATAGACCTAATACCAGCAGACGGCTACAAAATTGAGTTCTGGACGTTTCCCCCTTGCCGTTTCGTAACGTCACCAGTTCCCAAGAACTCACAAAAAAGAGACAGAACAAAATCAGTGATTCTTCATTTGTTAAGTATTCAAGCAATAGAAAAAGTACCTGTGCAGGAGATGGGAACAGGAGTATATTCCATCTTCTCCACTGTCCCCAAAAAGAATGGGGACTGGCGAGCGATCTTAGACTTGAAATACGTAAACAAATTCATAGAGCCCAAGCATTTCTGGATGGAGACACTCAGATCCATCTCAGAGTCCCTGCAACCCGGGGAGTTTCTCACCTCTATAGACTTGACCGAAGCCTACATGCACATACCAATTTTTCCACCCCACAGGAGATTTCTGAGGTTCAGTGTGGAAGAAGAGCACTTTCAATTCAGAGCTCTTCCATTCGGTCTCTCCTCAGCCCCCAGGATGTTCACCAAGGTACTAGTCCACCCGATTGTTGTGCTTCGGGAGCAGGGGATTCACATTCACCCCTATTTAGGTGACTGTTGATTCAATCCAAAATGAGAAAATTAGCTCTTCAGGACACGGAGAAGACTATACAATGCTTAAAAGAATTTGGATTCGGACTTCTGGTCGGGGAAAGATGGCGATTTGAAGCACCCTGTAATCACTCAGGGTGGACGGCCATCCTTTTTGACAGTTTGGGCAGTTTCCGTGCCCAACGCAGCTTACCCCAGGCAGGGGTAAGATGAGCAAGCATCGAAGACCCAAGAGAGAGTTGAGATTGGCGAGAGATAAGCCCCGGAGGGTGCTTGTTCCTCGCTTTGATTTCCTCTCAGAAGCGGGCGTTGCACTCATCTCTACAGGTACGAGCCGGGCTGGAATTCCAGCTTAAAACCGCCACCCCCCGATCTCTTAAGACAAGAAGGAAAAAGTATAAAGGAAGAAGCATTGCGTACACCTGGAGGAAACAAAGAAGGTAACTAAAAACCGTTTTGCTTACCGGGACTAGTAAGGAGTGACTTTTTAAAACAACCGGAGAAGCGCTTAGAGCAAAAGAATACTGACTGTGTATTTTCCCATTAAGAAAAGTCGCATATTAAAGCTAAGAACACTAAAAGAAAAGTTTGTTTACCATTCCTGTGGCTTGCGGAGTGATAAGGAGCTGGGAACTGCGCTTGTTACCACGAGATTTGCTGGCTGGGAAGTCCCGATCGACAAAGCGCATAACCGGAAGTGATGACCGTAATTAGAGGAGACAAGAGGACTCTAGCGGACGGGCTTGAGGAGGACTTGTCTCTAAAAAGGAAGTGACATTCCGGAAACACTGGGGGACAAGAGTAGCAGACGGACCGGAACCACTGGGGGACAAGAGAAGTAGACGGACCGGAAGAAACACCAGGAAGTAGTTGATTTTGATCTTTTACCATAGAGAAAAGACGCCCGCCATTTTGAGGAGGACTAGTCTGTTTAAAAACTTTAAACTGAAATTGCCAAGTTACTAGCCAAATTGATGAAGCGAAAATAAGGCGATTCGGTTAGGCGTTTGAAGCACAGAAGATTAAGGTTATTGGATCCTATTTGCTACAAGTTTTGTTACTTGCTAACGGGACTGTATTGGGCTGTCTAGTTTGGTGGACTGAGTCTTTAAAAACGGATCTAAGGTTAAGACAAAGAGCGGACTCGTGGTCCTCACCGAGAATGTCAACGAAAAAAGATAAGGACTGACAATTGGCTATAGAGGCAATGGAGAAAAGGATGATGGAGGCGATATAGGGATTAGGGAAACAAATGGAGACAAACTTAGACAAAGGAGTTACTGAGCTTAAGAATGAGTTTAAAAATGAGATTGCAGGTATTAGCAAAGAGTTACAGAGTCTTGCACAAAAATCTACTGATACAGAGAACAAGATGCAAATGATGGAAAAGAACGTTCAGACAGTGACAAAAGAGACCTATAGAATTGATATAATGATGGAATACAGAGGAATGGAGACACACCTCAGGTTGAGAGGTATTGAAGAAAGCTTGAATGAGGATATCTACAAGATAATTACTGAAGCTTTGTCAGATTATTTAAAAATTGAGGAAGAAGAAGTGAAGTACAATATTGATTTGATCTACAGCGTGAATTCACTATATGCCCAGAAGAAAAATTTACCAAGAGACATAATAGTCCAGTTTGTAACCAAGAGAATGAAAGAGGAGATCTTCAGAAAACAATTTCAAAATCCATTAGCAATTGACGGGAAAAGAATTTTGAAAGAGCTGCCAAAGGCAATTATCCAAGAAAGAAAGAAATTCAAGCAGCTGACAGACAAGCTGAAACAAAAGAATATGAGGTTCAGATGGGAAATTCCACAAGGACTGAGTTTCAGCTTCCAAGGAACGAGGTACGCGATTAAGGATCGTGACCAGATGGTGAAATTTATAGTGGACAATGTAAAAGAGTTTGGGGACAAATAAAAGTATACCAACATGGATTACAAATTTATTTCTTGGAATTTAAATGGACTAAATTCACTCAATAAGAGAAAGATAATTAGGCATTAGCTGGAAAAACAAAAGTGTAATTTAATTGGCCTCCAGGAAGTTAATATCAAGAAACAGGATTATAAATTTTTAATTAACAAGAAGTTGGGTGAAGAATTTGCTTCATTGGCAACGAAGAAAAAGATAGGAGTGGTATTGTATATTAAGAAAGAGCTGGAACCCAAAGAAATTTTTAAGGACAATGAGGGAAGATATATAGCTGTGGAAGTTGTTTTACATGACAAAAAAACATTGGTGGTTAACATATATGCACCAAATGGATCAAAAGATAAATTTTTCAGAGACTTGATGCTGGAACTGGACCAAGTGACTTATGACCGAATTATTTTGATGGGAGACTTTAATGGGACGATCAGTAACAAATTAGACCGGAAAACAAAAAGACCAAATGAAAAACTGGGGAAACTCCCGAAGGTCTTTTTCGAATTAGTGGAACAAGAAAATTTGGAAGACGTATGGAGAAAATGGAACCCTAAAGGTAAAGATTATACTTTTTACTCTAGCAGACATGACTCCTTCTCCAGGATAGATACAATATGGATGTCAGGAGAACTTGCATTTAAAACACGTAAAGTTGAAATAATGCCAAGGATTAATTCGGACCATAATCCACTATTATGGATATCCAATCAAAGAGAAAAACAATTTAGATGAAGGCTGAATGAAGACTTATTGGACAAACAGAACATAATTGAAAATCTACGTAAAGAGACAAAATATTTTTTTCAGACAAATTTAAACCAAGATTCCCATATCCAAATGGTGTGAGATGCATATAAAGCTGTGTCGAGGGGAATACTAATTGCGTGGAATGCCAAAGAGATAAAAGAAAAGAGAGCACAACAGAGATACCTTGTGGAACAGATTAAAATGAAAGAGAATGAATTAAAAAAAAGACCAGGAAAAAAGAAAATATTGAGAGAGATACAAATTTTACAAGACCAATTAAATGTTATATTGAATCAAGAAGTTTACTGGAATTTAAAGAAACTTCAACAAAAATCTTGTGAAGGAGCTAATAAACCAGGAAGATATTTAGCTTGGCAACTTAAGAGAAGAAAAGTAAGAAAGATCATAAGCCAACTTGTGACAGGAGATAAAGAAATAGTGGACTGCAAAGGGATAAAGAGAGAATTTTTAAAATATTATGCAAAACTCTTCCATGTAAATCCGACAGATCAAGTGAAAGTCCAGGAATACTTGCAGAATTTAAAAATGGCTGGCCCTGTTGGAGAAATGAAAGAAATGCTTAACAACCCCATTACTACAGAAGAAATTTATAAAGCGATTGAAGATGTCAAATTGGGGAAAGCTCCAGGCCCGGATGGCTTTTCAGTCAAATTTTACAAAAAATTAAAAGAGGAGATAGCCTCTGTTTTTCAAACTTTGTCAAATGAAATCAGAGATATGGGGAAAATACCAGATTCGTGGAAGGAAGCAACCATCTCTCTGATTCCAAAAGAAGCACAAGATTTAACAAATGTGAAGAACTATAGACCAATTTCGTTACTGAACAATGATTATAAGTTATTTGCCAAAATCATAGCTGAGAGACTAAAAACATATTTGAGAGGCTTAATTGCGGGAGAACAAGCTGGATTTCTACCTGATAGACAAATAAGGGATAACATCAGGTTGGCTGTAGATGCGATTGAATACTACAATAAACATCCAGAAAAGGAGGTTGGTTTTTTCTTTGTGGACGCAGAAAAAGCGTTTGATAATTTGAACTGGGATTTCATGTTTAAAGTTATGGAAAAAATGAATATCAGTGAGCCTTTCTTGAAGATAATCAAGGCAATATATTCTGAACAAAAAGAAAAGATAGTGGTCAACAATGAAACAACGGATTTTTTTAAAGTGCAAAAAGGAACAAGGCAAGGTTGCCCACTTTCTCCATTATTGTTTATATGGATTCTAGAGGTTCTGCTTCGGAACATTAATGAAGATAAAGCAATTAAAGGTCTGACTACAAAAGGATTTACATACAAGTATAGAGCCTTTGCAGATGATGTTATGTTTATAGCAGAGGAACCACTGAAAACCATACCACTTTTACTACAGTAAATAAAAGAATTTGGAGACCTAGCAGGTTTTTATGTAAATAAACAGAAATCCAAAGTAATGTGTAAAAACATGACGAGCCCTAAACAAATGGAGTTGCAGAGACTTACAGGCTGTGAAGTAGTGAGAAAAACTAAATACCTAGGCATAGAGGGATCTGTTGAGACATGAAGGGAAGCTATTTGTGTTAAAGCCAGAAAGTGATCTTGACTTTAAATATGATTGGTTGCGGTATAGACAGATATTGGATCTATATAAGTCTGATAAAAAAATGGTTGGTTTTAGGGGAGACTATACTGAAATAGAAAAGGTATGGCTGGAGGGAGGGCAGAAAATGATATCGAAAATGTATAAAATTTTGTTAAAATGGTATGCTGAAGATGAGGTGGTTAAAGAGCAAATGATAAAATGGGCAATTAACATGAACAAGGGGGAGTGCGCAGGCACGGCATGGCGAGACACACGTGCTTGAGCGTGGTGGCGGCTTTACGATCTTTAAAGGGGTCCTTTGATCATCAAAGGGACCCCCTGCTGTCCCGGGAAGGGATGGACAGTTGCAAGGGGCTTGATCCGAAACCCCGTGTGAGTTGCAACTCACGGGGTGGGCTGGATTGCCCCCGACGTGGGATCGAAGTCTGGGCTCAGTCTGAGCTGAGCAAAGCCAATGCTCCTGCATCGAAGGGGGGGAAGAGAAACCTTACCGACAAAGCGCTTCTGTGAGTATCCGTGACACAAAATGTGCAGTTTGAAAAGGGCGATTTAATATAATTAGCCCTATAGAAATAGCATAGTGGGGAGGGCTCTCCCCCCTGAAGAAATTAAATGGCTAAAAAGCGAAAGTGGGCTTGGCGAAGCTGGCGTGGAGGGCGAGAGTAAGAGAGAACGCCATCTGAAAAGCACGGAGCGATGGAGGCTGACAGTGCAGTGGGTTTGGCTATAAAACTGTTTGAAGTTTGGCTTCTAGAGGCTTTGGGAAAAGAGTCTTGGCTTCTCCCTGTCTTATGGATTCCCGGTAGTGAAAGTTGGAGGGGACCTGGCCAGGGTGTGAGCTGTTTGGTGACAGTGTAAAACCTGGTGGGAAGGAGAAGGTGGGCAGGAGACCCCTTTGCAGCGCGTTCAACTTTTAACCCTAAAAGGGGTAGGGTAGAAGATCCGAGAAGCAGAGAAGCAGAGGCCCATTTCAGTGCACGCCAATTTTTAACCCTCAGGGCCAGGATGGAAGATTAAGGCATTTACAACATTCACAATTTTTGCTGCAGCGTTTATCCTGATTGAGGTGGGAGTGAAAGACAGACTTGGCTGAAATAAAGTTGGAAAAACCTGGTTGGTGAGAGAACTGTGACTTTAATAAGGCATTTCAGTATTGACTATAGATTGACAATGGGCTTTCTGGGGAGCTTCCTTAGTAATTGGGACCAGTGGTGTTGGTTATAAGCGGAGGACAAAAGTGGGGGAAGGCGGTAAGGCGGCTAGTCTGGGAAAATTGCCAACGGAGGGGTTGTTTTGGTAAACAAAGGAGAGAATAGTGGAAACATTTTCTGGGGATTGTGTCAACGAATATGATAGTCTAAACAGTGCTCATTGTGTCAACTTGGTGGAGATAAAAGGGTCTGGGAACGGGGCCAGAAGGTTGCATTGTTCTTAAACATTAGATAAGGGACAAGAACAAAAAATAAATAATAAAGTGTGAAGATCCTCTGGGTAAGTCAAGAGTGCAAATTTGAAATTAGACTTAAATTAAGAAATATGGCTAGCGGAGGAAGCAGAAAACCGTCCCTGGTTTCTCCTGGAGCTCCTGGCTCTGCAACAGGGAAGCTAGGGGGTGTAGGCCAGAAAGAACCCCAAAAGGAAATGCAAGCTGTGGTTCAAGCCACTATCCTAAGCACAATTAATGACGTTATAGGCCGATTAAAGTCAGCATGGAAGAAATTCGAAATTCCGTTCCACAAGCGATTGTTCCTGTGAATCAAGCTATTCAGGAGGTGAGGGATATGATCCCCCAAGTGGCAGTCTCGATACAGAATGCGATGAAGGATATCACGGAGCAGTTCACTAAGAGTTTACAGCTGTTGCAGAAACAAATAGCAGATAACACAACAAAAATAGTGACGCTAAGTAATACGGTGGAGGAAGTGGAAATGAAGACAAAACTGGTGGGAAGGAAGGTCCAAGAAAATGAAGAGAAACAATCGCTACTGGAGCAAGATGTGATGAGACTTCAGGTGGAGAGAGCAGCATTTGTTCTGAGGTTCCAAAATATTCCATAGGAAAAAGAAGAAGACCTGAACTCAAAGATGTCTGAACTTCTGGCAAATCACCTACATATTGAGGATGTAAGTGAAGTGGAAAAGGAAATTGATGTGGCTTTTAGAATGAACTTGGCTTATGCAAGGAGATTCAAGGTGCCCAGGGAGGATCAGGTGCGGTTCCACAAGCGGGCGGTCAGAGATAAGATACTGAGAGAAGTGAACACGGTGCCGCTGAGGATGGGACAAGAAGAAATCAAGGTACTGAAAGAAATACCCTGAAGAGTGAGAGAGAAAAGAAGGGAGTATTCAGAATTAACAGCGCTATTGAGAGCTAACAACATTACTTACAGGTGGATTTTGCCAGAACGGTTCTTCTTTAGTTTTGAAGGAAAGAGATTCAGAATTATTTCAGTTTTTAAGGCCAAAGATTTTCTGGAGACTTATGGCGTGGAGATGTCAGATGATCAAGAAGAAAAAGAGGAGAGAGAAGAGGGAGAGGTAGAGAAGGAAGCTGAACCCCAAGTCCAGGGGGCAACAGCGTCCAATTCGTCTGCTAAACCTCAAAGACTAAGAAAATTTAGACTGAGATCTCCAATTGTTACATGGCAAAAAGCAAAGGGTGAAAAGGAACATAGACAGACACAAAATTTGGATGGATAAAAAGAAAATAAAAATAATTTCAGTCAATGTGAACGGCTTAAATGGACCTCAGAAAAGAAGAAGGATATTTCATCAATTGAAGAAATGTAAAGCGGATATAACGTGTATTCAAGAAACTCACATTAGGAAACAGGATGAAAAACACGAACTATAAGGGATTAGGCAAAGTATTTGCAGCAATGGATAAAGAGAAGAAAAAATGCGGAGTGGCCACTTATATCAAAGAATACATGCAACCAGAACTTATACTTGCTTCGGAAGATGGGAGAATACTGATGGTGGTAGTTCAAAGACAAAATAAAAAAGTTTTAATAGTGAACATATATGCCCCAAATCAAAACCAAAACTTTATGGAAGGCTCTTGATGTTGATAGCTAAACAAGATTTTCAGGAGCTTTGTTTGATTGGTGATTTTAATGCGGTTTTTGATAATAAAATGGACCGGAAGGTGGGTGCTCAGAGGAAGAAGCCAAAAGGTAATGAATTTACTAGTTCACTTTCACAGATGATAGAGGAATTGCGATTAGTGGATGCTTGGAGAATAAGAAATCCTAAAGCACAACAATATACGTTCTATTTGGCGAGACATGATTCCTGGTCTAGACTGGATATGTGTTGGATGTCATCTTCAATGGTAAGGGATTTGCAGGAGGCTGAAATCGAAGCAGGTACATTCGCGGACCACAATCCGATAATGGTGGAGTTGCAAGGAACAAATCATAGAGATAGATGGACATTGAACTCTTTATTACTTAAGGATAGTAAGGTGATGAGAAGCTTGCAAATGGAATTTACTTTCTTTTTTAAGGAAAACACTACACCAGGTATTCCGAAACCAACGGTCTGGGATGCGTTTAAGGCCTTTGCAAGAGGACTCTTAATGAAGGAAGCAGCAAAGAAAAATAGAAAAAGAAATGAGGAATACCTTAAGCTGAAAATATATACTGGAACAGGAGAAGCAAGAAATGGAGATGGGAGGAGACCTCAACAGGAAGGCTAAAATTAAGCTTCTCATGCACAGAATGAACTGCTTATTGACAGCAGAAATGCCAAAGAAACTAAATTATGCTAAACAAAACTATTTTGAGAATGCCAATAAACCAACTAGATGGTTGGCTTATCAAGTAAGAAAGCAATCTGAAAGAACATCGATAAAATCATTGAGAGATAAAGAGGGGACGGAGCAAAATGGAGCTCAAGAGCTGAAGAGGATTGTGGAAGACTTTTATAAGAAACTCTATGCAAGAGAGAATAGAACTAGAGAAGAGATATCCCAGTACTTGCAAGACCGGGTGTCACAGAAGTTCTCGGAGGAAGACCAGAAGATCTTGAATCAATCAATTACTATGATGGAGATGGTGGAAGCACTGAAAAGACAGAATAAAGGCAAGGTACCAGGGACGGATGGCCTGCCAGTGGAATTCTATATAACTTTTTTTTTTACTTTATTTTTTATTAAATTTATAACATCAAGAAAAAACAACAACCTTCAAACATTAAATTAATTCAACTTTTACACAAACAGCAAAAAATAAAACGATATTTTTAACAACAACAACCTGTAGTGTACATTTTCTGTCCACCAAAATATTCCTGCACATATATATATATATATATATATATATATATACACACATATATATACATATATATATAAACATATCATATTTTTAAAAGAATATAAAATCCGCATATTTTGTTGGTAAGGCACTAACAGTATCTTTAACATTTGTTACATATTCAAAAAATAGAAACCATGTCTTCAAAAAACAATTTTCCTGTTTTGGATTTTCTGTTGACAAAATCTGTGAAGCTATTTTATCCATTGCTATAATGTCCCACAACTTTAAAAACCATTGATGAATAGAGGGTGTTTTTTCCGTTTTCCAAAGTTGAGCCAAGGTCGTCTTTGCTGCTATTAACATCAGACTTACAAGTTCCTTCCCATTATTAGATAGTGATAAGTTTTCCCAATAGTTAAGTAATATTCCTTCAGGAGTTAATGGAATTTGTATACCCACTATTTTTCCAATTTTAGTAACTACTTCTATCCAAAATTTTTGGATCTTCGGGCAGGTCCACCAACTATATAACTTTTGAAGAAATACTGCTCCCACAGCTACATGAAGTCTATAAGAGAATGTGGGAAGGAGAGGAAGTACTGGATACGTGGAGAGAAGCCCTAATTTCATTGGTACACAAGCAAGATACAGAAGGAAATGATATCAAGAATTATAGACTGATCTCCTTATGAAATGTAGATTATAAAATATTTGCCTCTATAATGGCTGATAGATTGAAGCGTGTTTTAGTAAAAATAATTCATAAAGACCAGTCAGGATTCTTACCGAAAAGACAGATAAAGCACAATATGAGGAGGTTATTGAATGTGTTGGAATATTATGAAGCTCATCCAGAAAAAGAAATGGCGATGATTTTTGTAGGCGCAGAGAAGGCCTTCGATAACTTGGATTGGATGTTTATAATAGAGACACTTAAGAATGCCAGAGCGGGAGAACGATTTACTCAAACAATTCAAGCAATATATTCAAAACAGAGAGCAGCAGTTATGGTAAATGGAGAACGGACTGAGCAATTCCAGATACAGAAGGGCACGAGGCAGGGCTTTCCTCTCTCACCATTATTATATATTTTTGCTTTGGAAGTGTTAACAGAAGAGATAAGACAGAACCCAGGAGTGAAGGGTCTAAAGATCCATGGAGAACATTATAAGCTATTAGCCTACGCAGACGATTTGGCATTTATATTGGAGGAACCGAGGTCTTCAATCATGGAATTGAATAAGCTTTTGAAAGCGTATGGGCAAGTGGCAGGCTTGAAGATCAATATGGTTAAAACAAAAATTTTAACAAAGAACATGACTTTGGAGCAAAGAGAGAGCTTGCAAGAAGAGTCGGGATACAAGCTTTGCGCGAAGGTGAAATATCTAGGAATCCAGCTAAAGAATAGGTGTAGCTTGTTGCAAGAAGATAATTATAGAGAGCTGTTAAAAGCAGCGAAGCAAGACTTAGAAAAATGGAAGAATTTGAAACTGTCTTTAATTGGAAGAATTGCGCTGATAAAGATGAGTATTTTACCAAGATGGATCTTTTTGTTCCAAATGATTCCTGTGTTGAAAAATTTGGCAATACTGAAAGAATTAGAGCAAGTTACAACTAAGTTTGTGTGGCAGGGAAAAAGAGCACGAATTAGACTTAAAATGTTGCAAGATTCAAAAGAAAGAGGAGGCCTGGCTCTTCCAAATTGGACATTATATTATAGAGTGGGAGCGTTGGCATGGATTAAGGAATGGGTGATGTTGGAGGACAGAAGACTTTTAAAACTGGAAGGACATGACCTTTTAGAAGGCTGGCACGCGTTCCTATGGGATGAGAAGGTGGCAGCACGAAAATACTTTAGACAACACTGGATACGGGACGCTCTTGAAAGAGTGTGGGAGACCATCCGGAGGAGGTGGTTTGTTAAAACTTCTAGGTTGGTGGGGCCAGTAGAAGCGGTGACTCTACCTAGGTTATACTCTGAAGACCCTCCGCAAAGATATCTGGTTATGATAAATGCGAAGGGGGAGCTTGAGCTGGACGAGGATATTAGTTGGTGGCATAGAGTTCAGATTCAGTCAAGATACAAAAAAGATAAACAGAAAGGGTTTGAGAAGTCACTAACAGATATAGAGAAAGTATTATATGAGTTGGAAAAGAAGTTTATTAAAAAAATGTATGCATTGTTGTTAGCTGATTATATGATTGATGAAACAGTGAAAAATAATATGGTTCAATGGGCAACAAATTTTGGTTATAATACAGAGCTGGAACAGTGGGATCAAATATGGAAAACAAATGTGAAGATAACCAGGGCGGTTGCATATAGAGAAAATATGTATAAAATGTTTTACAGATAGTATATGACTCCGGATAGGCTATCAAAATATGATGAAAAATGTTCTAATAAGTGTTGGAAATGTAATGTTAAAGTGGGTTCATTTTACCATATGTGGTGGACTTGCGAGAGGGCGAAAAAATACTGGATATGGGTGCATAGATTGATGCAGACTATTATAAAAAGTACTATTCTGTTCAAGCCAGAGGTGTTACTGTTGGAAATACTCCCTAAAGAGGTGCGAAGAGAAGAGAGATATTTGATAATATACATAGCAACAGCAGCTAGAATTTTATATGCTAAGTATTGGCGATCTACGGTGGTACCAACTGAACAGGAGTTGATTGAGAAGATAATGGAAGCAGCAGAAATGGACAAATTGACTTTGATGTTGAAAGGATATGATGAATCAGCCTTTATAAACACTTGGCAACGCTTCTATGACTGGTATGACCAGAGAGAGAAGGATGGAGAGAAGTAATTGTGAATGAAGAGTGTAAACTTTATGACAAATTAGAATTGAACAAGTTAGAAAGTTAGAATTAGTGGATACAGAAGTAATGATATAATACTTAGGTTGGTAAGGTGGGAGGGACTATAACTGAATGTGATTGTGATGAAATTTGTAACCCCCCATTGATGTTCAATGTTAGTAGTTGTAGTTGTTGTTATTTGTGTGTGTAGATTGTATTGTTATGTATTTGGTGTGTTGTGTAACGTGTAGATATGTCTTTGTTGAAAAATAATAAAAATGCCTCTTTTTGGAGGGCGCTTTAAAAAAAAAACATGAACAAGGAAATACCAATGTCATCTTGGGAATTTCTAAGGAAAAGTGCATTGAAAATATCCACCTGTACCAATCTTAAAGAAAACTGTTATAAAATGATGTATAGGTGGTATATGACACCGAAAAAGATAGCTAATATAGGTAAAAATCTATCTAACAATTGTTGGAAATGTAAACATGCTGAAGGTTCCTTTTACCATATGTGGTGGACTTGTGAAAACGCAAAAATATTCTGGACTGTAATACATACAGAGATGGAAAAAATTTTGAAATGTACTTTGAAGAAAGAACCTGAACTGTTTCTTTTAGGTCTCAAGTTAGAAGAAATAAATACGAGTAAAAGAACATTGATATGGTATATGGTAACGACTGCTAGAATGATTTATGCTCAAAATTGGAAAAATGAAGAGATTCCTGTCTTATGGGATTGGCTGAGAAAATTGCTATTTATGGCAGAAATGGACAAATGGACAAGAAAACTTAATAACATAGATGAAGAGACTTTTTTGGCAGACTGGAGCGATTTCAGAGAATATATACAGAAGTATTGGGAAATGAAGGACAGTGTTTTCAGTTTGGGTAACTACTAATGGTGTAACAATTGTTACAGTTAATTGGCGTTTATAGTAGTTACTAATATCTATGTGGGTGTTACCTGTAGACTTAGTATGTTAACAAGGATTAAAATGGTATTATATGATGTTTGAATGGTGGAAGCAATGCTGGGAGTCATTAGGGGGGGAAGAGGAGCTTTTGAGAAAAAGGATATGAGATTTATGATGTGTAACAAGTTGTGAAACATTGTGTATCCTAATAAGAAGTTGTTTAAAAAAAGAATTTGGATTCCTGATCCGCACAAAGAAAAGTAATCTGCAGCCCACTCAAAGATTGGAATATCTGGGAGTTCTACTAGACACTCACTCCAGAAAACTTTTTCTTCCAGTAGCCAAAGCGAAGAAAATAAAATCCTTGGCAATGCAGATCATCGCGGCAAGGAGGTCGTCTCTTTCCACATGGACCAGAATGATGGGTCTCATGGTGGCAGCCTTCGACATGCTTCAGTGGGGACGATTCCACTCCAGGCAGCTCCGAATGTTTTTGAGACCCTATCAGAATCACGTGACATTAGGAATGGACTTCAACCTAACAGTTCCTCTCCAGGTAAGGTTGAGTCTCAGATGGTGGAGCAACCTCTCTTACCTTTCTCAAGGCAAGATGTTCTGGATTCCAGACAGTTCCCAAATCTTCACGGATGCCAGTTTGTCAGGCTGGGGAGCCACCATACAAAAACATACAGCGCAAGGCAACTGGTCCCCAATGGAACAGAAGCTGCAGATCAATCTTCTAGAACTTCGAGCTATCAGGCTGGCATTACAACACTTTGCCCCCCATATCCGAAGGAGACATATTGTCATCAGGACGGACAACATTCCAGCCAAGGCCTACCTGAACAAACAGGGTGGCTTCAGGTCCTTGGCTCTACACAGGGAAGCCAAGAGGTTGTTAGGACGGGCGGAAGCAAATCTCTCCTCGCTCAAGGCGGAACATGCGAAGGGCGTTGTGAATGTCCAGGCGGATTGGCTGAGCCGCCAGTCGTTGCAGGAGAGCGAATGGTCTCTCAACCGGAAGGTCTTTCAATTCATAGTAAAAAGTCTGGGGCCTCCTTTGGTAGAACTCTTGCAACTCCGAGCAACACGCAACTAGCCAGATTCTTCACCCAATACTTCCACCCTCAGGTGGAAGGTACGGATGCTCTGACGTCCCAATGGCCTCGAGGGCTTCTCTACGCCTTTCCACCATTACCAGTTCTTCCTCAACTTCTGAGACGAATTCGAATTCTGAGGACTCATGTTATTGTGGTAGCACCTTATTGGCCCAGACGCCCGTGGTTCACCCTTTTGCAACAGATGTCAGTGACTCATCCTCTACACCTCCCAACTCCTCCAGACATGCTGATCCAGGGGCCACTCTGGCATCCCAAGCCAGAGTGGTTCTGTTTGACCACATGGGAATTGAGAGGAGAAAATTACTGAATTTGGGTTATGCTCCTCCAGTAGTGGACACGATCCTGGCCTCCAGACATTCATTGACGTCCAGGATTTATAATTGTACATGGAAGGCTTTTGTTCGCTGGGCCAGGAGGAAGAAGGTTGATCCCTTGGATCCTGGTATCTCTTCCATTCTGGACTTCCTACAGGAGGGAGTGGTCACAGGCCTGAAAGCAGCGACTCTAAAGAGACAATTAGCGGCCCTGTCCTCGGTTCTACCTCCCTACAAGGGTCTCCCTGTCTCTCAATATCCTCATGTACAACGTTTCCTTTGGGGCGTGTCTCTTAAGCTTCCCCCAACAAGACATCGTTTTCTGACCTGGAGACTCAATACAGTACTTACAGCGCTCATGAGAACACCTTTTGAACCGATTAAGGAGATCTCTCTTCAATTCCTTTGTATGAAAGTTCTTTTTTTGGTGGCTATAACTTCCGCCAGGAGAATATCAGAGTTGAGTGCACTCTCAGTGCGTGCGGACCTTTGTGTCTTTCATAAGGATAAGGTTGTCTTGACAACTGACCCTTCCTTTTGTCCCAAGGTCAATACTCAGTTTCATCGGTCTCAGGAGCTCTGTCTGCCGTCCTTTGCACCAAATCCTTCTCATCCTAAAGAAAAGGAACACCTTGGATGTGCGAAGAGCTCTAAAATGCTACCTTCTGAGAATGGCATCATTCAGGCGAACAGAAGCTATGTTCGTGAACATCTCTCCACCTCACACAGGGAAAAAGATGTCTAGTGCAGCTGTTAGTAAGGTTCTTCATTCCTGCATATTGGAAGTGTACAAAAGTCTGAACCAAGTTCCACCAGAGGGCATCACGGATCATTCGTTACGTAGTGCAGCTACAAAAGCAGCCTTCAACAACAGGGCTTCAGTGATGGAGATCTGCAAAGCTGCTACGTGGTCATCTCTGTCCACGTTCATTAGACATTACAAGATCGATTTATATGATTCTGCGGATGCAGCCTTTGGCAGGAGAGTGCTCCAGTCTGTTCTTTCCTGCGATGACGACCCCCCGCCCAACTGTTAGGGATTGAGCAGGTTGAGAAAGAAGTACTTTTCTCCCTTTCTCACAATACAAGAACTCGTGGGCACTCTATGAAATTGCTGAGCAGTCGGGTTAGAACAGATAAAAGGAAATACTTCTTCACCCAAAGAGTGATTAACATATGGAATTCACTGCCACAGGAGGTCGTGGCAGCTGCAAGCATGGACAGTTTCAAGAGGAAATTAGATAAACATATGGAGCAGAAGTCCACCAGTGGCTATTAGCCACAGGGTATAGAATGAGAACTCTCAGTCTGGGGCAGGTGATGCACTCTATTCTTGGTGCTGGAGGGGGCAGCAGTGGGAGGGCTTCTGGTGCCCTGGCCCCACTGCTGGACCTCCTGATGGCACCTGGTATATTTTGGCCGCTGTGTGACAGAGTGTTGGACTAGATGGGCCATTGGCCTGATTCAACATTGGCTTTTCTTATGTTCTTATGTTCTTATGTTCTTATGACACTGCTCTGGGAGGTCCCACAAGATGGCCTCTGCCTCAGAGGGAGAACGACCATTGGATACTCACCGTGAAGGGTCCTTCTCCTCTGAGGTTCGGAGGACATCTTAGCCCTCCCGGGTCGTCATCCTCTATATCTATATTCCTATTGTTTTTCTGTCACACTGACCTTCTGCAGAGAGAGTAATGTTCATACCTTATGTTTTCTCTTCCTGTTCGCGAGTCTGTGGTTGTTCATTGTTCATGTCTTGCAGGTATTCAAGTACCTTTTGCTTCTTGTTCAGAATGACAGTTTAATTAGAACACTGCTTTTGGAGCACCAGAACTGAATCTAGGGCGACTCCCACCACAGGAAACAGGAAGTTCTGTTTAGTCCTGCCTCCCTGACTGATGGCTGGGAATCACCCATAAGATGTGCTCCGAACCTCAGAGGAGAAGGACTCTTCACGGTGAGTATCCAATATTCGTTTTATGGCTTTTTCAAGTCTTTCCATTTGATTGACAACATGCTGTAGAACTGGGTACGCTTTGTAACTTCCTTGCAAAAACAATTTCTAAAATGCAACACTCAGTTTTCAATGCAAACACTTCCAGTATGAAAGTTGCCTAACATAATGACACTGATTAAATAATATTGTAAATATTTAAAGACACTGGCTAAGGGAGGAGAAAAATATTTTTAATTCCAAGTACATTTTTAATTCAAAGTACATGGTTAACGGAATTTCTATACAGCCATGCTGCGTGCACTGAGCTTATTGTCAAAAGGTTTCAGACATAAACTCTGTACTTCAGAATCTGTAAACCACTCTACACAGTGAAGAAAGCACCTAATTTCTTTAAATGCTTAGATTATAGTCAATTTTTTGGGGGGAAGTAAATGGCTGTGATATATATTTTTTATTTTAGAAAACAAAGTAATAGTATAGAGGGATACAAAAAGGAGAAGAGGGATTATAACATAATTGTACATGTTATAGTCAATATTTTTGACCCAATTTCCATTTGTTACCAATTCTAAATAACGTTTATCAAGGCAGATGGTGAAGTTAAAATGACCTAATGACAATCCAACCAAGTATCTCTCTGGTTGAAGAAGCTTCTTGTCTGTGTTAGAGTGCCTTTTGCCAGCACAAAACTATATGATCATTAGCAGGACAGAGTTGTAAGATACAATCTAATGTTCAAACAATGCCGAATAATTTGTTTTTGCCCCTTCTGTAATTGAAAATCCTGGAGGTCAAGGTTGTGAATTTAAAAAACAGACACATTTAAGGTATATAGACTAATGCTAAAGGTATCTTTAAAAAGCTGTAAAAAGATAGAGCACTAGATTCCTTCATAATTCCTCATTTATTTGTAGATTTCTTTTAAAACAGAAATAGTAAGAATTATTGAATATCAAATAGGTGGAAGAAAAAAACAATGCAATTCCACAATAGTATCATCCTGTTCTTATAATAATTGAGTTTTCGCTTCACAATGTTCGATGCGCACCAATAGTGGTAGGCTGCAAGAACTGGCAGTCAGAAGATACTGGCTGGGCTGACTGACTGCTTGGTGGAGTCCTGCCCACGTCAGCCCTGGTCAGCAGCGTCTTCAGCTCAGTCTGTTCCGGTCCTCTCAAGCAGCCCAGCCAGAGAAGTCCCGTTTCCCTCTCCCCCCGACCCCCCAACTGTCACCGCGGATTCCCTGGGCCCTGCTATAGATTTCGGTGCCCCCCCGCCCGACTAAGCAGCCTTTGGGGGAGCCGTTGGAGGGGGGCGGCAGCACTGAGCTGCCCGCTGCGGGCCCAATTTCAGCGCCCCCCTGCCTGACTAAGCAGGCCTTCAGGGGAGCCGTGGGAGGGCTGTGGCTGCAGTACAGAGCTGCCCGCCACAGACCTGATTTCAGTGCCCCCCGCCTGACTAAGCAGGCCTTCAGGGAGCTGTGGGAGGGCTGCGGCGGCAGTGCTGAGCCACCTGCCGCGGGCCCAATTTCAGCACCCCCCACCTGACTAAGCAGGCCTTCAGGGGAACCATGGGAGGGCTGTGGCGGCAGCAGCACTGATCCACCTGCTGTGGGCCTGATTTTGGCGCCCCCATGCTCCAAGCCCCCCCCCACCTCCGGCGACACTTCTCCCACCCACCCGCCCAAGCGGATGGCCAGGAGACATAAGAACATAAGAGAAGCCAATGTTGAATCAGGCCAATGGCCCATCTAGTCCAACACTCTGTCACACAGTGGCCAAAAATACCAGGTGCCATCAGGAGGTCCAGCAGTGGGGCCAGGACACTAGAAAACCTCCCACTGCTGCCCCCCAGCACTTTTCAAGACACTTTTCAAGGCCCCTCACCCCCCGCGCCACTTCTCCCACCTGCCTGCCAAAACGGACGGGAGAAGCCGCTTGAGCAGCCCAGCAGGAGAAGACTGACAGAGCCCCCCCCCGCAGTCATTTCTCCACCACTTCTCCTGCTGGCCTGCTCAAATGGGCCTGCTGGCCTGCTCCTTCTCCTGTCCTTCCTTCCTTCCTTCCTGCCTGCCTCTCTCTCTCTCCCTCACTCCTCTTTCTTTCTTTCTTTCTTTCTTTCTTTCTTTCTTTCTTTCTTTCTTTCTTTCTTTCTTTCTTTCTTTCTTTCTTTCTTTCTTTCTCTCTCTCTCTCTCTCTCTTTCTCCCTCCCTCCCTCCCTCCCTCCCTCCCTCCCTTTTCATTCTTTCTCCCTTCCTTTCTTTCTAATATCTGTCTCTCCCCCCCTCTGTCTTCCCCCTCTCTCTCTCTCTCTCTCACTCCCCCTGTTTCTCTCTCTCTCTCTCTCTCACTTCCTCCCTTCCTTCCTTCCTTCCTTCCACCCACCCTTCCTTCCTTTCTTGGTCTTGCACCACAATGGGCTTTGCTCCCTAGTTCTAAATAAAACATAAAGGGGGAACATGGGGAAAAAAATCTAATACCATTCCCATAGGGGCATAACAATATTATCTAAGAATCTAAATTCATTACATAAACTTACTTTTAACAAGAATGTAAGCTGTTTCTTCTGTTCTTCAAGTCGGAGGCTGGCCAATTTCCAGCGCTCCTGAATTTCTGAAAGTTCAGTCTGTAAGGCCGCTTCTGTCTCACCATCAGCACAGAGCAATAGCTGTTTCCCTCCTTCTACAGTTAAAATGTAGCTCCCTTGCTGTCGAAGAAGAACTTTCTCTTTAAGCTGTGAAAATCAATGATGTTTCCCAAGCATTACTTTCATAATAGTTTCTTAGATGGAACAGAAGTATCCTAAATCCCAAGTTGTAAAAAACACTATTATTTTTATTATCAAACAATTTTAACACGTTTATGATCAAAAGCTACTGAATCAGTTGAGGAAAAATCAGTGTTTACAATATTGAAGTTTCTTAGTAGCAATATAATTTGATATTCATTGCTTTTCCAAGGTAAAGGTAAAGGTAAAGGTTCCCTTGCTCGAAAGCCAGTCGAATCCGACTCTAGGGTTGCGGTGCTCATCTCCGTTTCGAAGCCGAAGAGCCAGCGTTGTCCGAAGACGCTTCCGTGGTCATGTGGCCAGCATGACTAAACACCAAGGTGCACGGAATGCTGTTACCTTCCCACCGAAGTGGTACCTATTTATCTACTTGCAATTTCTTGCTTTCGAACTGCTAGGTTGGCAGGAGCTGGAACTAGAGACGGGCGCTCACTCCGTCATGCGGCACCCGGGTCTCGAACTGCTGAACTACCGACCTTCCACAGCCTGCAGTTCAGTGTCTTAACCACTTGAGCCACCGCAGCTCCTCTTTTCCAAGGTAAGTTGTTTCTTTTTCCCTCTTGCTCTTGCTTTTTTTTTCTTTACAAATCCTTTCTCTGTTCTCAACTGTGCTCTTTTCCAATCCCTTCCCTTTTGCTACCTCTACCCATGGCTCTTCTGTCAACCCATAAGAGTTCTACCTCACCTAATGAGAACTGTGGTAACAGAACATATAAGTATTTTTATCATACCTTTATCAAAAATTTTGTGAAGAAAGCTCAAAGGAGCTTACATAGGTCTCCAACTGATTTCCCATTCAGTAGTGATCAGGACCACTAAATACTTAACTGTGATAAGGCTTCAATGTCAGGTACCTCTATTATAAGAAAAAAAACCTATACCGCTGTCACTCATTCAGAAGGCTGGGAACTGTAAAGAGAACACCATGCTTGATATTCCCCTTCCCCTTCTCCTCAGCAACAGAAGATTGCAGCCTTCTCTTTCTACTTTATCAGCATACCTGCTTCTAGTTACTACAAGTTCATAGCATTACAAGAGCAATCCTATGCAAGTCTACTCAGAATTCTAGTGAGATCTATTTAATGGGTTTACTCCTAGGAAAGTGTTCTTGAGATGGCACAGTATATTTCGTATCTGAAATGTTTAGCCTATTTGAAGTTTACATTTTAATTCAGCAGTAAGCTCTATGAAAATTCAAGGGTTGCCTAATGTTTTGGCTGTGAACCTGTCTAAAGAACAAACGTATTTGAAACCTGGAATAACAATTTTATAAGAAATCTGAGAAATAAACAGTAATTAACTATGGATCATGGGACACAGCCAGATATTTCTCATTATCAGATGTTATGCTGCAGGTGTCAACAGTTGCTACTACTGGTGCATAAAAGCAACCTTTTCTAGTATTTAAGCTTTTATGCATTTCAGCAACTGCAGTGAATCCCGGTACCATAAAATTAACAAAACATTGCTTTAATGTATCAGATAAAACATTCATTTATTCAGATGGTTTGCTAAGATTACCTGCATTTCGTCCAACAGAGCTCTAGCTTGCTGCAATGGAATGGGAACTTTGCCTAGCTCACACACAGTCTGACAAGATACTTCCACTAGCCATTTGCACAATTTCTCAGCCATTTCTCTGTAGCGTTGCCATTGGCGGATCTGACTGTCAATGATACCCCTCCTCTGCTGGGCTCTGCGAATCACTCCCTGCCACTGGTTACTGAGCAGAGTCAGTTTTAGATTAAACTCATCCCTGCAAGGAAAGAAAACGAGGTGGAAGATACTGAAATCACCCCATGAATTTGAACCAACAAACTGAATTCAAAAGGCTCTGATTTCCATAAACTGATGATGTGGGGTTTAGAAGCCACTCACCAGGATCCACATCTTGGTGGCTGAGCCAGTCCACTTTTAGGTTATAGATTCTTTGGAGGTACTGGGCCAGTAGGGATGTTGTGTGGGTCTCTGCACAGCAAAGCAGAAGAAGGACTTTGTCTGGTCCCTCCTTGCTGATTTACATGGGCCTTGTCTGTGAGGATTAGAAGGTGAGACCCTTCTGCCTGTGGCTGAAAAGCCAGTAATGTCATTCAGATGGCTCTGATCTCCATCCAGTTTATGCTGTGCCTGGATTCAGAATGGTTTCACTTGCCCTGCACCAAAAGCTGTTAACAGTAGGCTCTCTAGCCCTGTAGACTGGCACCTGTGGTTATCCGCATCCGGGGAAGTGCAAGGAATGTAATTCTTTTTGTGATGTTGTCCTTTCTTGTTTAGCACAGGTATGAGCTGTGGTATGTGACTGTGGTGTAGGATGCTGGCCTGTTGAGGCAAGAGGAGGCACTGTAGTGGGCCTGAGTGCAGCCTGGCCCATCATGAATCACTGCTCTAGCAAAGACAAAGGCTGATGATCTGGCTCTGCTGGCTAGACCCTTCTTAAGGGAGACCTCATTCTTTCTGTCTGCAGGGTCCTTGAGGGCATTGTCTCTGTTTTTGGAGAGCACTGCCCCTGAAAGAAGGGCTAGTACTTGGTCATCTACCAGGAGAATCTGCAAAATATTCATGGTGGAAGTTGGGAGAGGATTGAGGTTCTTGGCCATGGAATGCACCTCCAAGTACAGCCCATTCACCTCTGAGAGTTCCTGCAAAGGAGTCTAGGAAAAGCATAGTAGATTGGGTTTGTGAAAATTCCTGAAATCCCCCTTGTTAGAGGCAGTTTGAGCAGTCAGGGGCAGCAACTCAGTGGAGAATTTCAATCCTGCTGTTACCTTTGTTAGGAGACAAGGAAAATCCTCCTGTTAGAAAAGACTGGTAGACACTGAGCTAGAGTCCTCCTTTCCTGACCACACCTCTTCCTTTCCATCAAACTGCATCAAGTTAGATTCTGAGTCTGAGAGAGTACAATCTGAATTGCCAGAGGGGGCAACGTGGAGCTACACATGGGCCATGGGGGGGGTCATACCTTTCTGTGCCTGGAGGAGCTTCTTGAGTCTCACTCCTGGACGTATGCCAGGGGTCTGGAGAACAGGAGCCAGCCTCCTCTGAAGAAAGTCTGCAATGAGATCTATAGCTCCTCCTAGACCTTCTGAAGGGTTTAGGGGAGGGAGATGATAAGGATAATGACACAGAGCAGCCTTGGTGTCTGCACTTTCGTTTTTCCTTCTTGCTCTTCAGAAGCCCCTCTTGGACATCTTTAATTGGAGTGCAGGGATGTCCCATCAAAAATCCTCAGAGTGGGGGAGAAAAAGAAGGATCCAGAACCTGGGGTCTTTGTACCTCCTATCTCTTTGCTGGTTACTTTCTGCACAGGATGTTTTGTTCCCATCAATAACTATGAGCTCTGAAGGATACGCTCATGTCTGCGAGAACTGCACTTGAGGGGTCTTACCCACTAGAACTGCAAGTGGCTCCCTTGTGCTCCACTGGCTCCTCATCTGCGGCCATTAAGGTGAAGTTGGCGATGATTTGAAAGACTCCCATCTCAGCCAAGGCCTCAATGGTGGGGGAAGATCCTGGTGGGCTCTTTTGTCTGTCGGGATGCCATCCATTCCCATGTTGCCAGAGGCACTGCCTTTACTCTCAGGTAGCCCAATAGCAGGGGCACATCACTTCTAACCTGACCCAGAGACCCACAAAACTCAGGCCAAGGAAGGCACTCCTGGTTCTGAAACACAGAGCTAGCCACAGATCTGAAAAAGGGGTCTCCATTTTCAGGTTTCATAAGGCAATGTCAGAGCAAACTTCCAGTCTTCCCCCTCCATCCAGCAGAGATATGCTTATGGAATGACGATGGGTTCCACTAGGTAAAATATCTACATTTCTAAAGGCTATTCAGAGGCCACCTGGCAGATAGTCCTCTTCTCTCTAGTACCTCACCTAGCCCTTTCGTGTGGTCCCGTGTCTGTTTGTGAAGTCTTTATCCTTCCTTGCTGCATTCCTCGGGATACTGAGATAAACCAATCAATCATTCAAATGTTTAGCAATCTAATCAGGGACCCATCTCTCATCTTTTGTCTGTATCTGGGAACCTATTCAACTGCCTTGGCAGGATCATTAGTGGTCAGAAAACCCATTCAACTAGCCACCCAGCACCTGGCTGATTTAATCAAGGCTATTGTTAAACCTGACTCTGCCTCTTTGGAACTACATTGGTCACATCCAGGCCTTGCCCATCCTGACATCACACACCCATGGGACTCATCATTGGTCCAGGTAATTTATTGTTCTCACCTGAGACCAGCCCCCAAGGCCTTCCATTGGTCTGCCTTGTTTTCCAATGTCTATAACCATTCAAGCACATGGTCTCAAACCGTGTGCCTCTGCCCTTATGCCAACTGGCAGTCCACACCTAAACCTCTGGGTTTAGGCCATAATCCTTTCCTCATGGACCTCTGCACATCTGGACAGGTAGTATCACTTCATAACTGACCCCTCTATCAGCTATCAATCACCTCTGCTTTCTTAGTTCTATATTGTGTGTGTGAACGCTTGATTTTATGTTTGTATGTGTGATTATTCTTTAGTAAAAGAAATCACTGCTTTTTAAGATCTAGTCTCAGTATCCATTTTTGGGATTTGGATAAGTGGGACTCCAGTATACACAAGTCTGATCCTGTATTTAATGCCTATTGCCTTTCAGTATTCCCCACAATTATAAATCAAAGCAATTTGGCTAACACCCATGACGTGGGGAGCCAGTGCAGACAAGATATCTGCCAGAGTTCCAGCTGTTCCCCTGAACTGGGGAGCTGGCATAGATATGATATCTGCCTACAAGTGGAGGGTCTGGCAGCAGGGGATTCAGTTGAGTGCTTCTAGCTCTAGTGAGGTGTCCTAGCAGAATGTGCTGGAGAGGCACCAGGGCAGGCAGCTGTCATGCCTGAAGTCTTTTTGGAGTGTTTGGGCATCAACCTACACTACTCAATAAGCCTAAATGTTTTCTTTGTCTCGCCCTTGCTCTCTAGGCTGCTTTCACTTTTGCAGAGTTGTGGAAGTTTGTCTGATGCGGAGGCAGGCAGGGCATGAATGGGGGTTCACATTCTAACTGGATGCGGAAGCAGTGCAGAAATAATTTGCATAGCTGTACCCAGGGGTCTTTTCGTAGAAGAACAGCTGCAGGAGCTCATTAGCATATGGTATGCTAATTAGCTATTAGGCTATTAGCATATGCCACACCCCCTGACATCACCGGAAGTGATGTCAGAAGGGGAAGCAAAAGGGGGGGAAGCATCTTCAAAAGCCTCCCCTTCCCTTCCCCAGCTGGTCTGGGTGGGGGAGCTAAGAGAGAAGGGGGTTAAAGTTTAAACTCCTTCTCATGAGAGTTGGGCCACAGAAGGAGGAAAGAGGGAAGGAAAGAGAGAGAGTGGAGAGAAGGAAAGAAGGAACGAAAGAGGGAAAGAAAGAGAGGGAAGAAGGAGGGAAACAGGGAAAGGAGGAAAAAAGAGAAGAGAAGAAGGTGGGAAAGAAAGAAAGAGAGAAGAGAAGAATGAGGGAAAGAGGAAAAAGAAAGAAGGAAAGGAGGGAATGAAAGAAATTCAGTGGCAATTCAGCCCCATTATACCCTATGGGCCATTGAAGTCAATGGTGAAAACATAAGGTATATTCTGGGGGCTGGACAGGAGGGGTTTGATGGAGAGGCTCCAAGATCACAGGATAGCTGATGGAGCCTCTCCCCAAGATACCCACCAAGTTTCAAGAACATTGGACCAGGGGGTCCAATTCTATGGGCCCCCAAACAGGTTGCCCCATTTCCTCCATTGTTCTCTATGGTGGGAAAAAAAGTTATTTTTTTCCCACCATAGAGAACAATGGAGGGAATAGGGGCAACCTGTTTAGGGGCCCTTAGAATTGGACCCCCTGGTCCAATGTTCTTGAAACTTGGTGGGTATCTTGGGAGAGACTCCATCAGCTATCCTGTGAGTTTCGGGCCTCTCCCTCAAACCCCTCCCCTCCAGCCCCCAGAATATACCCTATGTTTTCACCATTGACTTCAATGGCCCATAGGATATAATGGAGCTGAAATTGACATTCGGCTGCCTGAAAGACTCTCCGGGACGCCGGCTGGGGGCGGGGCTTGGCTCCTGAGCTCCCGGAGCTGCGCTCCGGGGCGCTCCCCCCCGAAAAGACCCCTGGCTGTACCTAGGGAGAGAGTGGAAGGCACAACCCACTTCTGGATATCTTCTACCACTGAGACAGAGGACAGAACAGCTAGAATCTTGACAGAAAGAATGGCCTGCAGCTCTGACTATGAAGTCTCAGTTGGAGGAGGGGATAGTTTTGATGAAAACTTTGACTGACTGTGAAAAATGGGCCCTCTTTTTTTCATTGTTTCAGTAAGAGAACCCTTGAAAATGTCAAAGCTTTGTTCGTTTAGCCTGCTGCCGCTACACACTAGAAGTCATCTCAGGCAGATAAGTATCTTGCCATGCAGAAACTAGACTTTACAGGAAGAGGTAAGTGAAGAAGCTGGATGTCAGCTGGTCCCACATGTTAAGTGAGAAGCTGCTTGCAGCCACTATCATCCTCCCTCTCAGGCCTCTTAACCAGATCTCCTGCCCTCTGCTGCTCACTTGGGAGGTGGAAGTAAAAAGTCTGAGGACATCTATTTATTCTGGAATTTATGTAACTACTAGAAATGGTTACATTCAAATCAAAATAAGAATGAACACCAGGCAATGAAGTTGCTTGATCAATTGTTTGCCAGATCTTAATTCTTATGAGGATACTGAAAATATGCTGCTGCAGACAACTATCCTAGACAATTTTTTTTGTATTGTATTTTATCCAACTTACTTTTAATCAAGAAGTTACTAGTGGTAGGATGTGCAAACAAAAACCACCTGGGTTGAAACAAATTCCTGAGCAGCAAAATGGAGTGGAAATTGTGATGTATATAAAATGACAAAATACATTTGCTGACCCTCTATCCATCACTGCAATATGCATCTGACTCTACAAATTTGCTTTCTGTTGAACACACACAAAGAGAATTTTTCCAGAAAAGCAAGGATGCATTGAGATACTTTGAAGAATTTTTGTGGATATCTGAAACCACAGAATGGAACCATGGAAAACAGCACAGAAATAACAAATCCAGTTCTCCATATCCCTACCTGTCATCCACCTGTCCTTGCTCAAGAAGATGCTGACCATCTGCAATGATGGAATGTAAGATCTGCTGGCGACTAAACATCTCTGTCTGGAATAGCTAGTGCATAAAAAGTTAACAACATAGCATAACATAAGTTCAAAAACACTGAAAGTCTGGACTCCAAAAGAAATGACATGCAATACACTCATAATAACATACTGCTCCAAAGTGTGTTTGATGCAAAATGCTGAGAAATAATTAGAAGTATTGTGAGAAATAATTAGAAGTATTGTGGGAATGTCTCAAAAGGTGCAAGGATGTAGGTACAACCAACCTAGAGCGCAGTTTTACAAAAATCTAGATGATGAATTAAGAAATTAGAATAAAAATCTACTGTTTTTTGTGGATTTTCTGACCTTGATTCTATGCCTTTGAAGTTAGACAGCATAAACTATGCTTTGTATGTACAGCAAACAGCAAGGTACAAATGTATTTGATATGATATTTTGAAGGTTTTTTGGTTAAGTTTAAACTTGGTAACTTTTATATATGAGGGGGAGACTTTCACAAGAAATACTAGGAAAAACCTGAAAGTATTCAGAAACTCTGTATGCGTTATGGATGAACTTTGATTGGGATGTTTACAGTCTGTTCCTCAGAGCCCTCTAGTGGCAATAAGCTTTATTCATTGTAGTTAGCTGAATGGCTGGCCTGTCAGATCTCAGAAGCTGAGCATGGTTGGCCCTGGTTAGTGGATAGGAGGCTGCCAAGGAAGTCCAGGGTTACTACGCAGAGGTAGGCAATGGCAAACTCCATCTGAATGTCTCTTGCCTTGAAAACCCTACAAGGTCGCCATAAGTGACTTGATGGCACTTTCCACCACCACCTCTCTTTAAACAGGAAAATCTTCCAGAATCATAAGAGATCCTATATCCATATAACCCAGGATATCCTGCTTTGGCAGAGAATTCTTCCTGTAGTGATAAGTAGTGTTCCCTCTAAGCTGAGTTAGCTCACAGTTTTTTTAGCCTCCGGCTCAGACATTTTTGTCTTAATTCAGGAAGGATGGCTCCAGAGCAAACTAATTTATGTAGCCAAATCACTGACTCACAACTGTAATGCCAATAACTCACAAAGTAGAATTTTTGCTCACGAGACTCCACAGCTTAGAGGGAGTATTGGTGATAAGAGTGGGAGAGGGCAGCCCAAGGGTTAATCCAAACATACTGGCAAGAAAACAGGCAGCCGTTGTTCCCTTCTCTTGCTGTCTTTCACCAGCAGGTGAAAACTTATTTCATCTGGTATCCCTTCAGTGATCCCTCCTTCCTGCCCTATATTTTAATTGTTGCTTTTATCTTTTTGTATTTTAACTTTGGTTTTAATGATGTGCTCTTGTTTGCCTTTAAAGATTTATAAGACATATTTTTATTGGGTACGCTTTTAACCTGTTAAATGCCTTGGTGGCCCTGATGAGGGCAGAAAGTCAGGGTATAACATTTGTAAATAAAAATATATTAAAAAATAAATTGACATCAGAACAGGTCCATCAGTCCTGTTGTAGTTCTTTTATGAGATCCCAGAAGTGGATAACACTCACAATCTGTGAATAACTTTTATATAGTTCTGATGCAGTAATGGAACAGCAGTGAGCTGAGCAAAACATACTGTGGAAATTACGATTTGACAAAGTAACATTTAAAATAAACAGAGACTAGTTAAGAATTTAACACCCCCCCCCCCAACTATACACACCCTTACACTGTAGAAATTCATCTCCAAATTGGGCAGATATATTCTTTTTTTTTCCATCAAAAAATGTTCTAGTTTACAAATTACTTTCCACCACAGCCTTTTCTTTCATATGTAATCTACTTATTCGAATTGTGTTTCATGTGAGCCAGGAACTCATAGATCTCAGCTGCAAATAGTCCCTATCTGAAGAAGTGAGAAGTGAATCACGAAAGCTCCTACCTTACCACAAATGTTGTTAGTCTTTAACATGCTGCTAGACTCTCAGACCGATTTCCCACTAGCTGCTGCTCCATCCTCGTTCTTCCTTTCCCCTGATTCTATGTGTCAATTTCCCACTACTTGCTGCATGGCTGCATTTTGCCCCTCAGCTTCACCCGATTTCCCCCGCATCTTTTCGATCCTCAAAAAACAGGATTGAGAAGATGCCGGGTAAAACGGGTGAAGCTGCAGGGCAAAATGTGGCTGTGCAGCAAGTAGCAGGAAATTGACATGTAGAATTGGGGGAAAGGAAGAGTGAGAACGGAACAGCAGCTAGTGGGAAATTGGTCTCACTCTTTTCTAATGCTGCAGACAGACTAACACAGCAACCCATCTTGAAATAATCCCTATGATTACAAATGGACCTTATTATAATAATACATTACTATTAGTGTGGCTGTGCAGAAATTGCCAGTTAACATCTATGCATTTTCTGATTTCATGTTACACCATTAATAAGCGAAAAAAGGGGCTGACAGATCAAAGTAACACTGGAAACAACTCTTTCAGTATAGTTTCAAGGCCACAGTCTTTCATTACAACTTGCCTCATGTGCCCTCTGCTGTTCCAAAAGAAGCTGGTAGCTTCCTGAAATCTCCACAGCCAGTTTCTGCTCAGTCTGAACCAAAAAATCCATCCAAGTCTCACATTTTTCTAGGAAGGTCTGTTGCTGCAGCATGAAGGACTGTAGCTTACTGCAAATATGAAAGAATTATTCAGTAACGCCTCTAGGTTCGTTAAAATAAATTAACAGGGTTTCCTAAGGGAGCCATTTCAATTCTGGCTTTAAAAACATTATTGACTTCTACATCATGGGAAGACATAGATAACAATGAATTTAAAACAACCCACAGATATAAAAACATACACTTCTGTTTGCCTATTTCCTTAGTTTGCATGTTAGCAAAGTATGTTCTCTTCCTGTAGTGATATGTGCCTTTATTTCATAAACAGAAAGCCACAGCTACCTTCGTTTTGGAAAAATTAATTTTTCAGGTTCAACAAATGAAGGGATTCATTTATGCAGCTACAGCAGAACTTTTTTTACTGAAATTACAGGAAAACAACAGGCAATTAATTAAATATGCATTTTAAACTGATGATCAGTAGTTGCCTAAGTGGGTAATAAACTTTCCTTCTTCAGCATCACAGGTGAGAATGCTGGAGGATGGTTGTGCAGACTTCTATCTGATGAAGATATATTCTGTTGGTACACTCTCAGGCTGAGTTCAGACTGGCAATTTGCCCCGGTAGGGACCCAGGCCAGTGACGATTCAATCCTGAGTAAATTGGGCGTTCACACAGGCACATCTGCCTGGCGTCCCCCACCTGTAGCCAACCCGTGCAGTTTCACTTCACCACCAGATCAAAAAGATACCTCATAAATCTGATAGCAAATCCAGAAGCCTGCGTGTGTCGCGCATTTCTCTGCTTCTGAGAAGTCTGAATGCGCAGCCAAAAAGCCGGGAGCAACCCTTGTTGGGCAGAAGGCAGCAGCAGTATGATTGGCCATGCTCCGCTCTACTGCCCAATGAGGTGCCGGCGCTGCAGGGTCTTCCCCCAATCGGCAAAATGTGCTTATGCGCACATACACCCATACACCCACAGCTGAATTAATGGGGAAACGCTGCATACAGTGCGCCTCCAGCGCGGCACTCCCGCCCGGCTTCGCCCCGTATATTCTGGCAGCAGCCCGGGCTGTGTGAATGGGAAAACCCAGTACAGTTTATTCTGGGGCTTTTTTACCATGACTGGCTACTGGAGCAAACTGCCAGTCTGTCCTCAGCCTCAGTATAAGTTTCTTTTAAAGTTGAAAGTATAGCCAATCACTATATATGGGTGTATGAAGGAATATCTACTGCACAAGACTGGCTTGTCACTTAAGTGTTGCCTTAGGTTTGGTGTTAGTTTTCCTTTTTCTGCAGAATGTAATGTCATGGCTGGAGGCATGCAGACAGTTGAGTTGGGAAGCTGGTAGGCAGACAACAGGGTAAGTGGGGACAGGAATCTAAAGCTGAGGAACAGGGACAGAGTTAGATACTTTATATGAGCTGGTGTAACTCTGTTGGCCCTGTGAGCCACCTAACATCTGAGGAATCAGTAACTGCAGTTCTCTTACTGTAGGAATTTCAAAGGGAGATTAGCAAGAGAGAATCTTGAATTGCAACTGATAATGAAGCTCAAGACAACATATCCACCTGGACTTAATCAAGACCTAGGTTTCCTGTCTCATTACCAATGCTGATTTCTCCACACCTACTACCCATCTGTACATCATACCTAATCCAATCACACCTGCTATTGTCATTTGCCTGCTAATGTCTTTCAGCATCTGAAACCACTCTCCAAGTGACTTACATTTTAGTTGTATCTGAAGATGAGAGCAGTGACCCATGAAAGCTCATGCCCTGCCACTAACAAATTTTGTTAGTCTTCAAGTTGCTACTAGACTCTTGTTCTTTTCTACTGCAATACTGCCCATGCCCATTCTCAGTGCTAGCTCTCACGCCAGCAGGTTCATCTTCTAGCAAACTACCCTGTTGCTGAGAAGAATAATGTGCCTGGCTTCCATTGCTTAAGTTTCTGGTCTGGTGTCTTACATGTAGTTTACAGTGCTTGCTATGAGACACAGAGATCATTTCATTGAACATAAGAACATAAGTGAAGCTGTGCTGGATCAGGACAACAGCCCATCAGATCTAACACTCTGTGTCAAACAGTGGCCAGAACCCAGGTGTCATCAGGAGCTCCACCAGTGGGGCTTTAATTTAAAGCTGTAGTCTTTGGCATGATGCTGTTTGTTTATCCTTATTTTTTTTGTCCCTGAGTTAATCTACAGAGGGGCAAATGTACAGAGAGTTCGATCTTTTGGCAGAAGACTGATTTCAATAAACTGTTACATCTCTCTGAGCCCTACAGGAATTTAAAAGTGATTAAAAAAACAAGGTTAGAATGTAAAATTGCAATATATTAAAGCACCATTCTGCCTAAGTGTGGTCATTTATAACCCTCTTACCTGAATCTTTCTGTAGATTGTGAAGAGATCATGGACCAATGCCTATTTAAATTTTGCATTCTTTTGATTTCTTTATCATTCAGGGGTAGCCTATATCCCAGCTCATTTACATGATCCAAGTCTGATGTCATGCTGCTGAATTTTAACATTTGGCGCTGCAAGGAATAAAGAAGTAATAAGTAGAAAATCACAATTCTGATGAATAACTGCAGGATCGCTCTCCATAACATGCATGTTATATTGTGGATTACCTCCTGTGTGAGATGCCTGTCATATTTTAAGCAGAATTTTAGATTTTGAATTTATACAACGCAATAACAAAAAATCACTAAATATAAAGTTTGTAGGACAATTTATTTTCATTTAGAAGAACCAGTTAAATATTTTGCCAGATTCAAAACTTGCCAGTAGGTGCTTCAAATATTACTTTGTATTGACCCATAATGCTTACAAATCTAGCCATGCTGGCAAATGACCCCATACTTTGTAAAATAAGGTAGTGAAGGGCAGGATGAGGAGGGGACATGATTAATTCTTAGGCTGTTTTGCAAAGAGTTTCGGACACAGAAAGGAAAAAAAAGTAAAATTGCCAGATGACTAGGAAGCCATGTATTCAGCTCACTTCAATGGATATCTGAATCTTGGTGGTGTTCCATTTTGAAGATATAATTCCTGACAAGGTGAACAGTAAGACTGTCCAGTATAACATATTTAGAGTTAGCATATGTAATAAGATAAGAAACCAATATCCTTCTTAAGTCCTGAGGAGGTTTTATTCCAAGTGTTGACCCGAAATCTTCATGGCTGACCACCTGGAACTGTCCAGTATTGTTAGGTACAAATTTTCACATTTTGAAATGCACAATGCAGCTGATTTCAATGGGATAATTATACACATGTTTAAATCTCTCATCTGAACATAAACATGCATAATTTTAATTGGTTCGTGCCCAAATCATACACCTGATTTAGAAATGAGAGCTGTTAGATGCCCATCCTCAGGGTAAAAAGCTGCCTTTGAGTTTAGGCTAGCCTTAGAACCAAAGTGCATGCAGGCTAACTAACAAAAAGCTCAACCATTTAAGAAATAGAATAAATCATCCAGGGTTTAGGGTTAGGTTATCCTAGGTTAGTGTCAAACCTTGCTTCACTTTGCTCGCCATGGTTATTGGGGGAGGGAATTCCTATGGGGAGGGGGTTGAGTGAATGCGTGAGAAAGGGAGACCTTGTAGAAGTCATAACTTTCCTTGCAAGTTGTACCTTCTTTCCCTTTCCCAGAAAAACAGGTTGCTTACCTGTAACTGATGATCTTCGAGTGGTCATCTGTGCATTCACACCCATGGGATTCAGTGCGCCTGTGCACCTGGTCGGTGTCTGTACAAAGCTCACAACGGGATTTTCACGCCCTTCGCCCCCGGGCATGCGCAGGAACCCCACCGCACATGCCCAAGGGGCGGGGGCACGGACATCCCGCCAGTTCCTTCTGACCGCTATCAAGCCTAGCTATGTATGAGAACAGCTGAGAATGACAGCAGTGGGGAAGGACGGGCGGGTGGTGTGAATGCACAGATGACCACTCGAAGATCATCAGTTACAGGTGAGCAACCTGTTTATCTTCTTCTTGGTCTCTGTGCATCACACCCATGGGAGATTAAAAAGCAGTGGCTCACCTGGAGGTGGGTGCTGTCAGACTCAGGGAGCCGTAGAGGAAAGGACCAGATGACCCAAGTCACTCTTCTGCTGGGCACGGACGTCCAGAGCATAATGCTTGATGAACGTGGTTGGTGTAGACCACGTAGCTGCTTTGCAGATGGACGAAAGAGATGCGCCCTTCAGAAAGGCTGTTGAGGTCGCCATAGACCTGGTGGAGTGTGCTCTTAGGCGAGAGGGAGGCAACTGCTTCGCCAAAGTGTAGCACAATCGGATTGTCTCAACAATCCATTTAGAGAGTCATTGAGACGTGATGCGGCGCCCTAGGGAGGGCGAGCTGTATGATAGGAACAGTGAGTTGTCACATCTGGTTGACTGAGTCCGATTTAGGTAAAAGAGTATGGAGCAAGCATTGTCCGTCATCTTCTGGATGTGGGAAAAAATCTGGTAAGAATATTTCAGTATTGAGATGGAACTCTGAAACAATCTTTGGAATGAAGGTCAAGTCCGGTACCAGACGCATGCCGTTCGGAAGGAAAACCAGGTAGGGTGGGTCATGTCGGAGTGCCATGAGTTCACTAACCCTTCTGGCTGAGGTGATAGCCAGTAGGAAGGCTGTTTTCCATGTTGCATACTTGAGGTCACAAGTAGTCATTGGTTCAAACGGTCGTCTGGTAAGTTGCCGTAATACCAGTGGTAGGTCCCACAGTTCTGTAGGTGCAGCTACAGGAGGGTACAATCTAATGAGGCCCTTCATGAACCGCTTTGAGGTCGGATGGGAGAAAATTGTGTGTCCCTCCACGCCCTGGTGGTAAGCGGAGATAGCCGCTAAGTAGACCTTCACGGATGAGTGGGATAGACCCTGGTCTTTAAGGAACAGGAGAAAGTCCAGAATTTTGTCCAGGCCCACGGAGGTCGGAGTGTCTGTAGACTTGTCTAGGTACGAGAGGAACTTTTGCCATTTCCTGCAGTAGGATGAGTGGGTAGATTCCTTCCTCGCATTACACAGGACCTCCGAGACTCGGGCGGAGAAGCTCATGGCTGGAGCCTCCAGGCAGTCAGCTTTAGGTTGTTCACCTGCGGGTGGAGCACCATTCCGCCTTTGGCGGTGAGGAGATCTTGCACTTTGGGGAAGTGATGGAACCTGCCTCTTGCCAGACGCAGTAGGATGGGGAACCAGGGTTGCCTGGGCCACCACGGAGTTACGAGGATGCAGTCCGGTCAAAATTTGGCCACCTTGTGCACCACTCTCAAGAGTAGGGGCAATGGGGGGAACATGTACAGGAATGAACCGGTCCAGGGCATTAGAAGGCCGTCCCCTAAAGAGAGAGGGTCCTTGCCTCCTTGGGTGCAGAACTGTTTGCATTTCGTGTTCTCCTGCGAGGCGAACACGTCGACTGATGGGGTCCCCCAACAGTCGAAGAGCGGTTGGAGGTAGACCGGGTTCAGTTCCCACTCGTGGTGGTGAGTGTGGCCTCTGCTGATCAGATCCGCTTCCACGTTTTGGACTCCGGGAATGTGGGTAGCCATGGGGACGATTGTGTTGGAGACGCACCAGTCCCAAAGGTGAAGCGCGAGCCCACAGAGGCTCATGGAGACGGTTCCTCCCTGACGGTTCAGGTAGCTGAGGGCCGTGGTGTTGTCGGTGAGGATGGCAACACAGTGGCCTCGTAAGAGGTGCTGAAAAGCTCGGAGAGCTAGAGAGATGGCCAGTAGCTCCAGGTAGTTGATGTGCCTGTTTGCAGTAGCAGCATCCCACCGGTATCCCACACTGATGCCATTGAGGTGGGCCCCCCATCCCCATAAGGAGGCATCTGTTGTCAGGGTGTAATGAGGAGAGGGAGGGGTAAACGGAGCACCCTCGGTAATGTTTGGGACAGCAGTCCACCAGTTGAGAGAGTCCCGTACGGTTTGTGTAGGGGTCAGGGCCTTTGACTGAGGCATTCGGTGTGGATGGAAACTCTTCAGAAACCAAAGTTGAAGGGGCCTCATGTGGAGTTTCGCCAGGGGGAGGACCGAGGTCGTGGCGGACATGTGCCCAAGGAG
Organism: Gekko gecko; assembly: GCA_029375565.1. Classification (NCBI taxonomy): domain Eukaryota; kingdom Metazoa; phylum Chordata; class Lepidosauria; order Squamata; family Gekkonidae; genus Gekko; species Gekko gecko. The sequence goes on along the minus strand of JAPDNY010000001.1, from coordinate 143,072,214 downwards.
GCACTGAACATCGTACGCCGTTGAGGATGGAGAGTCGCGAACTGAGGTTGCTAGGTTGGACAAGGTTTGAGCTCTGTCCAACGGTAGGAAGGCTCTGCTGGCCACGGCATAGAGTAAGGCCCCGATGAACTGATCCCTCTGAGATGGTTGAAGACAGGACTTTTGTAGTTTCACCTGAAGACCGAGTGATGAAAGGAGGTGTAGTATGAATGCAATGTCCTTGCGCAGAGAGGTCGGGGAATCGGCCACCAGAAGCCAGTTGTCGATATAGGGGAAGATGGTGATCCCCTGGAGGCAGAGGTGGGCTGCGACAACTACCATGGTCTTGGTGAAGACCCTTGGCGCTGTCGAGATTCCAAATGGGAGGCATCGATATTGATAATGATGTTCTCCTATCGCGAATCGGAGGTACCTCCTGTGGGACGGGTGGATGTTGAGGTGGAAGTAGGCATCCTGGAGGTCGATGGTAGCCATCCAAGCGCCTTCTGGAATCAAGGGGAGGATAGCTTGCAGGGTCGTCATCTTGAATCTTCGATATCGTATGTAGATATTGAGATCCCGAAGATCCAAGATGGGCCGCAGCCCTCCGTTGCGTTTCGGTACGGCGAAGTACTGGGAATAGAATCCCATCCATTCGGAAGTTTTCGGGACAGGTTCTATCGCCCTTTTCTTCAGTAAAGACTCGGCTTCCTGAAGGAGGACGGAGGAGGGAGGGGTGGAACGAAAGGTCAGTAAAGGTGGGAGGTCGAGGAATTCGATGAGATAACCATCGGCTACGATAGATAAGACCCAGGCATCCGAGGTTATGGTTCTCCACATTGGAAGGAAAGGATGGAGGCGGGTCGTTTCCTTCGACGTTGAAAGGATGGAGTCAAAGACCCTGCTTCGGTCCACGGTTGGACTTGGGTCTTGCCTGTGGATGTTGTGTACCTGACCTCGGTTTAGACTGGTACGATTGCTTGTTGTGGTTTGGAGATTGACGGGGTCTCCAGGCCATGTCTGGGGATGGTTTCATAGGGTATGGACGACGGGGGGTGTAAACCACTCTACACAGTGAAGAAAGCACCTAATTTCTTTAAATGCTTAGATTATAGTCAATTTTTTGGGGGGAAGTAAATGGCTGTGATATATATTTTTTATTTTAGAAAACAAAGTAATAGTATAGAGGGATACAAAAAGGAGAAGAGGGATTATAACATAATTGTACATGTTATAGTCAATATTTTTGACCCAATTTCCATTTGTTACCAATTCTAAATAACGTTTATCAAGGCAGATGGTGAAGTTAAAATGACCTAATGACAATCCAACCAAGTATCTCTCTGGTTGAAGAAGCTTCTTGTCTGTGTTAGAGTGCCTTTTGCCAGCACAAAACTACATGATCATTAGCAGGACAGAGTTGTAAGATACAATCTAATGTTCAAACAATGCCGAATAATTTGTTTTTGCCCCTTCTGTAATTGAAAATCCTGGAGGTCAAGGTTGTGAATTTAAAAAACAGACACATTTAAGGTATATAGACTAATGCTAAAGGTATCTTTAAAAAGCTGTAAAAAGATAGAGCACTAGATTCCTTCATAATTCCTCATTTATTTGTAGATTTCTTTTAAAACAGAAATAGTAAGAATTATTGAATATCAAATAGGTGGAAGAAAAAAACAATGCAATTCCACAATAGTATCATCCTGTCCTTATAATAATTGAGTTTTCGCTTCACAATGTTCGATGTGCACCAATAGTGGTAGGCTGCAAGAACTGGCAGTCAGAAGATACTGGCTGGGCTGACTGACTGCTTGGTGGAGTCCCGCCCACGTCAGCCCTGGCCAGCAGCGTCTTCAGCTCAGTCTGTTCCGGTCCTCTCAAGCAGCCCAGCCAGAGAAGTCCCGTTTCCCTCTCCCCCCCCCGACCCCCCAACTGTCACCGTGGATTCCCTGGGCCCTGCTATAGATTTCGGTGCCCCCCCGCCCGACTAAGCAGCCTTTGGGGGAGCTGTTGGAGGGGGGCGGCAGCATTGAGCTGCCCGCTGCGGGCCCAATTTCAGCGCCCCCCTGCCTGACTAAGCAGGCCTTCAGGGGAGCCGTGGGAGGGCTGTGGCTGCAGTACAGAGCTGCCCGCCACAGACCTGATTTCAGTGCCCCCTGCCTGACTAAGCAGGCCTTCAGGGAGCTGTGGGAGGGCTGCGGCGGCAGTGCTGAGCCACCTGCCGCGGGCCCAATTTCAGCACCCCCCCCACCTGACTAAGCAGGCCTTCAGGGGAACCATGGGAGGGCTGTGGCGGCAGCAGCACTGATCCACCTGCTGTGGGCCTGATTTTGGCGTCCCCCATGCTCCAAGCCCCCCCCCACCTCCGGCGACACTTCTCCCACCCACCCGCCCAAGCGGATGGCCAGGAGACATAAGAACATAAGAGAAGCCAATGTTGAATCAGGCCAATGGCCCATCTAGTCCAACACTCTGTCACACAGTGGCCAAAAATACCAGGTGCCATCAGGAGGTCCAGCAGTGGGGCCAGGACACTAGAAAACCTCCCACTGCTGCCCCCCAGCACTTTTCAAGACGCTTTTCAAGGCCCCTCACCCCCCGCGCCACTTCTCCCACCTGCCTGCCAAAACGGACGGGAGAAGCCGCTTGAGCAGCCCAGCAGGAGAAGACTGACAGAGCCCCCCCCCCCGCAGTCATTTCTCCACCACTTCTCCTGCTGGCCTGCTCAAATGGGCCTGCTGGCCTGCTCCTTCTCCCGTCCTTCCTTCCTTCCTTCCTTCCTGCCTGCCTGCCTGCTCTCTCTCTCTCTCTCTCCCTCACTCCTCTTTCTTTCTTTCTTTCTTTCTTTCTTTCTTTCTTTCTTTCTTTCTTTCTTTCTTTCTTTCTTTCTTTCTTTCTTTCTTTCTCTCTCTCTCTCTCTCTCTCTCTCTCTCTCTTTCCCTCCCTCCCTCCCTTTTCATTCTTTCTCCCTTCCTTTCTTTCTAATATCTGTCTCTCCCCCCCTCTGTCTTCCCCCTCTCTCTCTCTCTCTCTCACTCCCCCCTGTTTCTCTCTCTCTCTCTCTCTCCACACACTTCCTCCCTTCCTTCCTTCCTTCCTTCCACCCACCCTTCCTTCCTTTCTTGGTCTTGCACCACAATGGGCTTTGCTCCCTAGTTCTAAATAAAACATAAAGGGGGAACATGGGGAAAAAAAATCTAATACCATTCCCATAGGGGCATAACAATATTATCTAAGAATCTAAATTCATTACATAAACTTACTTTTACCTGGACCAGGACCTCTGCCTGTAAGATCTTTGTGGTGCTGAAACTCCAAGCGATTTTGAAGCTTTGATATTTTTATCCAGCTCCTGTAAGGCAACGTCGGTGGAAGAATGGAATAAGCCATCTCCATCGAAGGGGAGTTCTTCGATATAGGATCTAGTGTCCTGGGGGAGAGAGGTGGTGCGTAGCCACGCATGACAGTGAATCGACACTGCAGAAGCCATAGATGTTGAGAAGGCATCTAGCGAATGTTTTGTTTTGTTCAGAAGTTGTTTGGCCACTAGAAGGCCCTCTTTCTGGATCGCTCTTGCCTCAGCCAGTTTGTCATTCGGCATGGAAGGGAGGAGCGCCGACATTCTTTGCCATAAGGCATATTGATATCTCCCGAAGCAGGCTAAATAATTGGAGGATTTTATCCCCAGGGCTGCGGAAGAGTATACCCTACGGCCGTAGGTGTCGATTTTTTTGCTCTCTTTGTCGGACGGAGTAGAGTTAGAGCTTTTATTTTTTGAAGATGTAGAAACGACCAACGAATTCGGGCGAGGATGGAGGTAGAGGAAGGATGCTCCTTCTTCTTGAACTCGGTACATGTGGTCTAACCGCTTGGTGGAGACCGGTGCCGATGATGGTTTAGCCCAAGGGGACTGAACTGCTTTTAGGAGGTGCTTGGACATCGGTAAGGCTATCGGCGTAGAGGTGTCGATCTCGATGATGTCGTACACCTCGTCAGCTGCAGATGGTTGGGGTTGGATGATCGGTAGGGCAAGAGAGTGTGCCATACGTTTTACTAAGTCCCCATATGAGGACATGTCCTCCGAAGGAGAAATCGGGCTGCTCCCGGAGATTGGTTGTTTGGGGGGAGGTTAGACAGGGGAAAGAGCATCCTCCGGATCATCGACATCGGAATCACCCCGAGAAGAGGCGGAGTTGGAACTTAGCTCTTGAGGCCTTGGTAGTGGTGGCTCAGCCATCAGCATTGGTGGAGCAGTGGCAGGGTCGGAATGGGCGGAAGGATGAGGAGACGGTGGAGGTTTCGACACTGTCGCTGAAGGCTGGTGGTGAGGCGAGCGGGAGGTTCCCAAGGATCCGGATATCGATAAGGTTCCCAAGGATCCGGATATCCAGGGAAGTTCCATGGGCCCGAAGAGAACCAGTATGGCATCTCATGCTTGTGTTCGTAGGGAAATTTCGGAGGTCGGTACGGATAGGATGCGTGGTACCTGTCGTAGCGCGGACCATAGGACTCCTGCTCACGTCGGTCTGGACAGTATGGAGACCTGGAGTGGCCCCGAGGTCGATGTCGGGATCGATCGGAGCAGTCACTAGCCCAAGAAGCTGGAGAAGGGGATCGAGATCCCAGTGCCTGGACGTTAGAAACCAGATCGAGGTTGGTAGGAGGAGGCGACATCGACTCGGGAGGATTACGACGGTGGGGAACTTCCGACATGGGGGGTTCAGACTGACGTGTTGGAGAGTCCAGAATCTGTATCGGTGGGTCCACAAGGATTTTCGTCAGCTCTGGTGTCGGATGGGATAGTCGTGGGGGTTGCTGAGGTGCGTCCGGACGGAAAGCAGAGCTTCTAGGAGATTTAACGCCGCTCACACCGTGAGACTTATGCATGTCTCCCATTTTGCTTGAGCCCAGGGTCTTCGATTCATCCTTCTTGGGCTTTTTCGCTGGTGTCGACATAGACGAAGTCGCCTTCGATTTAGACGTCTTCGTAGGGGCCCCTTCGTAGGATGATTTCCCTACCTTGGGAGGTTTCGGTGTTGGGTGTCGACCCAGATGGCTTCGATGTCGAGACGGCTGGTCTCGACGTAGACTGATCGGACTCCATCGCGGGCGCTGGAGGGGCAAGTGCCGAGTCCCACAACGCGACCTTCAGCCTAGCGGCCCTGTTCTTTCTCGTTTGGTTGGAGAAACGGGCACAGATGGAACAGGCGTCAGGCCAGTGAGTCTCCCCCAAACAAAAAACACAGAGGGAGTGCTCGTCCCTCAAGGCTAGCTTGCTCCCGCAGGAAGAGCACCTTTTGAAGCACCCCCACTTTCAACTTTCCATAAACAATGGAAGTGGGCCCTTCCACCAGATAGGATGAAGGGCGGTGAGGTTGGGGGGGGGGAGAATGGTCCGAAGACCGAAAGAAATCCACAAAAAAGTGTGGATTTGAGAAAAAAGGTTAACGGAACGGAGGTCCAGAAGATTGAAGAAAAAATAAGAAGAAAAAAATTTGAGGAAAAGTTGTGATCTTTAGCTGAGGTAAAGTGTTCTCGGAGACACCAATGCAGGCTGCTAACAGTGAGGCGGTCAGAAGAGAACTGGCGGGATGTCCGTGCCCCCGGCCCTTGGGCATGCGCGGTGGGGTTCCTGCGCATGCCCGGGGGCGAAGGGCGCGAAAATCCCTTTGTGAGCTTTGTACAGACACCGACCAGGTCAGCGCAGGCGCACTGAATCCCATGGGTGTGATGCACAGAGACCACGAAGAAGATTGAGGCGTCCCTGAGAAACTTTTGGTACCAGCTTGAGCATTAGATAACCAAGATGTATATCTTTCACTTGGTTGAGATGGCAACACTAGGCGTGGCGTGAATGGGTGATGTATGCTTGGGGAAGGAAGGGGCTTTTATTTGAATTACCTATATTAAGCTTGTACCTGCCAAAAGTCTTTAGTTCTAACCAGGGCTCTTTTTGTAGCAGGAACTCCTTTGCATATTAGGCAACACACCCCTAATGTAGCCAATCCTCCAAGAGCTTACAGTCCTTTTCTTACAGGGGCTACTCTAAGCTCTTGGAGGATTGGCTACATTAGGGGTGTGTTACCTAATATGCAAAGGAGTTCCTGCTACAAAAAGAGCCCTGGTTCTAACACAGTGACTTTCTGGATCATGCATATATCTCAATAAACTTATCACTGCCAAGAGAGAGTTGTTGAAAGTAATTTGGCTGGGAGTCTGACAGTTAGTCTATATCTTTATATCACTATTTTTTTTAAAATAAATTTTTCATTTACTAACTTGCTTCTTACAAAGCCCAATATCAAAAGAAACATTGTTGGTCTACTGATGACATGTTTATTTTTCACTCTTCTTTCCAGCAGTTCACATAGACTATATGAATTTTCCTTGACAGCAGCTTTACACTATTTTCTGGCCCAGATATGTTCCAGTAAGGATAAAATCTTAAATCTACTTGCTACAGCATGGTTTAAGTTACTAGATGAATTCTGAATGAAAAAGAAAGGGTTGTTTACTCACTTTAAGGTCTTCCATCCTATTTTGGATCGTAGACAAGTCTGATGAATGACTTGGGTCTTGCGCTTTCAGTACTTCTTCAGCTTGCTTTATCCAGCCCTCCATCTCTCCCAAACTCTTAGAAAATGTCTGATAATCTCGCACTCCAGCCTTAGGTTTAAATAAATAGGTTAATAAAATATAAAATATTAGTTTGTTTCTTAATATGCTTTGCTTCTTACATAACTGTATAGCAATGGAGTGATCTGTTGTATTTGTTTCTTTGTTTCTTTTCTTTTTTTTATAAAGTTTTATTGCTCTTTTCACTACACACTACAGGATTAGGGAAAGTAGTATACTATACTAAGATACTCAGTAGCAAGGATCAAAATTAGTTTATACATCAAATTCTTGGTGTTTCCCTGTTACATAAATTGAGAGAGAATGAAAATTAGCTATTAGTATAACCAGGGGTCTTTTTGGGGGGGAGCGCACCGGAGCAGAGCTCTGGGAGCTCAGGAGCCAAGCCCCGCCCCCAGCTGGCATCCCCAGAGTCTTTCAGGCAGCCGAAAGTCAATTTCAGCTCTATTATATCTTATGGGCCATTGAAGTCAATGGTGAAAACATATGGTATGTTCTGGGGGTTGGAGGGAGGGGGTTTGAGGGAGAAGCTCCAAACTCACAAGGTAGCTGATGGAGCCTCTCCCCAAGATACCCACCAGTTTCAAGAATATTGGACCAGGGGGTCCAATTCTATGGGCCCCCAAACAGGTTGCCCCCATTCCCACCATTGTTCTCTATGGTGGGAAAAAAGTTACATAGGATATAATGAGGCCGAATTGCAGCCAAATTTCTTTCATTCCCTCCTTTCCTTCTCTCCTTTTCCTCTTTCCCTCCTTCTCTTCTCTTCTCTTCTCTTCTCTTCTCTTCTCTTCTCTTCTCTCTCTCTTTCTTTCTCTTTCTTTCCCACCTTCTTCTCTTCTCTTTTTTCCTCCTTTCCCTGTTTCCCTCCTTCTTCCCTCTCTTTCTTTCCCTCCTCCTTTCCTTCTCTTTCTTTCCCTCTTTCCTTCTCTCTACTCTCTCTCTTTCCTTCCCTCTTTCCTCCTTCTGTGGCCCAACTCTAGCGAGAAGGAGTTTAAACTTTAACCCCCTTCTCTTAGCTCCCCCACCTAGGCCAGCTGGGGAAGGGAAGGGGAGGCTTTTGAAGATGCCTCCCCCCTCTTTTGCTTTCCCTTCTGACATCACTTCCGGTGATGTCAGGGGGCATGGCATATGCTAATAGCCGAATAGCTCATTAGCATACCATATCTTAATGAGCTCCTGCAGCTGTTTTTCTACGAAAAGACCCCTGAGTATAACCAAATCAAACAAGCAAAGTCATGCTTAGCCCTAGTGAGTGCATCTTAGTATTACCAATACATAAAAAACCAGAACATCGGATTTCAGAGTTAAGCAATATTACTGCTTCTTTCATCTATGCTTATTTTTATCAAAGGTCAATATAACTTTTAAAGGTTTAGGAGCAACTGCTCCTAAATCTGATTCAGAGTCAATAAAATCTTCTGAGGGATTGCTCGAGGATTTATCAGCACTTCCTGTGCCCTCATCGTCGTTATCTTCTGCCACATTACTGTCCTCTACTTTCTCAGGCAGAAAAAATGGTGTCTAAGGTGAAATCCTCAACAGGAACTGCCAGGTCATCCACTCCGGTTTCTAAACCGGAAGTAACCACAGACTTTCCCAATATGATTGCTGCAGCACTGTGCCCTCTGCTGGACCAGATGACTAACCTCAACAACAATTTCAATGTGCTTCAAAAAGAACTGAAGGAAAGAACTGCAAGAACAGAGAAGACATCTAAAAAGCTAAAAACCTGATGTGCCATTGTTTACATTAAAGGAAAAGTTCTTAAAAGTCTCTGAAAGCCTGATAAATTACAATCTTCTTACTAGTCTGCACCACACTCTGCTAAATTATCTATCTCCCTTTCGTGCTGCCCTTCTGCCCCTCGTTTTTCTCTTTTATGATTCGATCTTTCCGGGGTGGTGGAAATTCCCCTCCCTTAGAGCTTCAGGGTGGCTTTATGGATTTTTGCTTGGATGCTTGCTTGAATAAATGAACATCGACTCACACTTTACTCCGTGCTTCACTTCAACAGTTAGGGAATGTCACCCTTCGCCAGATGGCTTGTGCTCTCTCTCTGGTGTGCACCTTTAGTTACCATGGCTGGTCTTGCACCAAGGGGACCTATCGGGGCAAAGAGGAGCCTCAATCCTTCGGCCAATGCCTCAGGAGAGGCACCTCTCGCACCCAGGCTACAAGCCCCCTCCAAGGACTCTGGGGGAACCAAGATCAACTTGGATCCTTCCCTCCGGGTGTGATTTGCGGGGCACTCTCATCAGAGCTGCGATGGAGCACACCTGCCAGCAAGTCACCAAGACCGGAACTTCTAGTATTTGTTTCTCTTTTTCTTCACAGTTACATTAACTGTTGTTTTTACTGCCTAATCAGGTTGTTCCACACTGGAAGCAGCATGTTAGGATTGTGAAGAAGAAACATAACACATTTACCTAGACAGGGTTGCCACTAAAATTTTATTTTTCATTTCCCTGACTTTCTCTGACTTTCCCTGACCAATATTTGTCAATTTCCCTGACCACCATTCAAATATAACCACGAGTTATAAAATGAATAGGTCGTGTTGCATTAATGCAAGGCTCCAGCTCCAAATGACCCCTGACTGCAGCAATATCTTTTTGCAATTGCACCAAAATTACACCAAGATAGAGACTTCGGTTTCGGCGACTTGCTGGCGGGTGTGCTCCATCGCAGCTCCAATGAGAGTGCCCCACAAATCATGCTGGGCGGGAGGGGTCCAAGTTGATCTTGGACCCACTTGAGCCCTTGGAGGGGGCTCGTAGCTAGGGCGCAAGAGTTGCCTCTCCTGAGGCACGAGCTGAAGGACTGAGGCTCCTCTTTGCCCCGATAGGTCCCCCCGGCATGAGACTAGCCATGATACACAAAGGTGCACACTGAAGAGAGCGCGCAAGCGATCTGGCAAAAGGTGATGTTCCCTACCTCGGCAAGTGAAGCATGGAGTAAAGCGTAAGTTATGTTCGTTTATCCAAACAAGCGCCCAAGCGAAAACCCATAAAGCAGCCCCGAAGCCTCAAACCTAGTGGAAGGGGGGAATTAAGATTGACCCGTAAAAGAGGAAAGCAAGGGGCAGAAGGGCAGCTCAAAAGGGAGATCGACAACCCAGTCGAGGGTGTGCAGACTAGTAAAAAGATTGCAACTTATCGGACTTTCAGAGACTTTTAAGAACTTTTCCTTTAATGTAAACAATGTCGCATCGGGCAGAAAAAATGGTGTCTAGGGGGAAATCGTCTTCAGGAACTGCCAGCTCATCAACTCCGGCCTCTAAACTGGAAGTAACTGCAGACTTTCCCAATATGATTGCTACAGCACTGTGCTCCCTGCTGGATCAGATGACCAATCTCAACAATAATTTCGACATGCTTCAAAAGGAATTGAAACAAACATCTGCAAGAACAGAGAAGACAGCCAAAAAGCTGAAAAAGGTTGAAGATAAGACAAACGCATTAGAACAAAGACTGGAGGCAGTGGAAAAAGAAAAAAACCTCTGAGAAACAACAACTTTTACAAGTACAGATGGAAAAATCAGCATACGTCCTGAAATTTCAAGGTATTCCAGAACAGAAAGGAGAGAACCTGAAAGAGACCTTAAGCAAAGCCATTGCATCCATGGCGGGCTTTACAGCAGAAATTTTACAAAACGACATGGATATGGTATATCGTACGTATCCAGAATTTATTAAAAAAAATAAGCTGCCTGGTGAAGTGTATGTGAAGTTCTCTAAAAAGTCAACAAGAGATGCAGTATTGGAAGTGACTAACGGGATAACCCTAAAAATCAAAGGAGAAGAAGTTATAGTTTTGAAAGACATTCCATTTGAGATCAGAAAGAGGAGGAAACAGAGACTTGGTATTATTCCTACAGAAAAATTCCACTCCCTACAGATGGCTATTGCCAGAAGGACTTATCTTCAACTTCAAGGAGAAAAGAAAAGAAAAGATTGACTCTGTTACAAAAGCAAAACTATTTTTGGAGCAGCAACAGAAAGCTAAGAAGGGAACTGAGAAAGCAGAGGACAGTAAGGCTGCAGAAGACAATGATGATAAGGGCATGGGAAGTTCTGACAGTAGCACCTCAAGCAGTTCCTCAGAAGAACTGACTGACTTTGGAGCAGAACTAGGAGCAGCTGCTCCTATAAAAGTTAAACTGACCCTTTGATAAAAATAAGCATATAGGAAAGAAAGCTGTAAAGTAGTCTAACTCTGAAAATCTGATATTTTGCTTTGTTTCTTCTCTTTAATTAATCACAGTAATACTAAGATGCACATGCTAGAGCTAAATATGATGGTACTTGTTTGCTGTAGTTATATATAACTAACTTTTATTCCTTTTTATATATGGAATAGTGAAATGCCATGAAGCTGAAGTAGATTTTATAAATGATCCTTGCTACTCTGTATTTTAGGCTTATATCCCTTCCCCCAACCCTGTAGGATGTAGTGTAAAAATGCAATTAAAAATTATATAAAAAAAACAAAAATTACACCAAGATACAAACTTCAATTCAACTAATCTCTGAATGCTAACAAACGACATACCATTTTTGTTATTGTTTTAAAGGGGCACTAAAAATTATATAAATGTTCTATCTAAAATGGTTGGGAAGGGGCATCATTAAGTTTTACTTGTATTCTGCTAGTTCTCTGTTCCAGTTGCGACAAGAACAGATCATGCTCTTGTGGCAGCAGGTCAAAAATCAACTGCTTGAATATATTTTAATCACAATTTCCCTGACTTCAAACCAATTTCCCTGACCGATTTTCATTTCCCTGACTTTCCAGAAAGTGGCAACCCTGTTATAGCAGTTAAAACAGAACTTTGAACCCTTCTGCTAGAGATGTGGTTGGATCCAAAGGTTCCATTCTGCTAAGGGCTGAGTCTTCTTCAGACACAAGAAACCTTCCAATGACACTAGTTCCAACGGAAGAGGCCAAGGGATCCTTAAGATCCAACACATGCCCCACAAAAAAGATGATCAAAAGAGCAGCATGTGCTACTTACATCATCATCATCATCTTACGGCATTGTGTGTGGTATAGCCATGAGATCCAAAGATTGTCTGGCAGCCTTAAGTTCTAACCTGGTATTTTTGGCCACTGTGTGACAGAGTGTTCGACTAGATGGGCCATTGGCCTGATCCAACATTGGCTTCTCTTATGTTTTTATGTTCGTAGTGAGCTAGAGTTATTTTTTGGGACTGAGAGAGCTCTGATAGCTGTGACTGACGCAAGGCCACCCAGCTGGCTTCATGTGGAAGAGTGCGGAATTGAACCCGGTTCTCCAGAGTAGAGTCTGCTGCTCTTAACCACTACATCACACTGGCTCTCTATTTAAGACAATAATTCAGGGAACTGCAAATCAGTATAAAAAGAACACACACAAAATAATCCTAAAGATTTTCTATCCCAAGATTCCATCACACTTGCTTCATAGAGATCTGCACTGCTGTCCTGCTTAAGACAGGCCAAAAATTTTGGGGGCATTTTTTAATATGTGCATATGTGTGTTTGTGAGCATGTGAGTGTGTGTGCACCTGGAAGTCATGGCAACCTCTAGTGACTGACCCCTACTGGGGCCTGGAGAATATTCAGATATGTGGCTGAATAAAGCCTGCCCCCGCCTCCTGCCTCTCGTATTTCAGGGAGGTCTCCCATCCAAGTACTTGCCAGAGTAGACCCTGCTTAGCTCCCGAGATCTGATGGGATCGGGCTTGCCTGGGCTATCCAGCTCAGGGCAGGGCAAGGCAGGCCAACTATTCTGAGTCAACTACCAACGTGCCACTCATCATTGCTGAAGAAATCTTTCACACAGCTGATATGGTCACTATAACCACATGGTGACTTGCCTGCCTGGTGATGACATCATGCACTGTCTAGATAGGTTGATAGATAGTGCTGAGAAGCAGTCAGCAGTCATGGCGCACATTGGTACCAGTGACATTGGGAAATGTAGTCATGTGGTCCTGGAGGAAAAATTTAGCTTACAAGGCAGAAAGTTAATGGGGTTGTAGTGGATAGCTCCTCCCTCATGGATCACTGCCTTGTCGTGGCGAGGGGGCTTGCGTGGTTCGATGAGGCTGTGGGCTATGCCGTGGAGGGCCACCCAGGACGGACAGGCCACAGCAGAGAACTCAGACCAAGCGTGATCCCCTGGAGAAGGAAATGGCAACCCACTCCAGTATCTTTGCCAAGAAAACCCCATGGACAGTAACAAAAGGCTAAAAGATATGACGCCGGAAGATGAGCCCCTCAGGTCGGAAGGTGTCCAATATGCTACTGAGGAAGAGCAGAGGGCAAGTACGAGTAACCCCAGAAAGAGTGAAGCGGCTGGGCCAAAGCCGAAAGGACGCTCAGTTGTGGATGTGTCTGACGGTGAAAGGAAAGTTCGATGCTGCAAAGAACAATACTGCATAGGAACCTGGAATGTAAGATCTATGAATCAAGGTAAGCTTGACGTGGTCAAAAATGAGATGGCAAGAATGAACATCGACATCTTGGGAATCAGTGAACTAAAGTGGACAGGAATGGGCGAATTTAACTCAGAAGACCATTATATCTATTACTGTGGCCAGGAATCCCGTAGAAAAAATGGTGTGGCCTTTATAGTCAACAAGAGAGTGAGAAAGGCAGTATTGGGATACAATCTCAAAAATGACAGAATGATCTCGGTCCGAATCCAAGGCAAACCATTCAATATCACAGTAATCCAAGTCTATGCCCCAACCACTGCTGCAGAAGAGGCTGAAGTGGACCAGTTCTACGAAGACCTACAACAGCTCGTAGAACTAACACCAAAAAATGATGTCCTCATCATCATAGGGGACTGGAATGCTAAAGTAGGAAATCAAAAGGTAACCGGAATAACAGACAAGTTTGGCCTTGGAGAACAAAATGAAGCAGGGCAAAGGCTAACAGAGTTTTGTCAAGAGAACACGCTGGTCATAGCGAACACCCTTTTCCAACAACCTAAGAGGCGTCTCTACACATGGACATCACCAGATGGGCAACACCGAAATCAGATTGACTATATAATTTGCAGTCAAAGATGGAGAAGCTCTATCCAGTCAGTAAAAACAAGACCTGGAGCTGACTGTGGCTCAGATCATGAGCTACTCATTGCAAAATTCAGACTTAAATTGAAGAAAGTTGGGAAAACCACTCGGCCATTCAGATTTGACCTAGATCGCATCCCCGATGAATATACAGTAGAGGTGAAGAATAGGTTTAAGGGACTAGATTTGATAGACAGAGTGCCTGAAGAACTATGGACAGAGGTCCGTGACATTGTAAAGGAGGCAGCACTCACCGCCATACCAAAGAAAAAGAAATGCAAAAAAGCAAAGTGGCTGTCTGATGAGGCTTTACACATAGCAGAGGAAAGAAGGAAAGCTAAAGGCAATGGGGAAAAGGAAAGATTTGCCCAACTGAATGCAGATTTCCAGAGAACAGCAAGGAGAGATAAGGAGGCTTTCCTGAATGAACAATGCAGAGTAATAGAGGAAAACAATAGATTGGGAAGGACTAGAGATCTCTTCAAGAAAATTGGAGAAATCAAGGGAACGTTCCATGCAAAGCTGGCCATGATAAAGGACAAAAACGGTAGGGACCTAACAGAAGCAGAAGAGATTAGGAAAAGATGGCAAGAATACACAGAAGAACTATACAAGAAGGACCTCGATGTCCTTGACAACCACGATGGTATAATCACTGACCTCGAGCCAGACATCCTGGAAAGCGAAGTTAAATGGGCCTTAGAAAGCATTACTAACAACAAAGCTAGTGGAGGTGATGGTATCCCAGCTGAGTTATTCAAAGTCTTAAAAGAAGATGCTGTTAAAGTGCTGCACTCAATTTGCCAACAAATTTGGAAAACACAACAGTGGCCACAGGATTGGAAAAGGTCAGTTTACATTCCAATCCCAAAGAAGGGCAACGTCAAGGAATGTTCAAATTATCGCACAATTGCACTCATTTCACACGCTAGCAAGGTCATGCTCAAAATCCTACAAGCTAGGCTCCAACAGTACGTGGATAGAGAACTGCCAGAAGTACAAGCTGGGTTTCGAAGAGGTAGAGGAACTAGAGATCAAATTGCCAACATTCGCTGGATTATGGAGAAAGCAAGAGAGTACCAGAAAAACATCTACTTCTGCTTCATTGACTATGCTAAAGCCTTTGATTGTGTGGATCACAATAAATTATGGCAGGTTCTTAAAGAGATGGGAGTACCAGACCACCTCATATGTCTCCTGAGAAACCTGTATAAGGGTCAAGAAGCAACAGTTAGAACCGGATATGGAACAACTGATTGGTTTAGCATAGGAAAAGGAGTACGACAAGGATGTATATTGTCACCTTGCTTATTTAATTTATATGCAGAGTACATCATGCGAAATGCTGGCCTGGATGAATCACAAGCTGGAGTTAAGATTGCTGGGGAAAAGATCAATAACCTCAGATATGCAGACGATACCACTCTGATGGCAGAAAGTGAAGAGGACCTAAAGAGCCTCTTGCTCAGGGTGAAAGAGGAGAGCGCAAAAGTGGGCTTGAAGCTCAACATCAAAAAAACTAAGATCATGGCATCTGGCCCCATCACTCCTTGGCAAATAGAAGGGGAAGTCGTAGAAGTAGGGACAGACTTCACGTTCCTAGGATCTCAGATCACTGCAGATGGTGACTGCAGCCATGAAATTAAAAGACGCCTGCTCCTTGGGAGGAAAGCGATGGCAAACCTAAACAGCATGATAAAAAGCAGAGACATCACCTTGCCAACAAAAGTCCGCATGGTCAAAGCAATGGTATTCCCCGTAGTAATGTATGGCTGCGAGAGTTGGACTATAAGGAAGGCCGAGCGCCGAAGAATAGATTCTTTTGAACTATGGTGCTGGAGAAGACTCTTGAGAGTCCCTTGGACTGCAAGGAGATCAAATCAGTCAATCCTCAAAGAAATCAACCCTGACTGTTCCCTGGAAGGCCAGATCCTGAAGCTGAAGCTCAAATACTTTGGCCACCAAATGAGAAGGGAGCATTCACTGGAGAAGACCCTGATGCTGGGAAAGATTGAAGGTCAAAGAAGAAGGGGACGGCAAAGGATGAGATGGTTAGACAGCGTCATCGATGCAACAAACATGAAATTGAGCAAACTTCAGCGGACAGCAGAAGACAGGAGGGCCTGGCGTAATCTGGTCCATGGGGTCACGAAGAGTCGGACTCGACTGTGCGACTGAACAACAACAGTGGATAGCTCAAGAAAAGTGTCAACCCAGTGTGCTGCAGCAGTGAGAAAGGCAAACTCTATGTTAGGGAATATTAGGAAAGGGATTGAGAATAAAATGGCTGACATTATAATTCCCCTGTACAGATCTATGGTGCGGCCTTATTTGGAAAACCGTGTACAATTCTGATCACCATGTCTCAAAAAGAACATTGTAGAACTAGAAGAAGTACAGAGGAGGGCAAGCAAGATGATTAGGAGGTTGGAGCACCTTCTCTATGAGGAAAGGCTGAAGAGTCTGGGACTTCTCTGTTTAAACAAGAGACAACATGATAGAAGTTTATAAAATTATGGAGAGGGTTGACAAAGATAAATTTCTCTCCCTCTCTCAAAATGCTAGAAGGCATCCAATGAAGCTGATGAGCAGTAGGTTCAGGACGGACAAAAGGAAATACTACTTTAGACAAGATGGGTAGCCATGTTAGTCTCTCTGTAGCAGTAGAAAAGAGCAAGAGTTCAGTAGCACCTTAAAGACTAACAAAATATGTGGCAAAGTATGAGCTTTTCTGAGTCAGTGCTCTCTTTTTCAGGTATCTGAACAAGGTATCTGAAGAAGTGAGCAGTGACTCACGAAAGCTCATACTCTGCCACTTATTTTGTTAGTCTTTAAGATGCTACTGGACCCTTGCTCTTTTCTACTTTATACAGAGAGTGATTAAAATCTGGAATTTGCTGCCAGAAGATGTAGTGATGGCCACAGGAATAAACAGCTTTAAAAGAGGATTAGAGAGATTCATGGAAGATAGGTCTATCAGTGGCTAATAGCCATGATAACTGAGGGGAACCTCCATACTCAGAGACACTAAACCTCTGAATCTCAGAGCCAGGAGGCAACATCATGGGAAGGCCTTGGCCTTTTTGCCCTGTTGTTGGCTGTCCAGAGGAACTGGTTGGGCTCTATGAGGCAGGATGCTGGACTAGACAGACCATTGGTCTGATCTAGCAGGGCTCTTCTTATGTTTTATGAAGCAATATTACAACAAAGATAAGAATGCTATTTTTGTGAAAACGAACTTGGGCACACGTGGTATTAACAGCAATGATGATAGGACTGGTGATAGGACTGTCCAAAGACATATTAGTTACATCTAGAGGAAGGCATTAGGAAGGAAAGAGAATTGTTTGACACGAGCCAAGCAAGGTCTTCCTACCTGTAATATAGACTGCTGCCTGCTGAGAGCCTGTTCTAAAGCAGACACATTCTGGCTCAAAGAACGCTGACCAGACTGGATAGCTGCTGCAGCAGAAGAGTCTACCTGTTGGTTCAGCTGTTCTCCCAGTTCATGTAGAACAAAGAGAGAGTCTTTCACTGTCTTCATTCCTTTAAGAAGGTCCTGTAGAAAATGTCATCATTAGAATCCTGGAACAAAATTGCAGCAAGCAATCAAATATGTCACACTGACCAGTGTACCAAGTAGCTTCTGAGAGGTGAATCTTATGGTATGCAAAATAATTAAACTCCAGATCGGTTCACGTTGACCGTAACACTTTAATATTGAAATGTGGTAGAGTATTGGTCCTACTGCATATGTGCTATTATGCAAATGAGTGTACATGGACATTGGGTAGAAAATGTGTATATTCACACTTGAATCTGTCTAATTTCTATGAAAGAATCCATATGGGTGCTAGTGGGTATATGTAGACATCTCTGATGTTACTACCCTGGGGACTATATGAGCTAATATACTTTCTCCAGTATTTATGAATTGCTTCAGTTCATTTCTAGAGAAAAAAGAAACAAACACTGCCCTTGGGACCACCCTTGCAATGACAGGAGAATGTGCCCACTGACACTGGAGAGCTCATCTACCACCAATGGGTGTTCTATGGGGGGGAAGCTGCAATGTCCTTCTTTCCTCTTTTTAGGGTAGATCCAGGGTTACAGAGATAGGACAATGTCTCTGATATGTCCCCCCCCAACAAAAACAACAACTCATAGTTGAGAAGAACAGAAGAAGCAACTCAGAAATTGACTTATCCTCCTCACCTCAAATTCACCTTCTGGCATAGAAGAAAGCGTACCTCATATTTTCTTTAGAGACTGGGGTCATAAAAGAGAACAGGGAGAAGGGTTTTGCAAAGCAGAGCTGGCCCTTCTCCATGCTCCACTCATAGCAATTGCTTCAGTGGTCGATGAGATGCTAGGTAGAACAAAGTTTGAGTCCAGTGGCACCTTTAAGACCAACGAAGTTTTATTCAAAATATAAGCTTTTGTGTGAAGAAGTGTGCATCACATGAAAACTTATACCTTAAATAAAACTTCATTGGTCTTGAAGGTGCCACTGGACTCAAACTTTGTTCTGCTCCTTCAGACCAACTGGCTACCCTCCTGAATCTAACTTCATGGGAGATGCCAGGTAGTGAGACCTAGAGAGAGAACAGTGGGTGTGATATAAGTACGGTCACGAATCAGGATCGGCTCTCTCTAACCTTTCCATCACCAAAATCCTCAGTGCTTTAAGTAGCTTTTATTAATCTCTGCTTTAAAAACTTTGTTGCAGCTTCATGCCAAGAGTAACACAGCCTTAAAGTCTGCCACACTTACATTGCAGTCATGAATCCAAGCAGTGACTTCATCATCACCAATATCCTTGCTGGATGCAGCCTTTAAAAGTTCATTTGTTCGATCTTCGTACTGCTGGACTGTGCAACAGCACTGCATATAATAGGTTCTGTACTTCTGCCAGAGCTGAAGCAGAGCTTTACTAGAATGTAGCTGCTCTGCAATCTCTTCTAAAAGGTTGTTCCACCTGGAAGAAAAATATGAATTAGAGAGGAACTGGCACGAAAATTGACTATGCAGGAACTTTTGAGCACTGCCTAGGCTTAGTTTTGCAGCATCAGCTAACAATGTCATTTGGCTAATACCCACAGAGTTTGGAAAAGAGCCAAATGTATCAACCATTATAATGTTTGCCAGTATGTATTTCACATACAGTCATATCCTATCTTTTCCTCCCACAAAAAAGCAAGTAACCATGTACAAGATGACCATGCGGTTTTAGGCTTTTAAAAAATGTTGTCATCTGAATCCTGCACTTGAGCATGCTCCAATGCATTAATATGCATCCTTAGCATCCTAGTTTAATTGGATTTGGGTGTCAGTTTCCTCATCTGAAATAATATAACTATTGACAGCTTCGCAGTATATTAAAAACAGGACCAATCCTATCCATTCATACTACCACAGCAGTAGAATGAGGTAGGTTTTTGTTATAGATTTGACTAAAAAACACTTGGAATTAGTTTTGTACCTCATGTTTACTTCTTTCAAAGTGCTGTTAAGTGTTTCTGTAACAGGTGAATGACACTCTTTCAGTAACTGATTAGTCACGGATCCAAATTTCTGTAGACTATGCTCTTGTTTTTCCAATTCGTCTTGCAAGTTCTATGTGTGCAGGAGGAATTAAACACAAAACAAGAGTAAGACACATTTTAATTCTTATTTAAAAGGCCATAAATGGCAATAGAACAGCTTTCCTGAAAGACTAAAATAATTTCCATGATTTGGCCTACTATAGCAAAAGCGTTGATGTTCATATTTTACCTGAAGGTTATCTACTTGGACTTTTACTGCTTCCAAAGAACCTGTAAGAAGATGAAAGCGTGACAGGGAATATCTGGCTTCCATCAAGTAGCTGTTCAGTTCTTCATAAGCTGCTTTGTGGATGCTCCACAAATCAAGGACTGACTGCAACAATATTTTCAGTTGGCTAACCTAATAAAAAACCCCCCAAACATATTAAATATTAGTACAGGATCAAACACCAGTAATAGATGAACTGTCACACATTTTGTCAAGATAGTCACGGGTTCAATTGACATGTTTCAAAGTTCACATAATCTGTTGTCAGAATGTCTAGGCATTCCGTACTTAGGGAACTCAGTTCACAGGTACATAAGAGCTTACTATGGGTTTGATGTAAGATTTCCAGAAATGTTTTCTTTTTATTTTTCAGGTGAAAAAAACACAACAACTTTGGGAAAATTGAAATATCTGCGATACTTACTGTTCTATCAAATTTAAAGTAATATTACCACTTTAATAACATAAAATGCATCATTTGTAACTTACTTAGTGATATAAAATGGCTATATTTGACATATTTATGGAATTTAAAAGTTAAGAATGTCTTAGTTCTCTACAAGTAAAATTGCAAATATATCTAATACTTGAGAAAAAACTGCAAACTCCTTTACCCCATGCTATCTTAGCACATGCACCTTAATTTTTGCTAACTAGGCAGTTAAGTTCTCAATGAAACATTCAGTTTTCCTTGGAGGTTTTGGTGCTGTTTCTGCCCTACCTCCATCTGATCTTTTTTCTCCCTCCTGCAAGGAGGTTCTGTGGCTGGGAGGAGGGGCTTTGGGATTGGAATCCAGGCTTCCAGCTCTTTACAGGGCGCCTCTAATACCGGCACCATCCATCAAGAGTTTGGGCATGATTTTGGACGCCTCCCTAACTATGGAGGCCCAGGACACACACATTGCCAGGCTGGCATTTTTCCATCTTCACCAAGCTTGGCAACTGCTTCCTTTCCTGTCATGCCCTGACCCAGCCACATTAATCCATGTGACAGTTACCTCCAGGCTTGACTACTGCAATTCACTCTATGCTGGCCTACCCTTGAGATGGACCCAGAAACTCCAGCTAATCCAAAATGCAGCAGTCTGAGTCCTGATGGGAACGTCATGGACAACAGATATTCAACCAGTGCTGTGCCAGCTACACTGGCTTCCAATGGAATACTGAGTCAGGTTCAAGGTCTTGGTATTGACCTTCAAGGCCTCGAGTGGTCTGGGACCAACATATCTGTGGGACCACTCTGCCAGGAAATTCACTGAATGACCTTCTCTCATTCTCTCTCTCACAGGGTTGTTGTGAAGATAAAATGGAGGAAGGGAGAATGATGCTGTAAGCTTCTTTGGGTCTCCATGGTGAAAAAAGTGGAGTATAAAACCAATAAACCCCATATCATAGAATCATAGAATGTTAGAGTTGGAAGGGACCTTGCAGGTCATCTAGTTCAACCCCCTGCACTCTGCAGGAGCATAGCCAAAAGACAGCCCTACATACCTACAACATACCCAAAAGATGGTTGTCCAGCCTCTGCTTAAAAACGTCCAGGGAAGGAGCATCCACCACCTCCTGAGGCAGACTGTTCTACTGCTCAACCACTCTTACAGTTAGGAAGTTTCTTCTGATATCTAGCTGGTAACAACTCCCTTGTAATTTCCACCCATTAGATCCAGAGCAAGAGAATAGATCTGCTCCATCTTTTACATGACAGCCCTTCAAATACTTGAAGACTACAATCATGTCCCCTCTAAGTCTTCTCTTTCCCAGGCTAAACATACCAAACTCTTTCAGCCTTTCCTCATAAGACTTGGATTCAAACCCTCTTACCTTCCTGGTTGCCCTCTTCTGGACATGCTCGAGCTTGTTAACAACCTTCCTAAAGTGTGGTGCCCAAAACTGGACACAGTACTCCAGGTGAGGCCTGACCATAGCAGAATTGAGCGGAACTACCACCTCCCGTGATCTGGACACAATGCTTCTGTTAATGCATCCTAAGATTGCATTAGCTTTCTTTGCGTTTTACCATTTCAGTTATGTTTCCTGCCAAGTGACCATTTCCACTTCTGATGAATAACTAGCCACAAACAAATTGCCTGTCTCTTCCCTCATTTCTCCTCAACAGCATTTTTAGAAATACATTACCTGAATTTCCCCTGTTTTACAGCTAGTGACACAAAATTCCCTCTCCACTTATGCAGCCATGCATCCTTACCATGTGGTCCAAATTTGCCCATGAATGGTTTAGTTCTTGAAGTGTGTTCATGACCACAATTGAGACAGCTTCTTTTTTATTTTGTATCAAAAAAAGTCCACTCTGTTCTACTTTTTCAACTTCTTTCTCCTTCAATTTTATCAGCTCTTCCAGCTCCTGAAAGAAGTATGTTCCAACATGGTTTGTTTCCATTATATAACATTTCTAGATTTACACAGGCTTTATGAAATGACATGTAATATTTTATCTTTGGACAAAATTTACTGAGTATGCATATATGCATCTCAAAAATAAGAGACCATAAAGTGATTTTTTTAAAAAACAACCTTTTATTAATTTGATAAAATAAAGATATAATGTGAATGTTAACCATCATTAGTCTTAGATATTATAACACACATTTGTTTACCTTTTCACTTTTTGCAGTGTTCTTCAAACATTTTTTAAAAAAGAAGCTGGGGTAAGTACATACCTGGGGTAAGTACATAGCTGGGGTAAACATATGAAAAAAGGAAGATTCCTGATAAATATACTTTTTGCCTTGAAAATGTTTTAAGAGAAAAAAATTCAGTACTGCTCCAACCTCTCATTCCATATTTTGGGCATTGGACTTCATTTTAATTATATTTTGTCATCATTAGCTATGTTCTTTTAATTCTGTTAAACCAACCTTTCCTTCAGGTCTACTTTATAATTTTTGAAATAGCTTAATGGTTAACATTTTTCTTTTACCTTTATAAATCAAGTATGTTTTAACTGCTTTTGCAGTATTAGGAATGGTCAAATCACCAAGGTCTACAAGAAAGTATTCAAATAAATATATATAATTTTTTTAACTGTCTTCAGATCAAAGGACAGAAATACTCCTAGAGACAAAAATATTTGCAATGGAAACATTTTTATCCTTCCAATCTCATAACTCAATTAAAGTGCCATTCTGGCTTCTGATTTATTGTGGAAAATGAGATCGCCCTCAACTATTTAAACAGTATTGGATCTCTATCAACATAGGTTAACAGATGAATTGTAGCTTTAGTATTATTTCAACTGGATACAATGTAATGTCCAAAAGCCTAGTAAAATAATTTCTGTTCCTTTTTTTTTAATGATCAAAGCCTTGACAGAGTATATGCGTGGATATGTCTGGCTTAAAGTGACCTACAAGGATAATAAATTGTAACAAGTCCTGAGTATATAATAAATGTAAGTGAGGTCAAACGTAAATGATACATAGTGATTTCATCACTAGACCTTGGTTTATTGAGGTGAAGGAAGTATTTCTTAGATCCCTCCTGAAGTAATCCTCCCTGAACGTCCAAAATCTAAACAATTATCTGCTGGTTGCAAATATCCCTTTGTGTGAGTGGTGACCATGCCTTCTTGGATGAGGTTTTCTTGGATGTGACACATTCATTTTGATGTGGTTTCGTTTTGGTACAAAGACAGTCTTGGTTGTCCTGACTACTGATCTTTACCAGAAGAGACAGAGGTGAGTGAAATCCGGTTGATTCTTCTGGACCTCTTGCAGGTTTCAATATCACTGCAATGGTGTCTTTCTGGATTGGCTTTGTGAACTGAATATCAGGGAAACCAGATGTGCAAAGTCTTCATAGTGAACACAAGAGGTAATATTTGTTACACAATGCTTCTGATCGTGCAAGGTTCTTTGGTGTGCTGTTGGTCGACAGAGTAGATGGTACCTACTGACTGCAAGACTAATCACTGAAGGTTATGTGGGTGGGGGTCATGAGCCTTTGTAAAAGACAAATGCCTGAGCAACAAACACAGAATGTCTTCCTTCCAGGCACACATTGGGATTATATATGAGCATGCCTGTTGTGTAGAAGGCTTTCCTAGCTTAAAATAACCTGGGGGCAGTCTTCCTCCTTGGAGCTGTTGTGGCACATTTTCCTGCCTAAACAGTCATGTGCTCTGAGGAGGGAGAGGCACCCTCTTCTCTCAGTTCCTCCTGAACCCTTGACCATGTCTGAACAGAGTGGGAGTATTCTTTGTGCCTGCAAAGAAGACATTCAATGAACAACAGTTACTGGTATGCACAATCCTGTTTGGTTTCCTGTGCAGTGCCACATTGGGATTTTAGTAAGCTACTCGAAAAGGAGATGGGATAGAGCCATCATCGACTGCATCACTAGAACAGAGAATGAAGAGCCACTCTGCCAACATGTGCTTCTTTTCTAGCATGCAGGTCCAGGACATGATATTTTATGAAGGTGTCAGCTAAGGACCAAGTTGCAACCCTGCATATTTCCAGAAGAGGGACTCCTCTGAGTAGGGCAGCAGAAGAGGCTTGAGCTCTAGTAGAGTGAGGGCAAGGCAAACCAGCCTGAGCATAAAAAAGTTTCATTGTGATTACATTCCACCTGGACAAAGCTTGTGCTGAAGCCTTCGTTCCTTTATTAGGTCCAGAATAGCAAATGAACAAAGTTGAATATTTTCTAAATGACTGAGTTCCCTTTAGATGGGACAATAACACTCTCCTTAAATCTAAGCTATATAACATCTCTTCAGTTCCTGATGTTAGTGAAGGAAGAAGCACTGGGAGTATAATCTTTTGAGATAGGTGAAATGTGGACATGACTTTGGGCAGGGAAGTCCTCCACCTTCTGTCTGGTCTCCATTGGCAAAGCAGTGGACCTTAACCACGCATGACAATGTAGGACTATGGATAATGCCACTGCTCTGGCTGAAGAGTCTGCTGCATGGCAACTGGCGCTGATCTGCTGTTTAGACAGCCACACTGCTTCCAACTGCAAGACTTTAACCAATTATATTTTGTTATTTGGTATGAGCTCTAGATACGTGGTTATCTTCTCCCACAAAAATTACTGATATCCAGCCATAATGGCCTGATAATTCAAAATATGTAGATTAAGGGCAGCAGAGTAGGTCTTCCTGCCCAAAGAATTCAAGTTCCTAAGCTCTTTATTTACTGGGGCTACATGGAAGTTCTGATGTCCCCTAGGCTGCATCTCCTTGGTTATTAGGGATGATGCTACCCCAAAAGGAGCACCCTTCCTGTTTTACCATATACAAGTTTTCTATACAACACGATGTGGTGGGAACAGATGCCAGTTTGCTGCATAATTCATTTGTAATGTCAGTAAATCTTTCCAACATGGGGAATGCACCTACAACTGGTGAATGTGAGTATAGATGGCTCAGAATTTTATCTTTAGACTTCTGGTTTTGGCGTTCACCATGGCAGTTGCGTTCTCCCGAGACTCTGGGAGACGCGCGCCAGACCCTGTGGTTGGGAGGGGGCGTGATTTTCCACACCACCCCCGGAGCCCTTGTGTTGGGCTTCCAGCCATGGGGCACTAGAGAGCTCTTCCTCTGGTGACCTCGCCGATGAAGGGGAGCTACTCCATGCCCCGAAGGCCCTGCTGCGGAGCGTCCTGGATGGGAACTAGAATCGCATGCTGGAGCAAGTAGTGGGTGGCCAAGCGAACTGAAATCTGAAAGTGGCTACACCATTGAAATTTGAGTCTAAGTGAAAGCGAGACGCACCAAAGATCTAGCCGAAAACCTCCCCTTAAAAAGCGAGCGGGGGAGGGAACTTAAGGGGGGGTGGGCTATAGAAGCAAGATGGACTAAAATAAAGAACTTGTAAGAACTTACCAGGCTTTGCAAAGAGTTCTAGAGACTGTGATAACTTTTACAAAAAGTAAACAATTTCTCAACATAGCGCCTCCACGGAGGGATGAGAAAGATAAACAAATGAAACCTAAGCTGTTGACCGGAAACGCCAGCCCAGCGAGTTCTGTCCCTAGACAGGACACAACAACAGAGCTTCAAAGGATGCTAACTGAAGCGTTGTGACCCCTGCTGGAACAAACTATGGCATTACACCATAAGTTCGATGCACAGCAAACTCAATTGAACAACAGTTAAAAAACCCAGAAAAAATGGAGCAAGAGCTTAAAGAGGTGGATGCCATTAGTAAGAAGCTTCAAAGACAACTGCAGACAATTGACAAAAAGAGAGAAACCAATGAATCCCATTTGTTATAGCTGCAAATGGAAAGGGCAAGCTATGTCCTAGGATTTCAAGGTGTCCTGGAAGATAAGGGAGAGAATCTGAAGCAGATTATGTGCGATGCTTTGGGCCCGATTGCAGATGTTAAAATGGATACATGACAAAGTGACACTGATATGATCTTTAGGTCATATTCAGAATTCATAAGGAAAATAATCTGCCCGGGGAAGTTACAGTGAGATTCTCCAGAAGACAAATGAGGGATCAAATACTTAAAGCAACAAACAAAGCTATACTGAAAATCAAGGACAAAGAAATAAAAGTGTTGAAGGATATCCTGTTTGAAATAAGAAGGAAAAGAAGGAAATATAGGGACTTGGTTCTATTTTTACAGAATACCTGTCGCCTACAGATAGACTGTTCCCGAAGGCATAATCTTCAAATTTATGGATGAAAAAGAAAAAAATTGACTCTGTTGAAAAGACCCGTGAGTTTCTGCACATTCACAGTCATCCAGCGAAAGGAGAAGAGGAGGAAGACAACAGCACCAAAGAAAGTGATGAAGAGGGAGCAGTGGCATCTTCTGATGAGAACTCAGACTCAGTTCTCAGTCAGCCTGGGTGTGTTCTGGCAGGAGTCACTTATAAATGATATTAATGCAGGGTTGAACTCAAGAGACAAGTTATTAAAATTCATTGTGTGTATATTCTCTATCATGTAAGTAGAGACAGAGAAAACTACTTTAAGTGTCACTCATAGAAAGGGGCATAGACATATGACCAGGAAATATGAAGCCATATAAATCTTATGACTAGAGTGGACAGAGCTTTGTTTGTGGATTCTGAACAAGAAGGAAGCACACCAGATTTGTTTGAAGAAATATAATTCTTCTGGTGGCAGATGTGCTACTGATAGCTAATGAAAATGATCAAAGGGGGTGAAACAGAGAAGAATTCTTTACTGCTAAAAACCTTTTGATAATTAGGGCTGCCAACCTTCAGGTGAGGCCTAGAGATCTCCTGGGATTACAAGTGATCTCCAGACGAGATCTCCCCTGGAGAAAAAGGCTGCTTTGGAGGGTGCATTCTATACTATTATATCCCACTAAGCAACCTCCACCCCTCAAACCCTGCCCTCCCCAAGCTCCACCCCCAAATTGCCAGGAATTTCCCTTCCTAGGGTTGGAAACCCTATAATTACTTTTAATAAAGTAGAATTACTGTAGGGAAGTTCCATTAAAAAACTCTCTGTCTTCTAAAAACAGAAATCTGGAGCTTGTACAGGATTTTTTTTGCTTCTGTAACAAAAGCTACCTGACAGTCCTTTAAGGCATTCTGGACTGAAGCCTGATCTCCAATTCTCTGTTGGTTTTGCAGTCTCTTCTCCTGAGTTTCAAACCAAGTTTTTAGACATTGGACATTATTTTCATATTCTGTCCAGGATTCCAGAAAACCTTCCAATAGCTGAATCTGGAAAAAAAATTTTTTTCAAAATAAAAAATTAATATATTCTAGGTAACAGTTTATTTCATTGCTAAATCATTCATGCTTTTTAAAAACTCATTGTTGCTGCTTCTGGTTAACACATACCTTTTCTGTTATCAGACCCTGCAGGACCTGCCAGCATCTGTTCATGACTCCTAGTTGTTCTGCAAAATCAGTCTTGTCACTGCGTTTACTCTCCACATCCTGACTGCTAATCTGTAGTACTGATTGGTTAACAAAGTCCACAGTTAACTGTTTACAGTTTACATCAATCTTGAAACCCTAGTGAAAAAGCAGAAGAAGTTATCAGATTTTTTTACACTTATTCCAGGAGATCAGCATGTTTTCTAAGGTGCTACTATATCATGTTTTGCCAGAAATATTGTCATAACATTGAAGTAGGCCCTTAGAAATAAGTGTGATTTCTACCAATATTCATTTATTTATTTGATTTTTACCCTGCCCTCCCCACCGAGGTAGGCTCAGGGCTGCTTACATAAGAAGCAATAAATAAAACAACAATATAAATATCAATATAAAAATTGTTAAAACCATTAACATAACGATGGTGGTATAATGTTAGTAAAGTGCATTCAGTGGTACATCCACTATCAGCAGGCTTAGGCTGGAAATAGAATTGGCACAGGGCGTAGATGATAACACAGCTCCTTACCTAAATGCCTGGCAAAAGAGCTCTGTTTTTGTGGCCCTGCGGAACTGCGAAAGGTCCCGCAGGGCCCTGATCTTGTCCGGAAACTCATTCCAGTAAGTTAGAGCTGCCACAGAAAAGACCCTGGTCCTGGTGGATACCAGCCCACTGTCCTTGCGGGGGTGGGGGCAGACGATTTTGCGACCCTGACCATAGTGCTCTCTGGGGAAACCTGTGGGGAAAGTTGGTCCCTCAGGTAGGAAGATCCCTGACCATAAAGGGCTTTAAGTGTCAAAACCAGCACCTTCAAGTGAATCTGGTATGCTATTGGCAGCCAGTGCAATGCCTTCAGCACAGGCAGGATGTGCTCTCACATAGGGAGACCCGTCTGCTGCATTTTGCACCAGCTGCAGCTTCTGGAGTTGTGCCAAGGGCAGCCCCATGTAGAGAGCATTGCAGTAGTCCAACCTCGAGGTGACCATTGCATGGATCACTGTTGCCAGATCACTGCATTCGAGAAAGAGAACCAATTGCCTAATCAGCTGGAGATGGTAGAAGGCTGCCTTGGCAGTGGCTGCTACCCAGGCCTCCATTGTTAAGGAGGCATCAAGGAGCACTCCCAGACTCCTGACCCTTGGAGCTGGCACCAACGGCACCCCATTGAAGGCCAGTAGTGCTTCGACTCAGGCATAGGACCTCCGTCTTTGTCGGATTCAATTTCAATCGGCTCAGTCTAAGCCATCCTGCCACGTCCTGTAACACCCGGTCCAAGTCTTCCGGGGTAGAGTCAGACTCATCACCCAACAACACACCCAACATCCACATATTGGTAACATCCTAGCCTGTGCCTCCTGGCAATCTGGGCAAGGGGGAGCATATCGATGTTAAACAGCATCAGGGAAAGCACTGCCCCTTGAGGCACTCCACAGATCAGCGGGTGCCTTCAGGACAGCTGCTCCTCAAGAGCCATCCTTTGTCCCTGACCTTGGAGAAAGGAGACAAGCCATTGCAAGGCAAGCCCCTAAATCTCCATGTCAGCAAGGCGGCGGGTCAGGAGCTGATGGTCAACCATGTCAAACGCTGCCAATAGGTCCAACAACAGCAGCACCGCCGTCCCACCCCGATCCAGATGCCTCCGGAGGTTGTCTGTGAGGGCAACCAGTGCTGTCCCCATCCCATGGCCTGGGCGGAAACTGGACTGGAAGGGATCTAGCATGGAAGTGTCATCCAGAAAGCTCTGTAACTGTACTGCCACCGCCCTCTCAATTAATATGCCCAAATAGGGCAAATTGGAAACTGGCCAATAGTTTGCCAATTCGGCTGGATTCAGAGATGTTTTTAGGAGAGGGCAGACCATCGCTTCCTTGAGAACAGTCCCTCAGAGAGAGACTTAATAATATCCCTGAGGGCACCTTGAAACCCCTCATGGCCCTCTTTAATGAGCCATGAAGGGCACTGATCAAGGCTGCAAGTGGTTGGGCATACTGTCGAGAGCAATTTGTCGACTTCCACTAGACTGAGTGGACTGAAATAATCCAAAATCGGACTAGAAGACGTGCATGGAGTCTTGAGTTCGCTCACTGTCTCAACTGTGGTGGTAAGATCGCGGCAAAGCAACAAGACTTTATCTGCAAAATAGCTCACAAAAGCTATCCACAAACATTTAAATTACCAGTGCAATCTCAGAATCACAATCTCCCAAATTCAGTGAGGGTGTTATTCTGCTTAGAATTGTACTGGTTTGTGTACTGAAATCAGTAACAAGGTGTTAACCCTTCCTTCACATGCCATTTTACATATTTCAATCACTGTTCCAGAATTCCTAGGTGCCTTATGGGAAAACATATAGATACCATACGTATCTATTTTTCCTTCCAACCCAGGGCAAAAAAGAAGCTTGGTGGAGAGGAGGCTGAAGTCAAAGAAACTGAATAGTTAAAAGGGTAAACTCATCCTTCCCCTGTGCAGTGGCTATGACCTCCCCCATGGCTGCTATTTAAACATTAAAAGACTGCAGGACATCTGTTCATTTATGTCTTGATAACACCTTGAATTTCACCTCAGTCACACACCAACAGGGTATTATTTACTTTACTTTTTCCAGGCCAACCACCTAAAATCTATTAGTTGCTGTAGATTTTCCTACAATGCCAAGACCACAGCCACACAACCTGGAAAATCTACAGCAACTAGTGAACTCCATCCGTGAAAGCCTTCGGCAACACATCTAAAATATCTTTCAAAAATCTGATTGCAAGGATGTTACATGACATGCACTATAACATATACTGAACTCTGTCTTCAGAGGTACCTCGATAGTAGATGCAAAAGTAAACTGGATAATTTTATTTATAAAAATAATGCAGTCATTTATATCTAACCAATTTGTATATTATAACCAGAAACTGTAGTTTTGCATTATGGACTGATACTTCATATATTTTCTGATCATCATCAAATACCTTATATTTCTGAAGATAATCATGAATAGCTTTATGCCCCACTACATTTTTTATATTTTCCTCATCTTCAGTAATGACATTTTCCATCAATGAAATCCAACTCATGACTTCTGTGATTGCATGTCGAGAAGGAAGTTTGTCCATCTGGAGCTGTAAAGAATTTAGGTTAATGATATCCAAATAATACAATCCACACAAACTTTCAATCATGCTTAAAAACTTGTTTAGTTTGCCCATACAAAACAACATTGTATAATTGTATGTATAAGTTTCTGGCTGAAAATATTGATCACATTAAAGAGAACTAGTGTTGTTAGTTGACATGTTTGTACTCTAGATTATTAAAAAGGTGAGATTTCATTAATGAAATCTGGCAATGAAAATGGATGCAGCATACCAGATAAAGCTTTGCCAGTGCATGGGTTTTGAATGTGGTAGTCTTGTTTAAACAATCTGCAGTGAAACTGGTCTTTTGTGCCCCAGACTGGAAACTGAAGTGTATCTATTTGGAAATAACTTACTTCCAAGCAAACTGGCTAGGATCAGGCTGTCACCACTACACTGTTGCGTTACTATGGTCCAACACATTTGTTACCAGAGAAATATGGTAGCTGCTTCTATTTTGTCCAGCCCTATACTGTTCTTGGTAGCATCTGTAAATGGGATCCACCTAAGTGTGCTAAATAGTATAGTATAGTATAGTGTAGTGTAGTGTAGTGTAGTGTAGTGTAGTGTAGTGTAGTGTAGTACTTCCCGATAACATTGCTTCCATTTCCTGTGGGCTGGCAATACAGGATTTCTGGTGTATTTCTGAACTTTTGTTATACACTATAAATTTACATTAAGAACAGGGCTTTTTTTGTAGAAAAAGCCCAGCAGGAACTTATTAGCATAATAGGCCACACCCAACAGCAGAAATTCATTAGCATATTAGGCCACACCCCCATGTTAACAGAAGTGTGGTCATCCAGCCATACCCACCTTTTGCTTCTTATTTACATTAAGAACATAAGAGAAGCCAGTGTTGGATCAGGCCAATGGCCCATCCAGTCCAACATTTTGTGTCACACAGTGGCCAAAAATTCCAGGTGCCATCAGGAGGTCCAGCAGTGGGGCCAGGACACTAGAAGTCCTCCCACTGTTGACCCTTCTTCAAGCATTTGCTTTTTCTTAGTGAGCTCTTATCCCCAGAGCCAGCACATTCATGGTACAGTTTCCCAGTGTCAGTGCAGGCAGCTGAGCACTACCAAACCCTACTTACTGACCCTACTGCAGCTGGGCCTCATCCACTGAGCTGTTGTTGTGACTACTGTGACTAGTCCAAGCATGCATAAAACCTCCAAGGCAGAAGCCACAAGCTCAATGAGGTCACACTCTTTCCATGATCATGTATGGATCAGTGGCAACAAAAGTAAAACAACTGTGATGCAAAGCCCTAGGGCACATGCTAATGTCCAAGAGAAGGACACAGGGGTGAAGTTGGTGGCAACATCAGCACAGTAGGATTTGTGAATAGTGTCCTTAGAAAGAAACAAATTATATGAACAACTGTTCTTGTTGGGGGGAGGATGTTATTAAATGAAATCTTTGTAAATTAGCTTACAGAAGTCCTACCTGAAAAATCTAGATGTCTCTCATTAATGTCAGTTAACATATGCAGAAATGTTTTTAGAGTTACACACTGTGTCACTTATTAATGACTCAAATAATACACCCATGATCTGCCATACCTGATGCAGTTTTTCTTGCACTATAGGAATCTGTGTGAGAAGCTCAGTCCACTGGTTGTCAATCTGAGACAGTCCTGCACGCAAAGCTGCAGTGTCCACTTTCTTCAGCCGGAGGAGCTGGTTTCCAGTGCTCAAAACAGCAGACTTCTGGGATGACTTGGCATCAACCTCTTTTGAAAATTCCTGAACAGATTGTCATTTGGGTATAACTAAATTATATAAAACAAGTGGGGCCCTGTGAAACTCACAGGGGAAATTCCATGTCCCCTCCCCCATTGCTGAGCCTTGGAGCCTGGCAGTGACAGTGTCTGGGAGTTGCTTCAAGATCAGAGCAGCTCCCAGTGCCTGCTGCTGCTGAGCCTGGAGCAGCTTCCAGCATCTGCTGCCACCATAGCAGGGCCTGGAGCAGCTCGCAGTGTCCACCGCCGTTGAGGCAGGGCCCTGAACAGCTACTGGTATCCCCCGCTGCTGCAGCAGGGCCTGGAGCAGCTCCCAAATGGGCTGCCATGGCTCCCAGGCTCCACCACATGGGTAAGAACGAAAGAGCATTCTCTGCCCTTGCACAGAGAATGCTACTTTACTTTTGGGGAAAATTTAACCCCCTGCGGGTTCTTTTTTAAATATTCAGATTTTTCTGCAAACCTTGGGAGTACCCCAAGATTGTTGAAAAATCTGTTTAGCCTCTGTGTAGCCCTGATCTGCAGATTTAACTATCCACAGATGGGGGCCACATGTGGCTATTAGAATATAAGATATGTTTGACAAGAAAAGACATTGCCATTTTGTACTAAGATTGAAAATTCCCTAAAAGTCTTGATTTTATACTATGAAAATTAAAAGCACAATATTTTAGTAAAAGAAAAACAATAATTTCTACAGAAAAAAAAACTTTTTAAGCCTAAAAGAGACATGATAATAAATATCCATACTCTGTGTTTCTTTTTTTATCATGATTGCTAGAAAAACAAATTAATTATGATGTATTATAAAGCTATGTATACAAAATATTTCTACAACCTAAAATACAATCAAGATAGCCTTATGACAGTACAGGCTCACTTAGCAACTTGACACATGAAGACGACTGTTTCTTATTCAGACTTACCAAAAAGGCATTCAAGCGATCTCGGACCATTTCAAGTTCTTGAGGGACTGTTACAGATTGCTGAGTCCAGAATTCTAGCTGATCCATTGCTGACTGGAGCCAATGAATTAGCTCAGCAGACTCACTTTGGTATCTGTGAGCAGGAAAAAAGAATAATATTTTATGTC
The DNA here is from genome assembly GCA_029375565.1 of Gekko gecko. Taxonomy (NCBI): domain Eukaryota; kingdom Metazoa; phylum Chordata; class Lepidosauria; order Squamata; family Gekkonidae; genus Gekko; species Gekko gecko. The sequence goes on along the minus strand of JAPDNY010000001.1, from coordinate 143,038,916 downwards.
TTATTGTAAATACTCAGCAGTAGGTAAGCTGAGATTCTTCATTACAGAAGTTCACATAAAATCTTCCTTTGATCACCAAAATTTGTACAGATTTCAGAGCAGGAGGACTTTTATACAAAACTGCTTCAACACATGTATCCCTTGGCAGATAAACACACCTAATTAAAGGCATCTTGGTGTCTACTCCTTTCTGTTATTTTATATAGAACATTTCCAATTGGGTTGCAAATTACTACATTTTCTTACTTTGAACAAGCACACCAGAAATACACAATGCTTCTTCAGAATAAGAGAACTGTGGACTGTAGCTTTATAAACTAATACTAGAATTAGCATGCCAACATGCACAGACTTACTATGGGGAGCACCAACTGTTGTGCTAACAAAATTTTACAAAGCATGCTATTATGCTACCACTGCAATGATACTACACACAAGTATATAAAGACAAAGGCTAAAGATTAGTATTTGAAACATGCATCTGATTATTTGCTTTGAAATATTGTCAACAGATGACATGAAAAGCAAAGGCATATGCACTGCAAATATGGTACAGAAAATAATTAATCTAGGATTGATTGAACAAAACATATTAATTTCACTGGAATTCCTTTAAAGATTTTGAATGAAAACAACAAGATATATTAAAGGCAAAACATGATAAATGGAAAACTAAATTAGTACAGAAGTGAAGCACGCCTTTATTCAGTTTCTTTGGTACTACCTTGTCCAGTGTTTAAGTATAGTTTCCAGTCTATGTAGTTCCTTGGTGACCTTGCTGGTATTACTTAACCAGTGCTCCCCTAATTGGTTTAGCAGAGTTTCCAGTTCTGAACAGGTGACAGAGAACAGCAGCCTTTTCCCATCATCCAATACTTGGTAAAGTTTTGGCTGGTATTCTGTAAGGCTACATTTCAGATGCTGTGATGAAAAAAGGCAATAAGAGACAGCTCTGACTCCACAGCAATCATCTTCCCCCTATGATGAAAAATCCTATCATTCACCTAAGTATAGAGTGTTTCTTAAGGGCAAACAGCCCTTGCTAGATCCCAGAGGGTAAAGGGCCTTTTCTAACACCTATCTGAAATAAATTTAACTGGAGAGGACAATATTTAAACAGGGAACCTTCTGTACACACTACTGATTTGAATCATAGCTCCTTCTAAGAAAAAAATTGGGAGGACACTACTGCTGAAAACAGGATGTGGGAGTAGGTGGATGAGCAGTTTGATGATTTTCTTACATTACTGTAAAATGGGGAAAAGCAAAATGTTCACTTAAGAACCAGTGGAGTTGGCATAGCATAGTGGCTAACAGACTGAGCTGTGATCCTTGAGGTCCCTGGTTCAAATGTCACTTCTGTCATAGCCTGGTTCAAATGTCACTTCTGTAGGGTTTGGACTAGATGACCCGCAAGGTCCCATCCAACTCTAACATTCTATGATTCCATGATAGCCTTCTGCAAACTGTGCAGTCTCACAAGGACTCTCCCCCATATGCAATCTGGAGATAATAATACTGACCTAACTTTCAGGACTATCATATGGGTTACTACATGATAATGCTTCAGATATCCTGTAGTATTTCCATGGGTGAAAGGATATGCACTCACACAGAGCGTGACTTTCTTGATTCCCTCTCCCAGGCAGCCTGAAATGCACCCCCCCCCGAAGATTTCACGGGCATTTCCGGTTGCTGTGGGAGGGGTGAAGAAAGAAAGTTGTACTCTTGGAGCACATATCCTTTCACTCATGCAAATATCTGGGAGATCTAAGCCAATGTCTGTGGACTGCATTATAAAGCATAACTATTATTGTTGTATTGTACGTAACTATTATTGTTATATTGTACTGTGCCAGTAATATAGGCAGGCAGTACACCATCACAGATAAGGGAACGCAAGACACTAGTTTATGTCCATAATTAAAACCTGAAAACCATCCGCCACAATTACCTGATAAAGTGCAATCCGGTCAGCAAGTCTTTCTTCAGACTCCTCTACCAACCCAACAGTAGGAATGCTAGTTTCAACAGTCTCCAACTGTCTTGTGAGTTCTTGATAGTCCTCATCGAGACGTATCCAAGTCTGTTAAACAAACACACATGTAAAACCAAATTGGGTTCTTAGTGATTTCCAAATATATTCCCTAACGAAGCTTATACAGGGTTAAACTGACTGTGATAGGACATCTCAAGTGCATTATACATGCAGAGGCATAGGATTATATTTTATTCATACTGCTTAAAATAAAAGTAATACTTTATTTTAAGTAAACTGAACTTTATGGACATTGACTGGAAACTCAGTTCTGAAAAAAAATACTATGCATCAACAATATGACTCAGTAAACCAAAAATTCATCTGTTGCACAGAAGCAAACATTTGACTAAATGCTGTGAAGAAAAGGAAACAATAGAGGTAATTATCTACTTCATTTATACCCTGCCTTTCTCCCCAGTGGGGATGCAAAGCAGCTTACATTGTTCTCCTCTCCTCCATTTCCCCCCCAGAAGACCGATGTAAGGTAGGCTAGGCTGAAAGCACATGACTAACCCAAGATCACCCAGTGAGCTTCCACAGCAAGGCTTGGAGATCTCACAGAAATACAGCAAATCTTCAGATGACAGAAATCACTTCTGCTGGTGAAAATGGGTGCTTTGGAAGGAGTACTCTGTGGCATTGTACCCTACAGAGGACCTTCCTCTTTCCAAATCCTGCTGTCCCCAGGCTCTATCCTCAAATTTCCAGAAATTTCTCAACCCCAGAATTGGCAACCCTTAATACAAATGTGTGTAACAAAATTCCTGTAACCACTTTTGTCACAGAAGGCTACTTTTAGAAGACAGAACGAATGAATTTGCAAACACTTCTCCACCTGCCATTTTCCTATTGCAACTGTACTCTCAGCTGCTCCCCCTTGGTGGGTGAGGAAAGGGTAAAGTACTCCCTTCCTGTTCTGCAGCTTCTCCACAAAACTCATTATTACCAAAGCAGCTTTTCTATTTTTTAAAGCACATGTTTACATGCTATATTTATCTTTTTACACTGCCGTATAGTTCTGCAGTTAGTGAGAAATAACTGGTCCTTTTCAGGAAAGTAGAAAGGAAAAATGACACACAAATTCTTACCTCTAAAATGTATTCCAACTCTACTCCCCTCTTATGAGCCTGTTTTAAGACAGCAGAGGCTTGTGCCATCAGTTCTACATGGGACTGAGTTTCCTTTATAAGACTGAAGCTGCTTATCTTCCTGAAAAGTGTTTCTGTCAGGATCATATGTGACTCCAGTCCCTGGAAATATTCCTGATTTTCAGAAACCAATAAAAAACCATTACTTTTACCAATGAAACCTCAATGGATTACTTTAAAAATCATCCTTAAAGGTGATCATATATTGATGTGATGTAAGCCAGGCATCTCTCTAGAATTCAACCCTTTCTTCAGTGTTGAATCAATAGGCTTAGAAGTATGTTGCTCTGCTTAAGATGGCACTGTTAGTCTTCATTTATATTCTATAATTACTGATTTCATTGTAACAAATAATAATGAGTATATTCAGAATGCAAGATGAACATGCCTAAAATAGAACATAAACATTCAATGAAAAAAACTTCTCATGACTATTTTGTCTGTCAAGGATATGGTCTGATTGATTCTTGGCTGACTTGGACTTCTGGTAGAATGACTGCAGGACTGCTTCACTGGGCACGCATGTTGTACCATTTATTAGACACCATAAAACCTTAAAACTGCTTCGTGCTACTATGCAGGTGCACAGTTAAGTTTGCACTATGAACAAATCAATCTGTCTCTTCTCAACCTATCTCCCTGGTACTTTCAAATGGTACCATTTGAAACAAATCTTGACATATTGTTCATATTTGACATTTTTATATACACTCTGGTGTATTGCAACAGACTCACACAACTACTATGAAGACATTACTCCATTTGCAGTGCAACCCAGGGCCGGCCCCAGGTGTCTGGGCGCCCTAGGCAAGACAGCCTGGGGCGCCCACCCCACGGGGATGCCAATCTCCCGGTGGGGCCTGGAGACCGGGGGGGGTGGAGCGCCGGCTTTCCTGAGCACGCCGCACTAGCCGCGTGCTCAGGAAAGCTAGGGAAGGGGCGGACGTTTGAACGGCCGCCCCTTCCCAGCCCCAGGGCCGGCTGGAGACGGGGGGTGGAGCGCCGGCTTTGAACGGGCGCCCCTTCCCTCCCAGCCCCAGCACCAGCGGCGTGCTCAGGAAAGGGGCGCCCGTTCGAACGGGCGCCCCTTCCGCCGGCTGGAGACGGGGGGAGCCAGGGAAGGGGCGCTCGTCTGTGAACGGGCGCTCCTTCCCTCCCAGCCCCAGCGCCGGCTGAAGATGGGGGGGAGCGCCGGCTTTCCTGAGCACGCCGCAGTAGCGGCGTGCTCAGGAAAGCCAGGAAAGGGGCGCCCTTTGAACGGGCGCCCCTTCCGCCGGCTGGAGACGGGGGGGAAGCCAGGGAAGGAGCGCCCGTTTGAACGGGCGCCCTTCCCCTCCCAGCCCCAGCGCCAGCTGAAGACCGGGGGGAAAGCCAGGAAAGGGGCGCCCGTTTGAAGGGGCGCCCCTTCCCTCCCAGCGCCGGCTTCACGGGGTGCGGGGCGGGGGCGCTTTGGCGCCCCTGTGGACCCCAGCGCCCTAGGCGAGCGCCTAGCTCGCCTAGTGGGCGAGCCGGCAGTGGTGCAACCCTTGCAGAGTTACTCCAGTTTGGGTCTATTGATTTCAGCAGGTTTGGAATAACTGCATAGGAACTATCAGAAAACACCTCATTTTTATAATTATCCCAAACATCATTAAATCACATCAGAACTGATCTCTTTTCAGAACTGAAAAGTGGCAAAGTTACTAAAAACATTAGAATAATTGAAGAACATGATCTTTGCAATAGATTAAACAAGAGAGTACCTGAGATACTCATGGGGGAATCACTTCCCCCACTTATCTTTATTCCTCCCCCCCCATGCAGCCAGCAGGCCCTTCATGGCTCCTGGCTTCTGCTGCAAGGCCCACCAAGACTTGTCCCTCAACACAAGCAGCAGCAGAGAGCCTTGTGTGGCTCCCAATCTCTACCACCAGGCCAGCCAAGGCTTCTTCCCCCTGTTGCTGCCAACAACAATAGAGAGCTCTACATAGCTCCCAGCCTTTGCCACTGGGCCCACCAAAACTCCCTGCCCTCCCTACTGATGCTGCTGGTGAACCATGCACCTTCTGTCCTCCAACACTGGGCCTGCTAAGGCTTCCTGCCACCACTGCCAGTGAGCCCCACATTGTTCCCGAGCACCAATGCTGGGTCCTTCAAGGCTTCTTCCTTCCCCCACTACCACGGCCTGTGAGCCATGCACTGCTCCTGGCCTCTGTCACTGAGCCTGCCATGGCTTCCTGCCCCCTCACCATTGTAGCTTCTGCTGCTGCCATCTGACAGCAGAGGAAGTAAAAGCATTGTCTGCACATGTTCAGACAACACTTCTGTTTCTTGGGAGTTTTTAAATTTCCCAATGTATTTTTACATCTTTTCAGGTTTTTTGCAAACCTGAGGAATCACCCAAGTTTGCAGAACTATCTGTTTTTAGTCACTATAGGCTTCATCCACGGATTTAAATATCTGCAGATCAACCAAAACTTGATTATTATAGTATAAGATACTTCCATTTTAATAAGGTATGTGTATTGCTTTTACCTTATGCTTGTCAAGAAGTGTTTGGACTTCTTCTCTAGAGGAAACAATCATTTTCTGGTCAACGGCCAACTTTTCTTTGCCAGTTTCAATCAGGTCAGCTAGGTCCTGCAATGCTTGTTCATATTGACCCTTAAGGGCCAGATTCTGATTCAGTCCACTGCGTCGGGATCCTATGATCTTAATCAATTCGTCATACATATCCTGAGATGGGGAAAGAAGCAGCAATAATGAATTTTCTTCCAGTAACAGACAACCCACATTGTCTGAGCCATCATATCTTACTGATTTGATTGGTTTTTATTTGAATTTTATCTGCCCAATTAATTTGTATTTGTTTTGTGGCATAGTACCTGTCTGGATTTTATGTTGCTTTCTTTTTTGCTTTCTGATGCTGCTATACATTTTTGTAATTTTTGGGATTGTTTTTTTATTACCAATGTTTTGATTCATTAAAATTTAAAGTTTTATTGTTTTATTTTGAATGGTCACAGGCGGCTGAATATTTTTCTGAAGAAGTGACTAACAAACATAATAAGAAAAAATAGTTAGAAAATGAAATGTTCTAGATGTATTCTTTTATGGAATCTTATGTCATATTAATTTAATTTTGTTACTATCTATAAATAATTTTTATGTATAAACACAGAACTAAAAGTTCTGTTAAAACAACATTTAGAAGTTCTTTTAAATGGATTTCTTACCTGTAGTTTTGATAACTCTTGCATGGAAGGTTGGTCTATCTGTAGCTTATCTCCACACTTCTTTAATTCACTGATTGCTACATCTATTTCTTTTAGTCCATCTTCTGCTCGCTGAATAGCCTGTATAGGAGACAATTACAACAATTAGCTGTAGTATCATTTAAAAAACACCCCACTATACTACAGTGGGTCTTGATGTTTTCACAGAACATAAGCATGAAGGCTGCTGATGCACTAGCACATTAGGTTGATTCAGACATTGTAATAAACTGTGATTTGTTTAAACCACAGTTTGTTGCCAAACCCTGGATAGCTTACTATGCATTTATAACAGTCCACAGTTCCTAAATCCCACTTAATCTACTGCTTGCCTGCTTTTCCATTTCCAAGCTAAATCCACAGGTACTATTCAAAAGGCCCTGGCCTTGCTGTACTGATAGAAAAGTTTTGCTACATACGCAGTCCACTTGCTATAATCAGCTTCAATAAATGGGAGGGTAGTTCAGATTTTCTGCCAGATGTTAATATGGACCTAACTGGGATTTCTGCATTCACATTTCACAAGAAAACACAGTTAAAAAGCAAGGTACAAACTAATGTTTGGAATTCCAGTCTAGCACCAGCAGCCCACAGTTTGTTGGACAGCTTGCATTCTGACATGTTTCTGGGATGTATCGTCCACTTTCTGAATGGATAACCTTGTTTTAAAAAAGTACGGGGGGGCAGGAGAGTCCAAAGACAGCCTGATGACGCCATGAAATGTAGACAGTAGTTAAAGGGGGGGGAAGGGAGAGGAATTATTCTGCTTAAATCCTTAAGACCTTGTGGAATCTTGGATGGTGAAATTTTGGAGGCAGGAGGATATACAAGCTGTTCTTCTCTCCCACAAATACTCATGGAGCTCCAAATTGCTACTCTTATTTACAACCAAAGTCTCTCTTGCTTTTATAATGTTCACATAATACTCCATATCTAAAATTCAATCCAATAGCCTTACCTATACTTTAGTGATTATAATCTTGCCCTAATTAGTTTGTTTAACTCTTACAGAGGTCAACAAACGAAACACAGTATTCACATAAAATTTTGCTTACAGTTTGACACCAAAAACCAGGTAAGGTTAAACAATTTACTGAATCAAGTGTGGCTGATGAATCATAGATTCATAGAATGTTAGAGTTGGAAGGGACCTTGCAGGTCATCTAGTCCAACCCCCTGCACTCTACAGGAGCATAGCCAAAGGATAGCCCTACAACATACCCGAAAGATGGTCATCCAGCCTCTGCTTAAAAACGTCCAGTGAAGGAGCATCCACCACCTCCCAAAGCAGTCTGTTCCACTGCTCAACCACTCTTATAATTATGAAGTTTCTCCTGATATTTAGCCGGTAACGACTCCATTGTAATTTCCACCCATTAGATCTAGTCTTGCAATCCGGAGCAAGGGAGAATAGATCTGCTCCATCTTCTGCATGACAGCCCTTCACATATTTGAAGACTGTAATCATGCCCCCTCTAAGCCTTCTCTTTCCCAGGCTAAACATACCCAACTCTTTCAGCTTTTCCTTGTAAGACTTGGATTCCAACCCTCTCACCATCCTGGTTGCCCTCTTCTGGACATGTTCGAGCTTGTCAACATCCTTCCTAAAATGTGGTGCCCAAAACTGGACACAGTACTTCAGGTGAGGCCTGACCATAGCAGAATAGAGTGGGACTACAAGTACATGCTTCCAAACATCCCAGCATACTTTTAGCTATGTCATATAGTGTTTACTCCCATGTAAGTGTACTGAGATTGTATTTGAAGGTCAGGCATTGCTTTTCCGTACTGAGGAACAGTGAGAGACAATGCCTGCCCTTTGGAGACTATTTTGTGTGTAATTCAATGGCATGCATTCATTGTTACTCTTTTTCATATTTAGTAATAGGAATATGGTAATACCTGCATTTGTTCGGTTTCAGGCCATTCAACTGCTTCAGATAGTTTCTGCAGGACAATATACTTGTTGTCTACCAGGGATGTAAACATCAATTTTAGGTCATTCTGTCAGTGAGGAAAATGAGGTAAGATTTTAAAATGAGAAAATAATTGGGAATGATCAAACACTGGTTTATTTTAGGTAAAAATTTTAGGTAAGATTTTAAAATGAGAAAATAATTTGGAATGATCAAACACTGGTTTCTTTTAGCAGTGGCTTGAAAATCAGTACACTGGAGGTAAAAAAGACTTCTGCCAGTAATTGAAGTGAAAGTGGATCCAACAACCTTATTGCAGCTCATTGTGAGCAGCTGTGAAGGTATGGAACTGCTAGTTCAGCATGGTGTAGAAATATGAATACTGACTTGCTGGAAGCATCTAGCATGGGCCATGATGCCAGTGTGCTGGGTACTGCTAAAGTGTTTGGTATGTCAGCCATGCCCCTTCATGCTGCTGAGTTAGCAGTCCTGATTCCTCTGCCACCACATTGCAATACTCCCCCATAAGAGCACTGGGTCCACTTTTCATTAAGTAGTAAAAATGCTTTTGCCTACACCTCTGTGCCTCATGAACTGCCTTTAGTTTCCCTTTTAATGAAGATACACTATTCATTTCTTTATAGAAATCACTATGGGAAAATGATAAAAAGATGCACAGATTCCCTGGGAAGTGAACTAGATGAAAAGATCCTTCAAATCCTCATGTGTATATATGTGAACGCCTTGTGTGCATGTCCATCTTGCAGATCAAAACAGTCTTCAAAGTGGCTCACAATAAGGTAAGTTATACAACATAAAATGAAAATAATAATACAATAAAACATGGTTGCACATACTGTAACGGATGTTCACCAAGTGTCTTCTGTGCAGGCACACATAGGACTTCCTCAGGCTGACCTGCCACACAAAAGATTCCACAAGCTTCTAGAATTCTACAGCTGAGTGCTCCCCCTCCCCTCGGCTTGACAGAGCTAGGTTCTGTTCCTGCCCAAATGATATTGTGACGAAAGGAGGGGGAGGCACTCTTCCCCCAATCCTCTTTCTGCTGCCGTGGAGACGATGTACAAGGTTAATGCCACAGTGGGAAAGGAAGGAGGAAAGACACTTGATGAACATCAGTTACAGGTAAGTGCAACCATGTTTTCATCACTGTGTCTTCTGTGAAGTCCCAAACGGGAGATTAGCAAGTTGACTCACCAAGGAGGTGGGTGTGGACCGATTAATGGAACAGTGACTGTAATACTGCTTTTCCCACAGTAGCATCTCTCCCTGAGTTGAGATCGATCGAGTAGTGTTTGATGAAAGTGGACGGTGAGGATCAGTGATGTTGACAGTAGCTCGAAGGGCTGCAGAAGATGCCTGAGCTTGGATGGAATGCACCTTTAGGGGGAACAGGCATTCCTACCTGCTGCCTTATAGGATAGTTTAATGGCAGCTGTCACCCACCTGGATAGGGTCTGTGATGAGCCTGCTTTCCCTTTGTTAGGATTGTCGACGCAAACAAAGAGGTTTGTATCTCTACAGAATGTAGATGTGCAATCTAAACAACACCTAACATCCAGTGTGTGCATTGATCTTTCTACTGGAGATTGTGGATCAGGGAGAAATGTTGGCAATACGATGTCTTGGTTCACATGAAATTGTGATACCACCTTTGGCTAGGTCTTAAAACTACTTTATCCTTATGAAATCTGGTAAAAGGTATATCATGCCTTAAGGCCCTAAGTTTGCCTACTCTGCTGGCAGATGTGATTGCTACAAGCAATGCAGTTTTGTAGGATAAGGAAGCAAGATCACATGAAACCATTGGTTCAAAGCGTTTATGGACCAAATGTGTAAGTACAAGGGATAAACTCAATTGAGGTGCTAGCGTTTTAACAGGTGGATGCAAATAAAACAAGCCTTTGAGGAACTGTTTCAACAAAGCATTAGAAAATACTGGCTTTGAATCTAGACCAAAATGGAACACTGATATAGCAGCCAGATGTACTTTGATGGAGGTGGTGGATAACCCAGAATCCTTAAGAGAAAGGAGATATTTGAAAATTCCAGCTAAAGGACAGGATTCTGTTTTAACTCTCCTGTCTTTTGTCCAGTAGGCAAGCTGTTTTCACTGGGATCTGTATGGTTTCTATGTGTTAGGTTTTTGGGATGCTAGGAGAACTTCTGTCACTCTGTCAGAGTAACAATCTACTGAGAAATTAAGCGTGTAGATGTAACATCTCAACATTGTGATGTCTTACTTGCCCTATTGATATCAGATCACGCTCCACTGGCTGTGGAATGACTCTGCCCTTGGATAAAATCTGTAGCCTTGGAAACCAGGGCTGTCTCAGCCATAGTGGGGTTATCAATATGGCTGTGGTATTGTCTATGTGCATCTTGACTATCACCCTATGTAAGAGTGGGAAATCAGGGAATGCATAAAACAGGGCATTAGACCATTGCAGTAGGAACACGAGAATGACTGTTTGTTACAGTTCTGGAGCAGAATGTTTTGCATTTTGTATTTGCCCATGAGGCAAACAGGTTGATTTCTGGATATGCTCATTTTTGGAAGATGGTGTGGAGGAACACTATGTTCATTGACCATTCGTGAATGGCGCATGTGTCTCTGCTGAGATGGTTCACTAGATCTGTCTTGTGATGTATGTGGCCAATAAATGTATGTTGTTGTGAATCGCTTCCTCCTGAAGAAAAACAATCTCTTTGCACAACCTTAGGGATTCCATTCCCCCTTATCTGATAATATAGTATTTTGTTGCCATGTTGTCTGTGTGAATCAGTATGGTCTTTCCATAGACCACCTCAGCTAAAGAAATGAGAGTATATCTGACTGCTCTGAGTTCTAGTACATTGATATATAGGTCTTTTTCAGATTCACTCCGATATCCATTAATAGATATGGACTGGCAGTGTGTTCCCCAACCTTGTAGAGATGCATCTGTAAACAAGCAAATGTCAGGCTGGGTTGGTGATAATGGTGATAAAGGCCTCCCATTAGTAGATTATGGCCAAATGACCACCAACAGAAAGATTTAATTATGGTTCTGGGAATACAATATTTCTTCCATTGTGGATCCAAACCCATCCTAAATTGTCTCAAAACCCCAATTTTGTATTGGGTGCATCTGTAGTCTAGTATTTTGAACAGTTGTGGTGGATGTCATCAGGCCCAACAATTTTTGTATATCAAGTGCCTTCTGGAATCTGCATTGTGAGAATTTAAATCATCTTCTGAATAGTTCTAGCTCTAGAAATTGGTAGGTATGCCCTGTGAGTAAAGGACCCCAATCTGGCACCTGTGAACTCTATTTCCTGTGTGGGGTGTGGAATAGATTTTTTAAAAAATTATGAACATCCCAAGCCTCTCTAACACGTTCACTGTCAGAGAAATATGAGAAAGCAGTTGAGATTTGGAAGTGGCGGTTAGCAGCCAATCATCTAAGTATTAAAGGTAAAGATTTCCCTTGCTCAAAAGCTAGTCAAATCTGACTCTAGGGGGTGGTGCTCATCTCTGTTTCCAAGCTGAAGAGCCAGTGCTGTCCGAAGACATTTCCGTGATCGTGTGGCCAGCATGACTAAATGCCAAAGCACACGGAACACTGTTACCTTCCCACCAAAGTGGTACCTATTTATCTACTTACAGTTTCTTGCTTTTGAATTGCTAGGTTGGCAGGAGCTAGGGCCAGAGACGGGAGTTCACTCCTTCACGCAGCACTAGGGTCTCGAACTGCTGAACTACAGACCTTCTGGTCTGCACCTTAGCGTCTTAACTTCTGACCCACCTCACCCCTGTAATCTAAAATATGCTACTACTGATGAAAAACACTTAGTAAAGACCCCAGGGGCTGTGGCCAATCTGAAAGGGAGAATGCAATATTGGCATATGCAGCCACTAAAGTAAAACCTGAAGTATTTTCTGGAATCTCTATGAATGGCTACATGAAAGTATGCCTCTTACAAGTCTATTACTGCAAAACAGCAGTTTCAATCAATAAATGGGAATATCTCTTCTAAGTTTAGCATGCAGAAATTCAGAAATTTACTGAGGTGTCTACGGTCTAGGATTTATCTCAACCCACCACCACCTTTCTTTCTAATTAGGAAATAATTCCAGAAGAAACTGGAATCCTCATCTATGGAAGGAATCTCCAGAATTGCTCCTTTAAGAAGGTGTTCTTGGATTTCTTGTTGTAGTAAGGTGTCAATGTGGTCCCTCCTAGGGACACCAGAATTATAAGGTGGAACAGACTGAAATTCCAAGAAATAACCAAATTTTATTATTTCTAGGACCCAAACATCTTGAGTAATAAAATGCCATTGTTCCTGAAATGAAGCTAACCTATCTTGAAACAAAGGACTGGTCAGTCATTGCTGGCCTTTTGATTTGGAGGAGGATTCTCAGAGCAATTGCCCTTGTTTTCCTTGTTGCTTAGATTGCTGCCTCCTTGTTGGGGGTTGAGATAAAAATTATGAACAATATTGTAGGTTCTGGGTGGATTGGAACCTATAGTGTTTCAGAGTGACTAGTTGCTGGGTATGCCTGGGGAAATAACCTGGGCCTGAATTGGCCTGATTGTTGAGCAGTTATGGCAAGGGATTTAGCTGTAAATTTATTCTTATGGATTCATTCCAAAATAATTGTCATTTTGGTCAATAAATAATGTTTTTCCTTCAAAAGGAAGGTTTTCAACATGAGCCCTAGTATCAGAGGGCAGGGCAGAGAATCTTAACCAGGAATGTCTCCTGAGTACAATTGCTGATGCCATGGATCTAGTGCATACACCTGCGATATGGTGTGAGGCATTAAGTTGTTGTTTTGCCAATTTGGCGCCCTCAGATTACACTGACAACTTGGAATTTCTTATCCTCAGGGACTGACTCCACGTATTAAGTCATCTGCTTCCATAAACAGATCTGGTATTTTTCCATAATCACTTCGAAATTTGCTATACAAAGGCATAATGCTCTGGATGTATATATTTTTTTGCCTAATATATCCAATTTTCTCCCCTCCTTGTCAACAGGGAAGGACCGAATGCCTCTCTGTTCTTTTGATAGAACTTCAGTAATTACGGAACTGGCCAGAGGCTGCTGGAAAAGAAATTCACAACCGTCCTCAGTTATTCTATACAGATTTTCTACTCTCTTAGTAGATGGTTGGGAGGATGCAAGTTTAGCCCATATATTCTTTATAATATTGTGAATGCCCTTAACCATGGTTATGGCAATGGGGCTAAGATCTGAGGAGTTTAGTATGTCTGTGAAAAGATCCTCCTCTCTTGGCCCTGGAGGAGTGTAGTTAATATTCAGTGCTTTGATTGTTCTGATTTGTTGCTCTGAATAGGGCTTAAAGTCTTTCACTGGAGAGACCAGAGTGGGATCTCCCAGAGTGGGATCTCCTACAGTCTCATCTGGATATGGCATAGACATTTGTTCAGATTCTTGAGCTGTGTTCTAGTGAGGAATCTTTGTCAAAGTCCGGGGAGCAATATTGATTGACTAATCAAGTGTTGGCTGTCCACAGACCAAGGTCATCTTGGAAATGTATGACGTCAACCTGATGATTTTGGCAGAATTAGACTTGTTGGACCCCATTGGCACCAAGGAGGTATGAATCATGGAGGATATGGACTCCATTAATGTCAAGAGTCCCATTGGAAGTGTATTTCTCTGAGGCTGGTGAGTGAGGTCTATGATGTGTTCTCGAGCTCTTATTGCTTGAAGAGACAATCTCTATGATGTCATCATCGGATGATGGAAAGTCTTTCGACTTTGATCTTGGAGACTGTGTATCACATCCTGCATGTCGGGTCAGATTCTTGGAGGGGGTCCATTGATGTTGACACTGTGGTCTTCGACATCTTGGTGATCAGGCTTGATGGCTGGAGGAAAGTGGCGAGTTGTGTGAGTATACAGAGGTTTGGGTTCAATTCCCTGTCAGGGATCAACATCGAGGAGATTGGTTGGTCGGGGTCAAAGCGCAAGTGACGTCAATTTAACTCTGGTAATAGGCAGCTTCTTGGAACACCAGTTTCAGAGTCTTGGGGTCGAGTCTTGGGCTTAGAAGGCTTTTCAGCCTTTTCTTCGCTTTTTTAATTGGCGGTTTGGACATAGTTTTGGAGCTCAAAGCAGGTGCGTCTGTTCCAATTGAACTGAGGATACAAGAGGTGTTCTTAATCATTTCTGAGGGGAAACCTTGTCTTTCAGAACCTCTAAAGTTTGTTTCCAAAGACTTGCTTTAAAGCACAGAGCTCTTTCTTGCCAGACCTTCAGGGTAAAAGGAGCACAGGCTCTACACATGGATGTGTTGTGAGACTTGCAGAGGCATATGAGGCACTGACTGTGCTCATCGTTCTGAGCCATCTTAGTTCCACACGTTTGGCATTTTTAAAATAAAGCCATTGTATGTACTGTTGATGTAATTTTGAAAAAAAACTACCAGTAGAAGTTGTGAGGGGAAAAATTCCTGAAGCTGTAGAGTGTCCTCTCTCCATGGCAGTGAAAAGAGAACTGAGGGAAGAGTGTCTCCCTTTGTCACATGTTCATTTGGGCGGGAATAGAGCCTAGCTTTGTCATGCTGAGGGGAGGGGGAGAACTCAGCTGTAGAATTCTAGAAGCTTGTGAAATCTTCTATGTGGCAGGCCTGCCCTGAGGCAGTCCCATGTGGGACTGCACAGAAGACATGATGATGAACAAATATACAGCAACAATGGCTAGAGTATTTGACTAGGATCTGGGAGACCAGGTTCAAATCCCTGCCCTGCCATGGAAGCTTGCTGGACCAGGAACATACTCTCAGCTTAAACTACTTCAACAAGGAAAGGAGAATTATGTAAGCCATTGAGGAGAAAAGTGGGGTATATTTGAAGTAAAATAAAACAAAATAAATAAAAATAAATACTAAATTAGAAAAACGGTGTCTGACCTACACATCAAATATGAAGTGCCATTTAAAATAAAACGTTTGCCTGGCATCTAAAAGCCAACAAAGATTGAGCAGAGCACACATCCCTGTGGAGGGAGCAATTTCAGTGGATGGTTGAGGCTCTGTCCTGAATAACCACCCATTGTACTACAAACAGTGGGGGAACAGAGACACCAAGGAACAGCTTAAAGAATTAGTAGTCCTTTATGTTTCTTGGACCCAAAATATCTATGACTACAAAGGCCAACACCAGCACTTTGATTTGCACCCAGAAAAGAACTGGAAGCCAATGAAGAAACTGGAATGATATGTTCCACTGAGGCCTGCTCCAGTCAACACTCCAAAGGTCACATTTTTAACCAATTGTAGCTTTTGAACACTTTTCAAAGGCAGCCCATGCTGAGTGTGTTTCAGTAATCCGGTCTGAATGTCACTGAAGCATGAATTACCACAGCTAGGTCCTTTTGATCCAGAAAAAGTTGTAACTGGCAAACCCACTCGAGCTGGTAAAAAGGCATTTGGCTACCTCAACCACCTGAATATTGAGGAGCAATGCCAGATCCAAGATCACCAAGAGCTGCATTACTAAACATAACTGTTATAACTGGTGGATTTTCAAAGACGAGGAATAATCATTATAGGTTGAGCCGTATGGCACAGAGGACTAGCAATATTCACACTGTTGCACCTCAGGGCAAGCAGCACATTCAGCTTTTGTGATGATGTATGATATCACAAGCAACTCTTATGATGCAAACAAGACTGGAAAATGTATGTAGCTAGGGATACTGCAGTATGAACATAAACTAACTTTGGTGGAAATAGTGGTAAAATTCATGCCTGTTACTTGAAACTGACACCAGCTTTTCTTAATTAATCACAACAATATGTGGACTACAAACACAGTCTACAAACAAGGATTATTCTGGTAAAGGAAGTCCAACTGTCAGCAATTTTACCATCTGGGCACTCCTTCGCTCTTACACAAACACATACAATTTTCTAGCCTGTCCTAGAATATGTGGATTTTTACTAGTAGCCCATGGAATTGAAGAATAAATTATGCCATCATGGCAACAGAATGATTTTGGATATTTCCCAACCTATCTTGGTCAACCTTGTCTTTTGTATTGTTTGTAACTATTTTTAAAGAACAAATTTGACTTAATTTTGTGTTACCCTGACTGCTTATTTTTTGAGTGCAAAGATGACTCCTAAACATTTTCATTAAGTAACTTAAATAAAATAAGTCTAACTGAATATTACCGTTTAAAATGACACTTACTACAGGAAGTAATTGTTCCTATATTCACCTTATTTTGCCATTTCACCAGCAGTGGAAAGCAAGTGGTTTGCTGGATCATTTGACTGGAAACTGTTTTCATCTCTGCTCTGTGATACATAATGCAATACACCTTGATTTTGGAATGCTGGGCTACAGCGAATTTTTTAGTATGTAAGGTGTAACAAAAATCTTTTTTGTTGTGACTGCAGTGCACTAAAAAACTGGAATATGTTACTGATAATAAGAGTTTTGATATTTTGTAATGGACCAACTGCATTTTTTTTTGTGATATACAAGTAAAATTTTACAAGTAAAAATCTTGACCTGAAAATTCAGTATTTGCTGGAATCTTCCTTTCATCTGTTGGCACCTGTGGTTTACTACAGTCTCCAGTAACATTAGTCTCTGCTGCAAACAGTCCAATGTTTCTTCTATCACATCTTTATTATCAGCACTCTCAGGAAACATTTGAGAAAATAAGTGCTTGTTTTTATCCATGTTTTCTGCCATTTCCTTGATATCTTTAGCAAGGTCCTGGAGTACATGCAAACAAAACTTTAAATTAGATACTTTAAAAACAGTAGACCAGATAACAATAATAGTAACAATTATAATTAGCAGCAGTAGTAGTCTATTGTCTTATATTGTTTCACAAAACTTGTCTCACACCTGAATTAAAACCATGGTAGCAAAATGTGTCAGTAATGTTCTTAGACCTATAAAAATATATCATACCATGATGCCAAACACATTGACATGGATCCCAGTGGTTCCTGGTACATATTTATTGCATTTTTATCAAACTTTACAAGCAAAATATTCCTAAATTGACACAAAGGAATAAAAATCCAAATAAATGACAATTATACTTCAATACAGACTATCTCTTGAGAGTTAAATCAGGTGTGATGGACTGGTCCTGACTCCCCCTTACTCTGGAAATACCAATGCACAAAAAGGAATACAAACAGTAGAGAGATCACAAAGGACTCCTCAGAGAAGGATGTCTGCACAACTGTTTCATCCATTATAATCAATGGTGACACTTATACATGTGGATTTAATCCAAGTCTGTCTCATTTGCTCCAATGAAGCTCTCTTGTATACAATATGCATTAGCAAGAGCCGTAGGAAAACCAAGGCAATGGATTTAAGTACAGACACATCTCTTATGAATGGACAAATTTTAGGTCAAATTTGACTTAAGTAATTTAACTGATTATTGAAATGTTATACTGCTTGTTTAAGATGTGTCTAGTGATGCTTCTGAAGTCTGTATTTGTTTGGGAAGCCTACCTTTGTAGTGAAGAAAGCCTCACAACTGCAGAATTCTTTTACGTCTTAGAAAATTCTTGCTGCCTCCCTCCACCCTTCTTTCTTCTTTCCCACCCCTCTCCATCCTTCTTCCTTTCCTCTTCCCTCTTCTCCGACCACCCAAGTGACTCAGACATATAGCTTTAATGGTGCCCAGTGAATTCCAGAAACTACATTTCCCAGAATGTACTAGAAACCTGTGATGCCTAGCAGCCACGTCACCTGTTCATTCTGTGAACTATGGATCCAGGCAGCTGGTAACATTCTGGAAAATGTTCTCAGAACATTTGCCCTCCAGAGTTCAGCATTTTGAAAGTTACAGTTCCCAGAATACACTGGACATCACAGTCACTCGATGTTCAAGTCAGCTGATGCAGAAGGGAGAGACAGTAGCAAAGAAGGATGGACAGGCAGTTGGAATTTTCTCTCCTATCAGCTATATGACATATCCCCCACCACATCTCTCCCTACTAGCAGGGCACATAAGTTTGGGAAAGGTGGAAGTGGAGGGAAATTAGAACTCTATGGCCTCCTGATGACATTACCAAGTGTGCATGGTATTCTAAGAGCTTGGAAACTTTGAAAGCAATTTTGTGATAAAATGGACTATTTGCCTATTTATTCACAAATAGTTTGGTTTGTTCAAGCTCCATTCCAATGAAAACATACCAATGGAAAGCTTGCCAGTTTCTAGACTACTTTATCTGCAGGTAAAGAGGAATGCATGTAAGTGTTCCCAGGGTTAAATGCCCTCTGGCACCATGCCCTCCCCCCCTTAAATGCCCTGCTGAGCAGTCTTGAGGTTGCCTGCCCCTGCCCCAGGGCATGGCAAGCACCGTTCTTCTGGTTAATGAGCAGACAGGGCAGTTCCATTACAAATAGCACAGGGGTGTTCTGGAGATAACTGGGGTCAGGATATTTTGATTAATTTCATTTTTGACACTGCAGCTCCCATGATCATTTGAAGGTGGTGGCCAATTTTGAAACTCCTAATTTTATGTTTGGTTAAGTTATGCCTGCTACAGACATACATGGATGCATATCTTTTTATTATTATACATATCACATGTTTCAATAAGCAAAAAAGCACCACATTAATTGGTAATTTAAGAACTCACTTCCTGATTACAGAGACAAGTTTCAGTCACTTCAGATACTGTGCCTGTGGCAACAAATAAATGTTCTTCAACACCATCTAGCCAGGAAGAGGTGGCTGAAACACCATTGTACAACTTCTGTTCAAACTGCAGGCTCTCCTTCACTGCCCCTCCAGCCTAAACAAAAGTATTCAGAAGGAGAGTGGCAAGATGTCAGTGCAATTATATATTTGGAGACAGATCATTTATATCTTACCTTTATAGAAGTCCACAAGGATCATAAGGACATAAAAACAGCCCTGTTGGATCTAATCAGTGGTCCATTTAATACTGTCTCACACAGTAGCAAACCAGTCACTCTAGAGGGACAACAACAGGGCCCAGAGGCCAAGGCCTTCCCCTGATGTTGCCTCCTGGAACTGGTATTCAGATATTTATTGCCTCGAATGTGGAGGTTCCCCCGTAGTCACTATGGCTCCATGGTAAAGACTTTGCCTCTGCTAAATGGGCAAAGATACACCACATGAAGTTAAACACAAATAATCTTAATAAAATACTCTACCTGACATGAAACCTTTTCAAAAGCTTCATTCAAACCAGCCCACAAAGATGCAGCTGATGGTTTATCTTGCTCCTGTCTGTCTCCTTTGAACAGTGTCATTCCAGAAGTAAGTCTGTTTGATCTACTGTAAAGCTGTAAGGGGAAAAATTATTAAGAGTATTTTAGAAATTCTAAAATGTAAATAGAAATAGATATGTTTATTCTCTTTACCCAATTAGTAGCTTACACTGCACTTTTTGGAGTAATTTATGAGTAAAAGACATCACTATATTGCACAGCTGGCAATTTTCTTTTCATACTTACTGGCTGGTCCTGCTCTTGTTCCAGAGCATTTTGCAGCAATTTGCGCTTAATGCTGAATTCTTGATGAAGACTTTCCCACTTCATTTTCATCTGATCTTCAGCTGATGGTTTCTCTCCTTCTAAACCCAGCTCCTCTGATAAGACATCTGGCTTCCTGCTGTCATGGAAAATACAAAATAAATTAGTGATGCTGAAACTGTAATTGTATTGGGATATTCAGTATATCAATATATCTAATTCTCAGCATTTGGATACTTAAATCCAGAGACTGGAACTATGAATGAAAAAGACAATTTTTTCTACCAACCTGAAAAAGACCTAGGTTTGCAGAAAAATCTGAAATCAAATAATTGGAGTGTGTGTGTTAACACCCCACCATAGAAGAAGCACCTGTAGCTTTAAGAAATGAATGCCCTTTCAGTGAACATTGTGGGAGTTGCTCAGCAACCACGGCCATATTGCCAGCATACAAGCCTTGGTTTCTGTTAGCAAAAGGAGGGGGCGGTGCCCTTTGCAGGGCTGTTTTGGCTTTAGAGGTGGACACATTGGGGCTAGGCCCAGAAACAACCACTGGATGATTTGCTACCATATGACTTGCATGACTCACTCCAGCCTAACTGCTTGCTACTGTTCAACATCAAGTACCTCAACAAAACCAGTGTTGTATAGTGATTAGAGCTTCAGACTAGGATTTAGGAAACCTAGATTTGGATCCTCACTCTGCCATGGAAACTCACTGGCTAATCTTGGGTCAGTCACACACTCTTAGACTATCCTACCTCACAGAGTTTCTATGATAATAAAATGGAGAAGAGTAGAATGATGTAAGTTGCTTTAAGTCCCCACTGTGAAGTAAGGTGGGTTATAAATGAAATAAATAAATAAATAATATAGTTGAAAAGTGTCAGCAGATAAAAAGTTGGCAATTTAGTGGGTGTGAAGGAGAAAAGGAAGGAAGGGAGGGTGGGAATATGAGAGTTGCCAGGAGGAGGGAAAAATCAGATAGTGTGGGGAAGGAGATACAGGGAAAATGAGATGTTACCCACAAATCCTTGTGGGTTTTCCAACTTGCAACTGAGTCTCTCTTGGAGGCTGGCACCACACAACTGGGCCTGGTGGCTGGTACCATGCGACAGCAGCAAGAAAAAGGAAGAGGCTACAGGGGCTTGCAGGGAAAGGGAAAAATAAATAGTGGGGGAGGGGAAAATGAGATTCCCTTCCAAGTCCTTGAGGGTCCCTTACTTGTACATTTATTTTCTGCTAGGTGTATGGCCATGCCCCCAACTATGTAATTCTATGGGCTGTTCTACAAGCTGGTGTACTCAAGCCAATGGCAGTGGATACATGTAATGGCTTCACACAGAGGCACTAATTCGCACACACATTAATGCTTCCATGGCTGCATGTCTGGCAGGAGTTCTGCATTCTTCCAAAACACAGATACAGGGCTGGTGTTAAGTGTGAACTGGACCTATGTTGTGTAGTGGGTTAGACGCATGTAGAAACCACAGAAACAGTTGTAGTGTTAAACAGTTTAGTGTAACAGTTTAGTGTAACAGTTGTAGTGTAGTGCCCTCTCTTAAAAAAGCCATCTTTGGACCTGGCCGAATTGGCCAACTATTGGCCGGTGTCCAATTTGCCCTATTTGGGCAAATTGATAGAGAGGGTGGTGGCGGTACAGTTGCAGAGCTTTCTGGATGATGCTTCAGTCCTGGATCACTTCCAGTCCGGCTTTCGCCTGGGTCATGGGACGGAGATGGTGCTGGTCGCACTGACTGACGATCTCCAAAGGTGGTGTGGCGGCATTGCTGTTGTTAGATCTGTCGGCCACGTTCTATACGGTCAACCATCAGCTGCTGACCCGCCGCCTTGCCGACGTGGGGATTCAGGGGCTTGCCCTTCAATGGTTTGCCTCCTTTCTCTAAGGTCGGGGACAGAGGGTGGTGATTGGAGGTCAGCGGTCCCGGAGGCACCCCCTTGAGTGCGGGGTGCCGCAAGGGGCAGTGCTGTCTCCGATGTTATTTAACATCTATATGCGCCCCCTCGCCCAGATTGCCTGGAGTAATGGGCTTGGGTGTCACCAATATGCAGATGACACCCAGCTCTATCTGATGCTGGGCGGCCAATTGGACTCTAGCCCTGATGACCTGCATAGGGCATTGCAGGCCATGGCTGGTTTGCTCAGGCGGAGCCGACTGAAGCTAAACCTGGCGAAGACAGAGGTCCTGGCCTGTGCCGGACCGGTCTGGGGTTGGGGCTCCCTCTCCCGACCTTTGGCGGGGCACCTCTGGTGCTGTTGCCGGAGGTTAGGAGTTTGGGGGTGTTCCTGGATTCCTCCTTAACGATGGAGGCCCAGGTGGCAGCCACTGTCAAATCAGCATTTTACCATCTTCGGCTGGCGCGACAGTTGGTTCCCTACCTTGACCGTGATGACCTGGCCACTGTGATACATGCGACGGTCACCTCGAGGCTAGACTACTGCAACGCTCTCTACATGGGGCTGCCTTTGTCGCAGATCCAGAGGCTGCAGCTGGTGCAGAACGCGGAAGCCAGGCTGTTGATGGGGCTCACAAGATGGGATCACATCCAGCCGGTGCTTAAGGCTCTGCACTGGCTGCCAATAGCATACCGGATCCGCTTCAAAGTGCTGGTGCTTACCTTTAAAGCCCTATATGACCAGGGTCCAGCTTACCTGAGGGACTGCCTTTCCCCATATGTTCCCCCAAGAGCGCTACAGTCCGGGGGACAACATCTGCTGGTTATTCCAGCCCCCAAGACGGCCAAATATGCTGTTACCAGGGCCAGGGCTTTCTCAGTGGCGGCCCCTACCTGGTGGAATGAGCTCCCAGAGGAGATCAGGGCCCTGCGGGACCTTATGCAGTTCTGCAGGGCCTGCAAGATGGAGCTCTTCCGCCAGGCTTTTGAGTAGGGGCTGCCACCATGATTGGACCATCAACGTGGGATACCACGAGGCATCCTGGCCCTGGGATGAGATTATAACTTGATTGGACTTTTTGGGGGGCAGGGGTAACATGCCGCCAGAGTGTTGAGTTGAGTGGTTTTAATTGAGTTTACTTGTTTTCTTTGCTGCTGTTATAACGGTTTTATTGTTTGTTCATTTTAGTGTTTTTATGTATTTTATATGTCATTGCCCTATGTGTTGTCGGCAATGTATGGCTTGTGGCCTCCTGTTCGCCGCCCTGAGCCCTTGTGGAAGGGCGGGGTATAAATCTAATAATAAATAAATAAATAAATAAATAAATAAATAGTGATCAACATTGTTTACTGGTACACAACTAGGACCACGAACACCGGCTGGGTGGCCCACTATATACACTGCTTGGGAACACCCCTAGATCTTATTGGTGGGTTTAAACCTCCTGCCAAAGTCCCTATTGGTTCCCCAAGGAAAATCCAGGAGCCTAGTCCCTATTGTTCTTAGGGAATTAAGCTCAGCAGTAAATCGTTGACACCTAGTGGTGGTCAGTGGACATAACACCCCTCCCCCCATGGCTCGGACCCATCCTAAGTTTCATAGTCCTGAAGGTACCACGGTGGCCGTCGCTCCCGTGTTGACCGCCTGGGGACTGGCACTGGCACCTCGGGACCTTCCACTGGGCTGCTTGGTGGCAGCAGGGGCGGCGAAGTTTCTGCCGGCATTTCAATGGGAGCAGGAGTGTCTACTTCAGGGGCGGCTGCTGGAAGGGGGATGTGTTGTTGTGGCTCTGTAGGCTGTTCCTCCTGATTCCGACATTCGGACCAACTTGCTTCCATGTGCCTAGGTGTTGGCTCATCTTCCTGTATTGGTAGCATACGCTGTCTCAGCTGGTCAACATACTTGCAGAGGACTTGGCCGCACTCAGTCAACACCTCATACAACACTGGGCCCGTGGGGCATATGATGCAGCTGGTGAGCCACTCGGGGCCCTTCCCATAATTGTGGATGTACATGGTGTCTTCAGGGAACAACCCTCGTGGCGCCTCTTGTTGCTCCGTTAGGCTGAGTGACTCTGGGGCCCTGTCGGGGTGCAGGTGATCAAGGAGGATCGCGGGTCATTGGCCCATCAGCAGCTCCACAGGGCATCGTTCGCTTACTGGGTTTGGTGTAGTTCGTTGAGCCAGGAGGAATCTGGCAAGGCGGCACTCCCAGTTGCCCTCCGACAAGCAGCTAAGTGCTTCCTTTGCAGTGCGAACCATCCACTCCACTTGGCCATTGGTAGCAGGGTGGAATGGCGCAGACCTCACGGATGACATTATTGCATAGAAACGTCTGGAACTCTTCAGATGTAAATGACGGTGTCAGGCAAGCCATGGGTGGCAAATATCTTGCAGAGGGCACGGATGGTTGCTTTTGCGGAGGTGGCGGAGATGGGGCTTATTTCCAGCCCCTTGAAATATGAATCCACAGTCACCAGGAATAACAGTCCATGGAAGGGCCCGGCGAAATCTATATGGAACCTAGACCATGGGGTCCGTATTGATTCCCAAGACTGGATAGGCACGCTCGGTGGGCTGGGTTGGATGGCCTGACAGGTAGGGCAACGTTTCACCCACGCTTCCGCCTCTGCGTCGATTCCTGGCCACCAAACGTAGCTCCGGACGAGGGCCTTCAACCTCACGATGCCTGGATGGGCCTTGTGCAGAGCCTGAAGAACCTGGTGGTGTAGGATGCTGGGAATCATGACCCTGTCTCCCCATAGCAGGCACCCCTTGTGCGCCAACAGCTCCTTGTGGCAGCTCTTGAAAGCGGTGAATTCTGGCCCCTCGGTTTCCACGCCTCCCCCTTCACTACCCATCCCAGAACCCGGGAGATAACGGGGTCCCTGGCTGAGCGGCAGGCGATGTCCGCAGCCTGGAGGGGGCCGTAGGGAAGCTCCGTGACCTGCAACATGTCTGGTAAGGAAAGACAACTCAGGGCATCAGCATGGCCCATGGCTTTCCCGGGGCGATGCTGCAGTGCATAGTTGTAGCCAGATAGGAACACGGACCATCGCAAGATCCGCGGAGAGAGAACCTGAGGCATCCGCTGGTCTGCGGCGAAGAGGCCCAGGAGGGGTTTGTGATCAGTGATGATGGTGAAGGGCTGGCCATAGATGAAACTGTGGAATTTCTTCACGCTGGCGACAATCGCCAGCCCCTCTCGATCAATCTGGGCGTAATTCCATTCTGCCGCAGATAGGGTCTGGGAATAAGCGATGGGCACCTCCCGCCTGTCCAGGAGATGATGCACCAGAACCGCCCCCATTCTGTAAGGGGACGTGTCGCAAGCCAGGACCACAGGCAATGATGCGTCAAAATGGGCCAAGACCGAGTTGGAGATCAGCAATGCCTTGACTCCCTTGAACACCGTGACATGGCGCAGGCCCCACGTCCATGGAACCTGCTTGTCCAGAAGCTGGTGGAGAGGTTCGGCTACTGCCGCCTTGTGGGGGAGGAAGGTGTGGTAGAAATTGAGTAGGCCTAGAAATGCTTGGAGCTCCTGCTTGGACTTGGGCGTTGGGGCCTCCATGATTGCCTTCACCTTGTCCCTGGCTGGGTGCAGGCCATCCGCATCCACGGTGTAGGCCAGAAAATCCACTGACGGTACTCTGAGAATATACTTCTCCTGTTTGACTTTGAGGCCGGCGTCCTGGAAACGGCAGAGGATGATGCGGAGTCGGGAGGCGAACTCTGCTGACAATGCTGCAGCGATCAGCACATCATCAAAGAATGGGGTGATGCCAAGAATCCCTTTAAGGAGAGAATCCATCAGGTTCTGGAACAACCCTGAGGCCATGCTCACCCCAAATTGCAGCCGCTTCACGCAGAACGCCCTCCAGTGGGTCACGATGGTCTGTGCCTCCGTGGTGGCCTCATCTACAGGTAGCAGCTGATAGGCTTGGGCAAGATCGAGCTTTCCAAAGATCTTTGCCCCCGCCAAAGTGGCCAGTATGTGGCTGACTACGGGGATTGGGTAGGCATGGTCCCATAGCACCTTGTTAAGCGTACATTTATAGTCCACACAGATGCAGACCGACCCATTTGGCTTCATGGCCATGACTATCAGGGCCTCCCACACCATGTGAGAGACCGGCTCCAGGATGCCATGGGCCATTAGGTGGTCCAGTTCCTCAATTTTGGGCTTTACTGCCAATGGAACCATCCTGGAGCGAAGCCATATCGGGGCCACTTTGGGGTCCAGTTGCAGTGCGACCGGGGGGCCAGTGTAGCGACCTAAGGTCAAAAATGGATGGAAACTCTCCGCAGATGGCCTGGAAATCGTGTGTGGCACAGTGCTGCACCCCTGCAATGGATAGTCCCAGGGGCTCAAACTACACGTGGCCCAAGAGGCTGATGAGGTCGCCTCAACCACGATTAAGTCCAATTGTCCATCAAACCCTTTATATTTGACCCGGAAACTCCCAACCCCCTCAATAGGCACACTGTTGCACTGAAAGTCCATGAACGTGACAGGCGATGGGCATAAGCGGCCCCCCCCCGGGAGACAGTCTTTTGAGGGTGGCCTCAGATATAATAGAGACCGCAGAGCCGGAATCGAGCTCCATGACACAGGGGGACCCCTCTATGTTAACCTGGACTTGAATCTTGGGGGTGGGGGATTGGCCAGGGAGTCACAGTACCTGTTCAGTCAATGTGCTGGTGAGGAGGTAGAGGTCCTCGTTGGTCCCGTCCTCCTCATAGTGGGCATTGGCCTTGCGGCGAGGTTGCGGTTGTGCACATGCACCTTTAGAGCAGCATACCTTGACGATGTGGCCTGTGCATCTGCAACCACGACATGTGGCATCCCGGAATCTACAGGTCTTCTGTTCGTGCCGCTCCCTGCAGCTAGCACACTCCTGGGCGGCAGAGTTGCTTGGGTTGTTCCCTGGCCCACGGCGCCTGGTCAGTGCTTCGGTTCAGTGAACCTCTTTGTCCTCGAGGTCAACTGGGAGGTGGCCTTGTGAGCGGAGGTTGCAACCAAGTGGGACCTTTCCCATGCGGTCACTGTGGTGATGGCTGACATGAGTGTAACTGTCTCGCCCTCCATGATGTGCCTCCTGAGCTTCTCTTCCCAGAGGCCCGTGACGAAGTGTTCCAGGAGGGCTGTGTCCAAATGCGCTCCAAACTTGCACTCGGATGCGAGGTGGCAGAGCTCCATGAGGAATTCCGCTGCGGTTTCGTGGTCTTGTTGGTTCCGCTGGTGGAACACCATGTGGCACGTCATCTCCAATGGCTTGGGTGTGAAGTGGTCCTGGACTGCCTTGACTATTTCCTCGAAGGTGCAGTCATCCAGCTTCTTGGGGGAGAGCAGGTACTGGGCCAGGTCTACTATGGTGGGACTGCAGAACCCTAGCAGGAGGCCCTTCTTCCTGGCCTCGTCCATCACCTGGTAGTATATCAGGACTGACTTCAGATGGGTGACCCAGGCTCCCCATTGCTGTGGACAGGCTGTATCGAATGGCAGTACCAGCCCAGATCCTGGAGCAATGGCCATTGTGCCGACTGGTTGTGGCTGTGGGTGAGAAGATGCTTGCTCACCCTTGGTGCTCATCGGTCGGAGGAGTGTAGGTAGCGGTGCGTTGTCTTCCATCATGGTGCCCCATCGACCCGGCTGGGATGCTCAGTGGGATCCCATCCTCGTCGCCATTGTTGTGTAGTGGGTTAGACTCATGTAAAAACTACAGAAACGGTTGTAGTGATCAACATTGTTTACTGGTACACAACTAGGACCACGAACACCGGCTGGGTGGCCCACTATATATAGTGCCTGGGAACACCCCTAGATCCTATTGGTGGGTTTAAACCTCTCACCAAAGTCCCTATTGGTTCCCCAAGGAAAATCCAGGAGCCTAGTCCCTATAGGTGGAAAGAACTGCTTGGATTTTAATAAAGTTTTTGAGACAAGAAATTTTCCATTGATGAAATACAGAAAATACAAGTGTGTGTGTGGAGGGAACTGTGGGAACTTCACTTGGCAGACTCTGCTTTTGATCTTTCTCTCACTTGCCTATTAATCTTGAAGGACAATCGCCTTCCATATGCCCCTTTGCACCAATTACAGTCATCAGGCAATCATCTGTTGGCTATCCCACTCAACCAGACCCTGGGCTTATTCCACTGTGGAATAGGCTCTCTGAAGAGGTAAGGGAGGCCCCTTCCTGGAGATCTTCTGGAGGCTTGGCAAGGCCTACTTGTTTGTTTTTGAAAGCAAATGAACAGCAAATATCTTTCAAGGGGGGAGAGATTTGAGGTTTGCCTTTTTATTTTGGTTTTAACTGAAAATGTTTTAAGTATTATGGTAAGCTGCCTTGAACCATGAGGAAAGGTGAGATATAAATGTTTTAATTAATAAATACACAAGTATAATCCATATATGTAACCTGTCATTAAGTTCAGCTGTTGTAACAGAAGACTGGAGAGTAGCAACTGTTACACCATTTTTTAAAAGAGGATGCAGAAGAGAACCAGGAAATTACAGGCCAGTCAGTCTAACATCTGCCTCAGGCAAATTAGTAGAAACTGTCACTGAAGACAGAATTGTTAGGTACATGGAGGAAAAAATCCACATTTTTGAGGCCACTGTTCAGAATTATAAACAATTATTAATCTTTATGATTATAATTTTAGATTATATTCATCAACTTTTGTTTAATAATTCTAGATAGGCTTGACTGTGCCAATACCATTCTTTCAATTGCCCATTCTCTTTGCATTATAAATTCATACTACTAAATTTCATTCAAAGGACAGTAGTCACTCCAAGAGCTCCAAAATAAAGAAAACATTGTAAGAAAACATTTTCATAAGAAAATGACATGTTACACTGCCAGACCACTAAAAGTACCTTAAGTTCCTGTAATGTATTAAATTAGTTGATTTTTGCACTTATGTGCATCCCTTCTTTTCTATGAGTATTTCTGAAATCAGCAAGAAACTCTTACTTGAAATAAGGAACTAACCTGCCTTGAGTCTCAGTGAGAAAGGTGGACTATACCTTAAGTAATTTAGTAAGTAAATAAATAAATCTAATTCTATGGGATTTATGCAAGCATGGCTGGTTATATGATCGCTCTGCCTATATGAACAGAAGATGTCAAAAGGGCTGTTTAGCCAGTGGTTAGCAATCATTCTGATTGTACTATGAATACCCTCAAAGCATTGCTCCTAGGCACCTTCGACTCAATCCAAAAAACTTTTGCAGACGCTGCAAAAGAAGGAAATAATGTAGAAGGGTGTAGCAGATTATGCCCATCCCTTGCAACCAGCCTCCTGGTTCCAGTTAGAATTTTCTTATGAAAATCTGTTTAGATGGAAAATAGGCTGCTAGCCTTAAGATGGCAAAATCTTTAATATAGGCTCATTTATTTCAGATGTAACTTACATTTCACATTTTGTTTAAAGAAAGCCACAAAGTACTCAACAAGGTGATTAAGAACAATGAAATATGGGGATTTGGCTAGCTCTGTTGAACAAAAGCAATAGCAAATGGCACCTAGGACAAACGTTATCAGGAGAGGAATGATGGATAAAGATTTCTTCTCCATGACTTGCCACTGAACGAAGTAGGTTCTTTTGCTCTGCCAGCTCTTCCTCCAGCTCCTGAAAGGAATCAAACACAACTTCTTTGGAAATGGACTATATCTGTTTGTCTATCCTATCCAATATAATTTCTACAATATATTTGAGGCAGATAAGATGGCAATTAGAATGTGTGAATTGTGAAAGAATGTGTAAATTTCATTCACATATGGCTACTGAGAACTTGATTCATCACAATATGAATCAGGCCCTCTCTACTTGAAAATGGCCAGCTGTATTAAATACATGATCTGATTACTCTCAGTTGCAGTGACTCCTAAGACTTCCTTCTCTATGATCCTAAACTGGCCTTCAGCATAGCATTCTTCTCCCTTCAACAATCTCAACAGAACCTCCAGAAAATGCATATAGCAATTCTTTATACTACATTCTATCTGCCACTTTTCTGCATCTGACACACCATTGCTCCTCTAAAAATATGGTGAATTGTTCAGGTCACTTACATCAACAAAGTCTCCTCAGTACCTTATTTCAAGCATTCTGGCATCCACTGTTCCCTACAGGCTACTCCCAGCAGAAGCCATATGTAAGGAAGAGCGGAGGCTGGGATGTTTGATGGTAAGACATGGGATAGTCTCAGGTAGATGTGAATTGTGTGGGTTACCCTCAGCACACTCAGCAGAGTAACAGTGCTTTGTGTGCAGAGGTAGTGTATAGATTCATGTTCATCTGTGTAGCATATTCAGTTCCTATAGTAGTTGCTTCACAATAGCATTTGGGACACGGGGTTATGTGTACTTCTGTTGCAAGGAAATTTCAGAGCTAGAAGGATAAACGTGGGATGATTCTCTGTGGTTACGATCAGATGGTCAGTTTAATCCACTGTTGCCCCACCTCTAACAGAGCCAAATTATTTTGTTACAGAGAATCCTGACCAGACTCACCCCTTTTAGCACTCTTAAAAGCAATTTTACTGGCTGTGGAATGATCAGACAGCACCAAGCAAGGAGTCAGCCCGTCAGCCATTCTTTTTTAGAAGTTTGTCCTAGGAGCATGCCCGCAAGCAGGGATGAGCCTTTTGGGATATGTAGTTCATGGGGCTGTCAGCCATTACTTTAAAAAGCTTCCCCTCTAAGCATGCGCACAAGCGCTTGCTGAGAATGCTGGGATATGGAGTTCACTGCCTCTAATCTTTTCAATTTACCCATTCCCCAAACGAAATTGAAAAGCTGCAAAACAGGGGTGTCTTTCTTTGAGAGTTTTTCAAAAGAAAACAAGGTTTTGAGCAGCCCCCCCCCCGGTGGGGAGAGGTGGGTATATACAGTCATGTGATCCTTGCTAACTGGGGGGGGGGTAATGGTGGCTGGAAAACAAGAGATCAGTGAGACCTGCCTGGAGGCTTGGGTGCACAAAAGAGTGACTAGACAACAGGAAATCCATTTTGGAAGCGGTTCAGACCAACAGGACCGGACTTTCTCAGGTATCAAAGAAACATGGGGTGAGGAGAGGGGAGAATGAAATTCAAACGACTGGGACACCACAGACAGATGTTGCTGTCTGATCGTGCACTTTAAATACATAAGGGAACAGCAAGGGCAAAGGATCAAATTGCCCATGTGAACGTGACCTTTATTTCCTCATTGATGAGATCATTATGGAAAAATCTGCTTTATGGGAAACTAAAGACTATAATGAGACACACTGTAAGATTAAATCTACAACCTATGGCCCAATCACAAACATATGCCCAATTTAAATCAGTTGTTCTAAAATCAGTTGCTCTATACATGCATACTGGATGGGGATACACTTTGTGGTAGCAGTGTGTGTGAACAAGATCTTGGGGTACAGGTGGACCATAAGTTAAATATGAGCAGCCAGTGTGATGCAGTGACAAAAAAGGCTAATGCCATCTTCGGGTGTATCAACAGAAGCATGACATCCAAATTGCAAAATGTCATAGACCCGCTGTAGACTGCAATGGTCAGGCACTGCACCTGGAGTACTGTGTACAGTTCTGAAGGCCTCATGTCAAAAAGGATGTGGACAGAATGGAGTGCATGCAGACAAGAGTGATGAGAATGACTGGGGGCCTGGGGACCAAGCCCTATGAGAAAAGGCTGAGGGACTTGGGAATGTTTAGTCTGGAGAAGAGGAGGTTGAGGGGGGACATGTGGCTCTCTTGAAGTAATTGAATGGCTGTCACTTAGAGAAAGGCAGGGAGCTGTTCCTGTTGGCAGCAGAAGACAGGACTCACACAGATGAGTTTAAATTAAGTGTGGGAAGGTACCAGCTGGATATTAGGGGGGGAAAAAATTTCAGTCAGAGTTGTGCAACAGTAGAATCAGCTGCCTAGGGAGGTGGTGAGCTCCCCATCACTGGCAGTCTTTAAGCAGCAGCTGGACAAACAGTTGTCAGGAATGCTCTTGGCCGATTCTGCACTGAGCAGGGAGATGGACTAGATGGCCTGTATGGCACCTTCCAGCTGTGTGATTCTATGATTCTAAATACATTTAAGCTGGATCAGGATGTGCATTGAGTATAGCATACTCACCTTTTGTCTTTGCAAGCTACTTTGTTGCTGCAATGAGCGAGTTGTCCGTGCCTGTGCCAACCATTCTTGGACACTGGGACTTTGAGAAGTGACCAAATCGGATTCACAATCCTCCTTTTCCTGTAGAGTTCCCTGCTTTAAATTTGAAAAAGGGAAAACGCAAGAGGAATATGATATTAGGGAGATGGGTCTGCCAATCTGAGGTTTATAGTCTTTTATTTAATCAGACCCAGATGAAGATCTGATTTAGATGAAATCCTAGACATATAAAAAGGTTACATGGCATTCCATGTGGCTTGTACCCCCTTTTATCCTCTCTGTTGCAACACATACAGCTTTTGAGTGATAGCGCAGAACTCGCCTGGGACACCCACTGTGGTAAGCTAATACTATCCAGGGCTCTTTTTGTAGCAGGAACTCCTTTGCATATTAGGCGACACACCCTAATGTAGCCAATCCTCCAAGAGCTTAGAGTAGCCCCTGTAAGAAGAGCTCTGTAAGCTCTTGGAGGATTGGCTACATTAGGGGTGTGTTGCCTAATATGCAAAGGAGTTCCTGCTACAAAAAGAGCCTTGCTATTTGCAAAAGCAAAGTGACCTAATTTAAATGAGATGCTGACTACATAGATGCACATTTAAGCCAAGCACTATATTTACATCAACCCAGTTTATTATCAATAATTATTAATAAACTGTAAATTTCAAGGATGGCTGCTCTAAGAAACGACTTCATGTACAGCAAGTAAGTGATTTCCTACAATTTTTGTTTCTTCCTCCACAGGAAGGCAACCCCACTCATGTGAAGATTGGACATAACCTTACAGAGACCAGATCCTGGCTAACATAATCCCTGCAAAGAAAAAAAGAGGCACATGATAGCCCTGGAACTCAGGAAACAACCAGATCTTCCTGCAAGAAAGGTTTCTGTGGCATGCTGAAAATTTTTCATGGTCTCAATTTGCCAGATGTGTAAGGTTGTTTACAAAGTTGTTCGGTATGTAAACCCAGGCACACATTATTTTTCCAATGAATCAAAAGGCAGCAGCAGATGGATCTGAAAGCCCAGCATAGGATAGGAACTCAAACTGTATTCTGACTTGGCATGAATCACTCTTACTGGAAGGTAGAAGAAGAACAATTAAGAAAAACAACACCTATTCCCTTGTTAAATGTTCACCTCCACACTGTAATCTGCGTTTCTGCTTTTCAAAGCACAAAGCCTAATGATCTGCCATTTTAAGAGAACATACACACACCTGGCCAATTCAGATGACCTCCACATTAAAGGGAGTATGTATGCAAACTAACAAAAAAATAACTAAACTGAGCTCTTTGACTGTCTCTGACAGGTCATACTGGCACAAAGAGAGTTTGTCAAATGTACAGGAAGGGTTCACTGCTTGCCATTCGCTTCAGATGATTTGTTTTGATGTGTTATCTGAGTGGGAAACAAGTGTTTCGGGTGTAAATGCACACACAACCTGCACATTATGAGAGCTGCATCAAGATAACAATATTGCCACTTAGCACTGGTAGACAATGAGACTGCCAGCTCAGCAAAGTGAGGAAGGGCTTGCTGGCTTAGCTGCATAGCAGTGGAGATCCCACTAACTCTTCTCTTCAGAATCTCATTTGCCTTTGGTGATGTGGTCACTTAACCAAACCTGACCGATGATGCGGTGTAGCGATGTCACTTTGTTGAATATGATTCCCTGACTGGCAAAAAGGTGCTGAAGCAGCATCAAGATTAGGGAAACAACAGCAGAGAACACTCACAAAATAAGCATGAAAGAGTGGAAAAGTAAGATTTGTTTCAAGAAAATTGGGTGCAGCTTTAGCTTACAACTCACCTCCTTTTTGTGCTCAGTTTGTGACCTTGGGTAAATAAACTGCCTTCAGCTTCTACTATACTTTGTTTATAAAAGTGACCAGCCAAATCTCTCAGGGAAGTGTAAAAGCAGGGCATAACAATAACAGCTCTGTTATTTTTTGTCTCCTGCATCTAGTATGCAGACATATACTGGCCTCTAAACATGGAAGTTCCATTAGCTATCATGCCAAATGATGGGAAGAACTTAGAAAAAAAACAGGAACCAAAGGGAGACATCATGGATGTGGCTTATCAGATAGATATGATTTGTAGCATTTCCATGTTTTGGAGAATCAGATGACCATTCTCCCTTTGAACTCTTTCACTACAGAGATTTTAAGATCAACTGAAGCTGCAAAACTAACTTACTAGTTTATGCCATTCAGAGTCAGACTTGATTTGTGATACTGCACAGCACAAATTCCTCTTTCTATTGTGTATGTATAGCTGCAGATTATGAACAAGCCATTGCATGGTCTCTTCAAGGACAATATTCCAGCTAACATGTACCTTACAATACAATGATTTTGGGGAGAGTTAGAAGAGACAATTGATGAACATGTTCATTCCTATTTTAGGCTTGTCACTTGTTTGTAATTTTAAGGAACTGTGCATTGTTTGGTATTAAAATAAGCATTTCTGTTACAGGAAAGATACAGGAAAAAACCTTCAATATAATATGCTACAAGGATGATATGTTCTATTAATACACAGTTTTAGTCTCACAATGAATTCTTTGCTTTGGAGTACTTCAAATGCAAACTCACTTTCTGAACTCTAGTAAAAGATGCAAATATTTTTCAAAGATTTATATATTCTAACTCTTTCTGCCACTTCCAAGATAAACAACTCGTTGTTGAAACTGTACACAACTAAATATGCTGGCAATACTGCTTCAAAGGCTATATTAAAAAGTTTCTAGATGTATTCAGACAGCGCTTTGTAACAAAGAAAACAAAATATATCAATAAGTTATTATTTAAAATAAATCTATTTAAACATTATTAAATGACTAAAGAAGCACTGCGAAAATGATAAATAGGCTAATTATATATGCTAGCTCATATACACACACACACACACACATACACAAAGAGAGAGAATTAGAGGATCTGAGACTGTCTTCAGTGCAATATGTTGATAAAAACATTTACTTACTTGTGACACAATATGAGAATAAGTGCTAGTACCTGTAAAAAACATTTTGTTCTGAAAATATAATGTTAACACAGTCTAGTGTTTCATGTTTATTAATAAAAGCATTGGTTTGGGGTATTTTATTAGACTATTTACTTTATTCAATGCAACAGAATGGTACATTTCGCCACACACTGCACAATCACATTGCAACTTACAAGCTAAAATCTCTGTAGACTTTATTTGTATTGGGAAGGTTGTTAGACTGTTTCATGATTTGCACAGTAAAGTCAAGGCTTCATTTAAAAAGTATATCTGTAGTGAAGTTTCTGTTCTCTGCAATGAAAATACAGGCCAAAATACTGTCTCGTTTATAATTTACTCAGATTCTAACTCTTTAAACTGCTAGATATACTAGGTCAAATGATGTATGTAGAGATTTTACAAGTGGGAACCTGCAAGGACTTACAGGAGACATCTCATTTTCCCCTCCCCCAATATTTTCTCTTTCCCTTTCCTGAAAACCCGCCTAGACTTTCACCATTTCCTGCTTCCTTCTCTCCTTCTACGTTTGCCACCCTCTAGGTGGGGACTGGAGATCTCCTGGAATCACAACATATCTCTCTCCCATTTACAGAGATCAGTTACCCCTTAGGGTTTCCAGTTCTACAGCAAGATGGGGATTTGAACTTGAGTCTCCCAGGCCCTACTCTGAAGCTCTAACTGCTACACCACACCAGCTTTCATAGGGTAGCTGCTGTTGAACAGTAGAAAGCAGCAAGCCCTAGCTGAGGCATGCAAGTTGGGTGGTATCAAGTCACCAAGAGGCTGCTGTGAGGCCTAAGGTTGCCAACCTCCAGGTGGGATCTGGATAGATCCCAGAATTACAGCTGCTCTCTAGCTGACAGATTTGTCCCCCTGGTGAAAATGGCTGCTTTGGAGGGTGGAATCTATAGCATTATATCCAGATCAGACTCCTCACCTTCTCAAACCTCAGATTCAACCACAAAATCTCCAGGATTTTCCCATCCTGGAACTGGCAACCCTAGCCAGGCCTGGCCCCAATCAGTCCTCCCTCAAAGGCCAAAATAGGTCTGAAAAGGGCCCTTCCCCCTGCTTTTTACTGACAGAACCAAACCTGGAACACTGTGGTTGCCTGGCTACACCTACTGAGAGAATCTGCTGCTTAAAGCTACAGGCACTCTATTTATCATTTTAAGTTTTTTACCCTCCCCCCATATATTATTTTTTAGATTTCACATTTTTAGGCAAACTTAGATTATTTTTCAGGTTTGTAGAAAGATCTGTCTTTTCCAGTCACAGCTCCAAGCACCAAATTTAAGTATCCTCAGATTTAGCTGACTTAGCTATTGGTATATAGAAAAGTGGGGACCCACAAGAAACTTTTGGGGAGGGTGCATCCCATACCCCTCACCTTTGCTCCCTTCTCTTTCCCTCCTTCTCATATAATTTTCCACCCCCTCTTTCTCCCCCTCCCCAACAATCTGGCCCACCTCACTTTTTCTCCCCCTTCTCTGTCAATCTCACCCATATTTCTCTCCTCTCCTATTTACTGAAAATTTACCTGTCTCTCTTCCTCTCTATCCTTCTCTGCCAATATTCCCTCCATATCTCTTTCTCCCCCTCTCCTATCTTGACCTCTTCAGCTGCAGTCTGATCAATTAGAAACAGGGGAGTGAGAAAAGAAACTCCTCATCCCCATTTCTGTTGATGCTGGCTCAGCTGTCCTTTAAAAACTTTCTCCCAGCTTTTAATTGGTCAGTGAAGAATCCTCCTTGTTCCCTCCCACCTCCAGTGCTGCTTCTCCCTGAAGTCTGACTGATTAGAAGCCAGGAGAAAGTTTTAAAAGGACTGCTGAGCCAGCACCTACAGAGACTAGGTCAGAAGGAGACTCCTCAGTCACTTGCACCCTTCTGTAGTTGTTGCTTCTTCCTCCCTCTGAGGCAGTGATGGCAAAGGGGGCTCTCCCAGCCACCTGTCCACTTCCTGTCCCCCACAGCAGTGGTGTCAGGGCCCCCGGCAGCAGGCCCGTAGCTAACAACTTTTTGGTGAGGGGGCCCATGTTTTTTTCAGGGGGCCCACCACCAAAGACTGGGGGACGGGGGGGGGAGAAGAAGGCCTTGCAGGGAGGGGGAGGGCCCCCGGAAAACCCACGGGGGGCCGGGGCCCCAGGGCCCCACGCAGGCTACAGGCCTGCCCGGCAGCCAGCAGGGCCTCCTGGAGCTCCCATGTCAGCAGTAGGGCACATGAGAAAAAAAGGTTGCTTACCTGTAACTGATGATTTTCGAGTGGTCATCTGTGCAATACCACACATGGGTTGGGTGCCTGTGCATGACCTCGATTGGAGAAACTTCTAGAGCTTTGCCTCAGAAAGCTTTTGGCGGGCTCTCTTCCCGCCCTGGGGAGCAGGTACATACTGCGCATGCCTGGAGCGGGGGAGAGAGCCGCCTCCCACTCAGTTCCTTTGACCGCTGCAGGTAAGTACCATCAAACCAAAGAAAGGAGATCAGGAGATGCCAGCAGTGGGGAAGGTCGGGTGGGATTGTGGTACTGCACAGATGACCACTCGAAGATCATCAGTTACAGGTAAGCAACCTGTTTATCTGTGTTGTGGTCTCTGTGCAGTCCCACACATGGGTGATTACAAGAGCTGAACCAGTTGGAGGAGGGAGCTGGCAGCTGAAAAAGACATAAAAATATTGGTTAAGACACAGCATCATTAGTGAAAAATCACCCAGTGGCCCTACCTGAGGAAGCCGCAGGATCAACCAAAGAGAGATTGCAGCACTGACTGACCGAAGGCAGCATCCCGTTGAGCTCGGACATCAAGGGTG
This sequence comes from Gekko gecko, assembly GCA_029375565.1. Lineage (NCBI taxonomy): Eukaryota > Metazoa > Chordata > Lepidosauria > Squamata > Gekkonidae > Gekko > Gekko gecko. The sequence goes on along the minus strand of JAPDNY010000001.1, from coordinate 143,001,110 downwards.
TAGTGGGTCACGAAGGTCAATGCCGAGGACCACATACCGGCCGGACAGACGTTTTCCAATGGGACACCAGCCAGGAAAGCAGTGGATGTTGATACCGCCCATGTGGAATGGGCAGTGACACAGGTAGGGACAGGTTGGCAGGCAAGCTCATAGCAAAGGGCTATGGTGGAAGTTACCCATTTGGACAAGCGCTGAGAGGAAATTGGCTCCCCCGCATGAGGGGGGCCATAAGCTAGGAACAGCTGAGGAGACTTATGGATAGACTGAGTCCTATGTAAATAGAAAGAGTGTTCTGCACACATCGAGGCAGTGCAAGGCTCTCTGAGGTGCATCAGCCAGGTCTGGAAAGAAAGTAAGTAAGACTGACGACTGAGACAGGTGAAAGGCAGAAATGACTTTAGGTAGGAAAGAAGGGTCTAAGGACAACCTTCTCCCTATGAAAAATTGTATGGGGGGATCAGCCCAAAAGGCAGCTAGTTCTCCTACCCTGCGCACAGTAGTAATTCCAGGAGAGTAACTGGAGATCGGCCGTAGCCATGGGCTCGAAGGGCTTGGACATAAGTTGAGTGAGAACGAGGGACAAACTCCACGAAGGCACGAGAGGCTTCCTAGGGGGACAAAGCCAGAGGAGACCCTTAAGGAACGACTTAGTGAGGCGGTGTGAAAAAACTGCGGAGCCCTGTATCAGAGGATGGTATGAGGAGATAGCTGCTAAATTGACCTTTAAAGATGAGTATGCCAGGCCATTGTTCTTTAAACAGACGACATAGGAAAAAATCTCACGGAGAGATGACTGGACTGGATCGAAGGAGTGATCTGAGGCATAGGACTGGAACCTCCTCCACTTCAAATGATAAATGGAGCCAGTTTGGTGTAGTGGTTAAGTGCACAGACTCTAATCTGGGAGAACCAGGTTTGATTCCCCACTCCTCCACTTGCACCTGCTGATGTGACCTTCGGTCAGTCACAAGCTCTGGCACAGCTGTTCCTGAAAGAGCAGTTTGTGTTAGAGTTCTCTCAGCCCCACCTACCTCACAGGGTGTCTGTTGTGGGGAGGGGAAGGGAAAGGAGTTTGTAAGCCACTCTGAGACTCCAAGTGAAGGGTGGGGTATAAATCCAATCTCTTCTTCTCTTCTCTTCTCTTCTCTTCTCTTCTCTTCTCTTCTCTTCTCTTCTCTTCTCTTCTCTTCTCTTCTCTTCTCTTCTGAGATGAGTAGAGGGCTTCCTGGCATTGAGGAGGACTTCAGACACATCTGGTGGGAAGTCTAGTGCAGGATCTTCCAGGCCGTCAACCGGAAGAAGCCGGGATCAGGGTGCAGGATCCTCCCATGGGCCTGAGAGAGGAGATCGGGGATGACAGGCAGTGGACGGAATGTCCAATTGGAAAGATGGAGGAGGTGTGGAAACCAGACTTGGCACAGCCACCAGGGAGTGACAAGGATGCATGACGTGGCATCGGCCACAATCTTCTGAACGACACGGGAGATGAGACGGAATGGAGGGAAGAAGAAGAATAGGGTCCCCTTCCAGGTGTGCAGAAAGGCATCTCCTAGTAACTGAGCAGACGGCAGACCCCTGCTGAAAAAGAGGTGACACCGGGCATTGTCTGCAGTTGCAAAGCCGTCGACGACAGGGCGACTGAATTTGACAAAGACAGGTCTCAGATATCAAAGGTGGATGGACCATTCATTGTCTGACAACTGGGAACAGCTCAATTGATCGGCATCGATGTTTTGAACGCCCGGAGTGTGTATCGTGGAGAGCGTGATGGAATGGCGGAGGCACCAACTCCGGAGATCGATGGCCGACTTGCAGAGACAAAGGGAGGCAGTCCTGCCCTGCTTGTTTATGTAGTAAATGGTGGTGGTATTGTCAGAAGCAACCTGAATGACCTGGCTGCGAAGCACTGGAAGGAAAGAGCAGAGAGCGAGATGAATGGCATGCAGCTTCAGGACGTTGATATGAAGGGTGGCGTCACAATGAGACCAAATCCCCTGTGCCGAAAGCATCCTGCATTGGACTCCCCAACCCCAGAGAGATGCATCGGTGGACAGCAATACCTGCGGTGGAGGATGCCGAAAGGGCATGCTGGAGAGGAGGTGCTGAGGATGGGACCAACATGTCAGAGAGTCGACAACGAGGGGTGGGATCAAGAAGATTTTGTGCCACAGACTGTGGAGAGGGTCAAAGGCAAGAAGAAGCCACAGTTGAAGGGGACACATCCTTAACCGTTGGAAGAAAGAGGAAGAGTTGGGTCCAGATGGGAGGGGTGTACAACGGAGGAGATGGCAAGCAATAGAAGCGGTCAAACGGACTGCTTGGGTTGCTGGAGCATTTTAGGTGCCTGTTGGCACGGCCTATTCAAGGGACAGGAGTCATAGGGCCGCTTTCTCCACTGGGAAGTGGATGTGGGAGACAGATGACGCCTTGAATAGTACAGCTTCCAGGAGCAGTACCAAGATCGAGGTCTTGCGGTCAAGACACCCAGGTTTTGAGCCTGCTTTCGGCTATCATCAACAGCCTTCAAGGTCTTGTCAGTGGTGGTGTGGAAGAGACCCTCTCCATCGAACGGGAGGTCCTCAGTGTGGAATTTCACATCGGGCTGTAAAGAGATGCCTCGGAGCCAAGCGTGACGATGGAGGGCAACAGAGGAGACAAGGACCTTTGAGGAGCAGGTGACAGCATGATGGACTGAGTTGATTTGCTGTTTAGAGATCGTACAAATTTCCGACAAAGCCCCTGACAAGGTGGGACGGTGTTCCTCTGGAACAGACTTCAAGACAGGATGCAGGGCATTAGCTACATTGAAAGCATAAGTCAACAGGTATGACAGGTAGGTCTCAATGCGGAGACTCATGGAGGCAAAGGAATACATCTTCCTGGCGATAGCATCGACCTTACGACCCTCACAATCGGGCAGTGCCGAGTGCCAGACAGGCTGCTTCGATTTCACTGAAGAGTGAACCACCACTGAATTCGGCGGAGGGTGATGGAAGAGAAACTTCCCCGAGTTCTCTTGGACCTTGTAAAGACCATCGTACCATCTGGAGACTGGGGGAATCGAAGCCGGGTGGTCCCATGACTCTTTGAGGGCAGAAAGGTGGACCGGTAGCAGAGGCAGAACTATAGAAGGTGGGAAGTCAGCCTGAACCAGCTTGTGAACGACATCAGTCACAGCAGGGGACTCAGTCGAACCTGGGACCTGAAGCGCAGAGGCCATCCTGGTCACAAGCTCCAAATAAACTTTTGAGCCCTCAGTGGGGGAAATAGAACCTGAGCGCCGAGGCTCATCATCGATATGGAAAACATCAGGATCGAGGTCTCCCGACTCTGAGTGATTGGAAATCAACATGGGAGAGGATGATCTCAGTGGCTGAGTGAGATCAGCCAGCGTCTGGTCATCAGCAAGGGGACGATACCAAGGTTCTAAGGGAGAACTCTTTGGGGCATCCCTAGGTCTTGAGAGCTGAGGAGACTGGTCAGAAGCTACAGAGCGAGCCGAAGCCATGGATCAAGAACATCTGGAGTAATCCAGCATGAGCCATTGGTCAGTACGTTCAGAGTGACGGAGCCGATCATAATGGTGCCGTTGTGGGGTAGGAAGTCTTGAACAGTAGTAGGAACAATAAGGAGGGCGACGGCGTTCATCGGGGGACCAATATTGGTTGTCAGAAAGCGATCCGGAAGGGAAGGGCGATGGGTGACGAATGAGATGCTTCCGATTGTATCGAGACTGAGATCAAGAACGTCGGCCCACAGAATGATCCCTGCCGTCCAAAGTGTGGATCGGGGTATGGGAGTGTCAAGATGAAGATTGAGAGTCCTGATGAGACGACAATTCGGGAGGTGATCTCATAGACTGACCCAGTGGAATAAGGCCAGATGCTGAAGAGAGCATAGGCGGAGACATCGGAGGCCACAAACTGGACTTCTGGGAAACAACTGCTACTGCAAGAGCTGAAGTCATTAAACCAGTAATGACGACTGGATCGACAACAGAAGTTGAAGCCAATGTCGAGTGCTTGACTTTCGATTTGGAAGCAGGCTTATCCTCTGGCCTTTTAGGTTTAAGCTTCGCTGCCTTCGAAGTCCCATCCGATCTTTGAGGGAGGGAAGAGTAAGAAACGGCTGAAGACATCGTAGGGCATAACGCTGCCTCTAAAAAGTACAGTTCTAAGCCTAGCCACCCTGTTACGCCTAGCTTGCTTAGTAAAACTAGCACAACGGGCGCAGCTATCGACCCGATTGGATTCACCCAGACAGAGGAGGCAAAAATCATGACCGTTGTTTGAAGGTATCTTCGCTGGGCAACGATGACACACCTTAAAAATCTTTGTTTTGCCCATACAACCGCCACCCCACCCACCAAATAGGAGGGGGGGGGAAGAAAGAAACGAAAGTCAAGAAAAGGGTACTTTTTATTGTAGAAGAAATAGAGCAGAAAGAAACATGAAGTAAGGAAAGAAGACTGAAAGGCAAACAAACAAAGATACTCAGCTGAGGCAAATACAGAGCAACAGGAATGAGGTGTGAACACAGAGGTGGTCGAAGAAGAACTGAGTGGGAGGTGGCTCCCTCCCCTGCTCCAGGCATGCGCAGTGCGTGCCTGCTCCTCTGGGTGGGAAGAGAGCCCGCCAAAAGCTTTCTGAGGCAAAGCTCTAGAAGTTTCTCCAATTGAGGTCATGTGCAGGCGCCCAACTCACGTGTGGGACTGCACAGAGACCACAACGAAGATCCATGGTGGTAGTAGGTAAGAGTTCTGCATGTGCACAGAGAACATTTTTATTTTGGGGGGATACCCAAAGGTATCTTTTTATGTTTTTAAGTTTTTCTGCACACCTGGGCATTCTCCCAAGTTTTTTTGGGGAAAAATCTCCTTTCTCTCAGTGTAAGCCTGATCTACGGATTTAGGTGTCCACAGATTTGTCCACACTTGAGAATAGACAGATATAGGTAATTAATTTAATAACAGTGTTCTTTTCTGCTTCTGTATGGCTTGTGGGCCATAATAACGACTGGCTGACTAACCTAACAGTAAACTTATTGAATACTACAGATCTGATCTAAAGAACTAAGAGAGAAATTCTCCATAACTACAGGTGTTTTTGATTCCCTTCCTTAAAAATGGCTGTCCCACCACAAAATCAGCAAAAGCAGGGCAGTTTCAGAAATATCCTCCAAAGTAGTGATAAAAGAAAACAACTAAAAAAAGTAGAAATTTGGAGCGCATACACACAACTCCATTCAAATGCCCAAGGACTGCGACCATACTGATTCATGATATAAAGACAGAAAACCTTTATATTAAATCTGTCAAATGTTATGCTGCCCCCACCATTTAACTAAATCATTGCTTTCTAAAGCAGTGACATCCTCAGGTAAAGACATGTTTATGTTTACACATCTCTCTTACAACATACACAAGGGGGATTACTTACCTTTTTTCTTGCCTAACAGACTATCAGGCAACTCAGCCAAAGTGATTACAGTTAATAAGTAGGCCAGAATCTGAACACAAACAAATGATCTAGCCCCTAGCTTAAGCAAGGTATTATCTGAAATGGGAAATGATAAGAAATTGGGAGAGAAGTTAAGTAAATATAGGTCTCCTGACCAGTAATCCCCGTAATATAAAATAATATATTATTGCTTTCTGAAATTGAAGAGAAACAGTAAGGTTAATAATCAGTGATTTAAATTAGAAACAGGATGGACAATTAAAATTATCAAAAGTTTATTAGAACTAGACTTACAATAATTACGGCTTCTCCCTCCAATTCTGTCTTCCCCAAATTGTCATGCTACAGAGAAAAAGATATACACAAACCCAAGCACCTCCATTTAAAGACAATTATGAAGAGCTTCTTACTTGGATGCTGATCTGCTTATCGTGGAGGACTCTCTGCAGCTCCAAAAGACTTCCCTTTAGTGTTCTGAGTTTTATTGCCAGCTGCTCAGCCTCATCTTTGGTATGAGCTTTTCCTTCCATGAGAAGGTTTTCATTGTGCACCGACAGCTCAGACAAAGCCACCACCTTCTGCTCAATTTCCACAAGCATGTTCTGAAACAGCAAAAACAAGGAGGCAAATTCATACATCTTGCAGCATCCACCACGTTTTCTGATAAGGAGACCAGATGACTGTCTTATTGTCTTTCTGTCTAAGAGTATGCCGAGTTTGCATCATGGCCCTCTCTGGTTTTCTCCAGAGCCCTCAAAAATGTGCTTCCAGTAGTGTGCATTTCCCAAAGGTCTTCTATTTGTATTTTAAAAAAGAAATCCACCAAGAGCTGGCCTTGTCTGAACACAAAGACTCTGTAGCAACACAGATATTTTTTATATTTCAGTTGTGCTCAGAGTTTGAAATGTTATTCCATTCTTTTAAAGTACCAATACACTGGAATCTAAGACATCCATGGACAACAAAAATGAAAGGATCGCAATAAATTCTGGATGCCTTTTTATTTTGCCATTTCTGCCCAGTATTTTCAGGGAGTTTCCTTTCTTTGTCCACCTCTCCCTTCCATCTTCTCATTGCACTGGTGGTATTGAAAAGCTTCTCTCCTCACTGAGGATCTTTCTGATTGGTGAATGAATGGCCCTAAGAACCTCCACATAATCTTCTTTTGTCTAGAGAGCGACTTACAGTGACAAATCTCTGGCATGTTTATTTTGAAATGTCAGTAGGTACTACTTACACATTTTACAGAAAACAGTAATACTTTGCACAGTAATAATAACCTACAAGTTAAAATACACCCGTGTCTTTTTCTTCAACCACTTAATCAAAAGGACATAATTTGGAAACAACATATATATAAAGATTTCCACTTTAAATGATTTGACCTTAAATAATACTTTTTAATGTTTCCGAATAAAATTTAATGTTACCTTTGATCTGAGATGCAGGTGATAACTTCACTGTATACTAAAGTATTAAGATTGGCTTGAACATACATGTCAGTCACAATTTTATGGAGGGCTGAAGTCTAGAAGCATACTTGTTACTACTTAGTGTTCTGTGTCTTAAGGCAACTGAAATACTTTAATAGAAGACTCTATCCCCATGTTTGTCAGCATGAATCAGATCACACTTAATAAAAGCTAGAGATGAATTGAGGACTCCTTGTATCTATGGTAAGCATTGTGAGGTGATGAAATATTCCATACCCAGGAATTACAAACTTTGGCAGCATCATTACCCCATCTGAATTTGGGGCATTTTTTTCTTCCAAACACACTTTGTATAATGAATTTGTATTATACAATCATCCCTCAAAATATCGAAGTCCCAGATATACATATATCATTAGACAAAGTAACCCTGAAATGAGTAACACTGTACTCAGGCCCATTTGATGAAATCTGAGACTGAACTAGGAAACTCAATTAAAATATACCAACATTAGGTTAAAGGTACAGATTTCACCGCAGGAGCTGCGGTGGCTCAAGTGGTTAAGACGCTGAACTGCAGGCTCTGGAAGGTCAGTAGTTCAGCAGTTCGAGACCCGGGTGCCGCATGACAGGGTGAGCTCCTGTCTCTAGTTCCAGCTCCTGCCAACCTAGCAGTTCGAAAGCAAGAAATTGCAAGTAGATAAATAGGTACCACTTCGGTGGGAAGGTAACAGTGTTCCGTGCACCTTGGTGTTTAGTCATGCCGGCCACATGACCACGGAAACGTCTTCGGACAGCGCTGGCTCTTCGGCTTTGAAACGGAGATGAGCACCGCAACCCTAGAGTCGGATTCGACTGGCTTTCGAGCAAGGGAACCTTTACCTTTACCTTACAGATTTCCCTTGCTTGAAAGACAGTTGAATCTAACTCTAGGGGGTAGTGCTCACCTCTATTTCCAAGCCGAAGAAACCACTATCCAAAGACTTCTCTGTGGTCATGTGGCCAGCATGACTAAATGCTGAGGTGCACAGAATGCTGTTACCTTCCCACTCAAGCAGTACCTATTTATCTACTTGGAATTTCTTGCTTTCAAACTGCTAGGTTGGCAGGAGCTGAGGCCAAAGATAGGAGCTCACACCGTCACACAGCACTAGTGTCTCAAACTGCCAAGCTACAGACCTTCCGGTCTGCAGCTCAGCATCTTAACGTCTGAGTCACCGTGGCCCCCATACAAATATTACTGAATAGTAATGGAATGCAGTTTTAGAAGTCTGGCCAAAACTGTGGAAAAGTGTGCTGCATTTTTTTAAAATTCTAATCAGAATAATGTGGTCATATAAACAAGTCCTGCTGTTAAAAAGTTTATAATGTGTCTAATTTGTAACTAATGAGAGGATAGTTCTCTTTCTTACAATAGCTTGTTTAGATGTTTTTAGTCTATCTGCAAGGTGCAGAAAAGTTTTCCATGAATATGTGGTATACTTGGGAAGGCACTACAAGCAGCAGGAAGCTTTCGAATATTTTACTAATTGTGCATATCACTTTTATGAATACAGGTGTACTCACAACCCACAAATTGTATGGGTAGTGTCTAAACCAGCATACAGGAAATCACCTCAAACAAAAGTAATATTTAAAAGATCATTATTTTACCTGGCAATCAACCAGCTGAGAATCCATGTCCATAGGTTCCTGAGCAGTAGCCAAAGTGGTGTCTAGTGTGGCCCTTGTACTTAGGAGCCAATGATCAAGTTCATCTGCTTCACAGTGAAACCTTTGTAGAGCTTGCTCTTGTCGCTGTTCTTCCAATTGCTCATTTAGCTTCTCCTAGAGATAAGATGTGTTTATCATTATTTGCAGTTCTTTAATATGAAAGGGGGGGAAATCTCCTGGTTGGATTCTATGTAGCATCAACAGAAAGCTCTGGTAGAGGCACATCTTTTTTGATCTCTCTTTCCCTCCATGAGTGTCAAAAAGAAAATGACAGGAAAACTCATGTGAACTAAACACCAGGTGAAATGGCTGCTACAGTGAGAAGAGGTCAAAAACAGCCTCGCACATCACTTTCGGAAGACTTCTGGTGCCAGTGGGAAAGGCATAAGATCCAAGCCTCCAACTGATAACAAACTTCTGTTAATCATAGTGTAGATATGGTATAGCAGGACACTGACAGGACCAAAACCAATTAACTTGAGGGGAAAGGCAGAATAAAGTATAAGTACAGAGAGACTATCATATGCAGGGCTTTTTTCCTGGAGGAACGTGCCAGAATGGAGTTCCGAATTGTCTTTGACAAAATTATTTTTAAAATGTTTTAAAGTTCATGAGTTTTCAGTATACAGACTGAAAACTTGAGAGTTTCCTTCTTGAGAGTTCTGGCAACCCATTTTCAAAACAAACAAACAAAAAAAGCCCTGATCATATGTTTAATTAAAACCATTCAATATTATGGTGACTTTCAGAATTTGACCAGGATTCCTGCTAACAAAATTAGGTGGGCCAAGAAACTAACTAGACTATCACTGGAGGTTCTTTTCAGAGTTTCCCTCCCATCTGATAAGACTGTGGATGGCCACAGGAAAGAGGGTCTTCTCCATACCAGTGCTGTATCTTAGGAATCCTCTCACATGGTAGCATCCCATTTCTCAGATAATTTCCTATTCCTATTCAGCTAATTTTGGTAAATGCTTTGATGTTTTTGACTGTTTTTAATGCGTTTTGAAGTATTTTAATATTCTGGGGGCCGCTATCTTTTAAGGTTGCTATTGTTTTTTAGACTTTGTACTATACACAGTAGATTTTCTGCTTTTTAAGTCTGTTGTAATCCACTGAGGATATCATAGGGCATGGAAGTTGATGTAACATGTTCTTAAAAATAATATAAAAATGGGAATAGGACAGGTGGAAGAAATGAGGAATATGGATAGCAGTTTAGTGAGGGAATATGTTCAAAGTAATGTGGCCTAAAACCTAGAGAATAGTACAAAAGCAAAAGAAATACTATAAATCATATTCAACTACATCCACAAGATTATATTCACTATGGGTGGCTTCACACATGCACATACATCCCATTATTTCATCAAGTGATTACTGAGGAAATGATGACTTGTACCAGAATATGTGAATTGCTTCCATTAGAAAGCATTGTGCTTAAAATCATGTGAGACAAAATGTAAGTTCAATCTCTGGTTTTGGTTTGCAATGAGTCTTTTATATAAAATGAGTCATCACTTGATATGACAGTACTATCAAGTATTAAATATGTATTTGTGAAATGTCTCTGGGATATCTGCAAATAGAATGTAGGGTCATCTAAAGTCATTGAAAAGGATATTTGCCATACTGTTTGTAAGGATTCCTAATCCCCCAGGAGCAGAACTTTAGGGGTTCAGTGTGCTGCAGTGGGAGGTGAGGAGGTTTATTTTATTTGTTTGATTTATAGTTCATGAAGTTTTGACCCAACCCCACTGAAAGGTCAAAAAAGGCTTTATTCACTTAAATATCCTATGAGCATTCAATCATAATACCAAGGCTTGGTGAAAACTTCTGTTCAGCATCCTTGTACCTCTAGCAGCTGGCGTTTTCCTGAAGCTTTCATCTTAATAGTGGCCATCCTCTCTGCTAGGACAGTGAGTGTGGACTGCAGAGCCAACTGGTCAGCAGCATTAGTATCAAGTGGTTCAGAGACCAGCTCTTCTGCTAGTGATGTTTGTAGCTCACTTATTTCATCCTGAAGCATCAGAATTTCATCCATTAAAGCCTAGTAAAACAGAAGTCAAACAGGACAAATTTGGTTGCACCACTTCTTAAAAGAATATGAGAACAAACCGGGGGGGGGGGTAACCAGGAGGCTGGCTGGTCAGCATTAGGTTCAAATGGCATTTATAAACTGGACGCAAACCCTTTAACTCAAAGCTGATAACATGAACGTGTGCCATAAGAGAAATAACAGGATATAGTCCAAATTCAGTTAAAATCAGTATTACTATGGACTGGTGTAGTGGTTAAGAGTAGCGGACTCTATTCTGAAGAACTAGGTCTCATTCCCCCCCCCTTCTGTGCATGATGCCTATGGGGTGACCTCAGGCCAGTCACAGTTCTCTCAGAACTCTTTCAGCTCCACCTACCTCACAAGGTGACTGTTGTGAGGACTAGGAGAGGAAGGAAAGGCAATTGTAAGCCACTTTGAGACTCCTTAAGACAAAGAAAAGTGGGGTATAAAAACTAACTCTTCTTCTACTCTTTTACATATTAATCACTTAGCACAAGCCAACAAAAGCAGAAAACCACAAATACAATCTCTGACAAATGAGCACCTTGTGCATCTATGGGGCTATGTATCACTAACTCATACTTGTTTATTTTATCTGTTACATTTATTCTCTGCCTTTCTCCCCAATGGGGACTTAAAGCAGCTTACATAGTTCTCCTCTCCTCTTATCCTCACAACAATCCTGTGAGGTAGGTTAGGCTAAGTGTCAGTGACTGGTCCAAGGTCACCCAGCAAGCTTCCATGGTAGAGTGTGGGCTCAAATCTGGGTCTCCCAGATCCTTGGCTGATACTTTAACCACTATACCACATGGGGAGGTGACTGGCATTTGCAAATTTACTATAATAAAGTATAATACAGAGGTTTTTTTAAAACTGTAGAGGGTTTTTTTGCATCCTTCTTTTGTCAGATTTATTCACTGACACCGTGCCTCGATGTACATGATTTTTCTGATATGCCGAGTCTTTACAATGGGTCTGTCCAGATATTACTAGTCCTCATAAATATACCAAAGATAAGATCAACAGCTGGTCTGTCTTGCACTTCCCCCTCCGAGATTATAAGAAACAAGTGCATTGAGAATTTTCAGTAACATCTAAGTTAGAGGCCAATGCCTAACTTTTCCTCCATATTTTTTTTTAAATTGTCTGAATGTCTGTCCATCTCCACAATGGGAGTGAGTGGAAAACAGCATAAAAACAGGTAGAAATTTATATTCTGATACCATAGTTAGGCCACCCAATTTAAGTGCAGATTCAGACCAATACCCATGTATTCATGTACAGCTCCAATTGTTCATGTATTAAAAAATATTGTGGTGGTCTGTTTTTGAATTTATATGTAATATATAAGGCATTTGAAGATTTTAGACCTGCAATGGGAAAAGAAGTGAGAAATAAATCTATTTCTTTTTTACCTGATGCTCAGCCATCTGGCTTTCAGGACTCTTCCCAAACTCAAGACTCTCATTCAGTTTCACCTCAATAGTTTCCATTTTTGTGGATATGGACTGGAGGGAATCTTGGTACTTCCGCTGACGTTCAAGGGCCTCATAAAGGGTGCGCTGTTTTTCGCTAATCTAAAGAAAAATGCAGTTATTACTACATATTCAGCCTTTTGATTTAACATTACTTAGTACCTTTCCATTCCTGTAGTTATCCTACACATTTATAAAAAAACACAAACAGAAAGACAACAAAATTTGCCCAATAATAGTCAATTTTTAAGATTTTTGTCTTTTTTTGCATTTGTAGACTAATGGTCTGACAATTTGGCACACTGGAAGATCAATAATTATATATTCCCAGTGATTTTTAAACAGAAATAGCAGCTGTGTGATGACGCACAGGGTCCACACCCTTTTTGTTCCTAGCCCTCCTTCTACCAGCTAGCCAACTGGCCTCGGAGGGGAATAAAGATAATGGAATTTCCCTTCCCCAGTGAGACTTCCCAGGTTCCCTGTTCGCCATTATTTATTTAGAAAATTTATATGCTGCGTTTTCAGGTAGCTGTCTGAAGTAGCTCACAAAACAAAACAGGATTAAACTTTTTTCAGGATTTCATGCTTTAATGAACAACTATTAAAAACCCAGATAGAAATGCACAAAACCCCAGAATATAAAAGGATACAATGCAGCAGACTGTCTTGCATAATAATCTTCACGGTACACATTATGAATGAGTCAATCTTAAGAAATATTTCAGTCATTCCAAAAGTGAAAATATTTCATAGGGATTTTTTATCTAGCGCTCCCCCAAGTTTCCATTTTTTCCATTGGGAAAATTGGGAGGAAAGTTCTAGAACTATGTCCCTTAAAATGTTTTCACTTTTCTTCTGGGTCTTCACATCTCTATACCTAGCTAGACTCTAGAACCCTTTTACATGTACTTCAAGATATATAGTTGCTCCCATGTTGCTACAGAAAGGTGTAACAGTTCTTCCCCTTTAATTCAATTCTACAGCTTATATTAACTACTCTTGGAAACATTATGGTAAAAGGTAAAGGTAAAGGTTCCCTTGCTCGAAAGCCAGTTGAATCCGACTCTAGGGTTGCGGTACTCATCTCCGTTTCAAAGCCGAAGAGCCAGCGCTGTCCAAAGACATTTCCGTGGTCATGTGGCTGGCATGACTAAACACCAAGGTGCACGGAACGCTGTTACCTTCCCACTGAAGTGGTACCTATTTATCTACTTGCAATTTCTTGCTTTCGAACTGCTAGGTTGGCAGGAGCTGGAACTGGAGACGGGAGCTCACCCCGTCATGCGGCACTCACGGGTCTTGAACTGCTGAACTACTGACCTTCCACAGCCTGCAGTTCAGTGTCTTAACCACTTGAGCCACCGCAGCTCCTCAAACATTATGGTAAAGAGGGCCTAATGTGACATCTCTTTTGGATTTTAAAACAAATGGTTTGTGTAAGACATTAACCATCCAGTATCTGAAGAAGTAAGCAGTGACTCATGAAAACTCATACCTTGTCACAGATTTTGAGTCCAGTGGCACCTTTAAGACGAACAAAGTATTATTCAAGGTATGAGCTTTCGTGTGCACTCATACTTCTGTATGACCAGATGGTGAACAGCAAATTAGCATATAACATAACATAATTAAGATGTTTTAACAGATGCCAAGACCAAACAAGAATAACAAGCTAAGTTTATATGATCACCACTTGTTTGGATTTAATTATGGGGGGAAACACAGTGGAGCAAATAGCTTGTTACTCCAGTTTAGTCTTTGCATCTATTAAAACATCTTCATTATGTTGTATGCTGTTTTGCTGTTCACTGTTTGCCTGTTTGCATGGACTGTTAACTTCCATTTCAATGTATCTGAGGAAGCGTGCATGTGCATGGAAGCTCATACCTTAAATAAAACTTTGTTGGTCTTAAAGGGGCCACTGTAATCAAACTTTGTTCTACTGCTTCAGACCAACACAGCTGTCCATCTGGATCTATTTGCCACAATTTTTGTCAGCCTTTAAGATGCTACTGGACTCTTGCTTTTTTCTACTAACATTAACTATTATTTTTAAAGAATACAAAGCAATCAGAGGACAAATTAGTGAACATTCACATAATCACGTATAGCATGAACAATAAGAGGCATAATGCTAATGCTAACAAATTTTTATTTAAATATTTTTGTACTGCTGTCACGGTTATACATGTTTGCATTTGAATTAATTCCACATCCCACCTACACTTTACATGGATTTCCAGATCCATTTAGAAATGTTTCAGCACAATTAATGTGATAATCATATGAAGTACTACCTGCTAAACAGACATGAATTAACACAGTTATGACATTTTGGAGAACAGCGGTCGTTGAAGTGAATTTAAGGTAAACATTTGTTTTTGATTTTCTTTTTAATTTTCTATTACCAGCTAAAATAGCAAATGCAAACATTCAACATTATTTATTTATTTATTCCATTTATATCCCGCCCTCCCCACGATGCAGGCTCCAGGTGGCTCACAGTGAATACATAAATACAGTTAAAAACAACATAAAATCATCTAAAACAATACCATTATAACAATACAAGTTCATAAAATGCTAAAGATGGTTATTTATTTATTTATTTAATTTTTATTTATTTAACCTTCGATTTCATATACTGCCCTAACCCCCTAGGGGTTCTCTGGGCGGTTTACATGAGGTGGTTCAAGATGCTTTACTTTCAAGTATGCTTACAAAGCATTATTATTGTTGTTGTTATTATTATTATTTGGATTTCTGAATTGCCCCATCCCTGAGTACACAGGACTCTGGACGATTTACAACAAATTAAAAACATACAAAATACAGATTAAAATCAACAATCTGTTAATCTCAATTACTCATGACATAATGTTGCTATGGCAACAGTTTGGCATCTTGTGTTACTGACTTTCAGTATTTTCAGGTTACGCATGCAGGGGAGAGGATTTCAAATGCAGACCCACTATACCTTTCTCCTTTCTCACACAGCTCTATAAGCCACAATATTGTAGGCAATTACCTGAAAGTTGCACAGTGGCTGTATTCCTGGTCAGTTTTGCTTTCTCAAGACAGGCAAAAGTGACCCTGGTATATTATTATCCCTTACACCTCACCTAGTTTAAAGAGGTATGTGGTTGCTCTTCCATCTTCCGTATCTGCTTATTTGAAAACAAACAAAAACCCAAACTTTTCTCTTCCACAACCTCAGCTGTGGACACATGGATGGTAAATACATAGATATATAAAAGGGCTTTTGAAGGAGAGGAACTGTGCACAGACCCCAAATAAGCCACAATTAAGTCACCAAAGCTGCTGCTACAAAAACAAAATTCTTCATGAGGACATAAGTAACTTTCCTGTTATTCACAGAGACATGGGCGCTAGGATGAGCTATGGAGAATTTTAAAAACATTATAAGCAACAACTCCAACTAACCAAAAACACAGAAACTAGGGTGTTAAAAATGAAGTGGTCTTATGTATTTTTGCCAGTTTGGTGTAGTGGTTAAGTGTGCGGACTCTAATCTGGGAGAACTGGGTTTGATTCCCCATTCCTCCACTTGCAGCTGCTGGATGACCTTGGGCAAGCTATAGTTCTCTCAGAGCTGTTCTTGAAATAGCAGTTCTCTCAAAGCTCTCTCAGCCCCACCTACCTCACAGGGTGTCTGTTGTGGGGAGGGGAAGAGAGAGGACTTTGTAAACCGCTCGGAGACTCCAAATGAAGGGTGGGGTATAAATCCAATCTCCTCCTCCTCCTCCTCCTCCTCTTTTTTTTCTTTTATATAAGATTGGAAGGGCAAGAATCTGATATATGGGTGCTGTAGACCATCTTAGATATGTATGTGGAAGTGGTAAAATACTCTTGCATGTATAAAGTTACCATGTCACATGTTGTCTACAAAAATCTCTAGATATGCCTGACAGGAACTGGTTAGCACTCCAATAGTGGCCATTTCCTCACAGGTTATCTGCTCCAAGTTCAGTGTTTTAGAGAAGCAGGTTTTCTCCTGCTTCCCCACAGCACTGTGGCACATTTGTGCACCCCTGGGGTTTCCCCACTCTTATCTGATCTTTCTCAAACTTGGTTTGCTCCAAAGTTTTGGGGAACATCACAGTAAAGGCTGGATGGCTATTGTATGTGTGGGAAAATTCAGATTTTTCTGCCCAAGTGGCAGCCATTTTCCCTAATCCTATTTTTCCTGTCCTAAAATGGCAGTGGCCACTTCCTTCCCTTGCCTCCTGAGACCTTTCTTTCTTTTTCTTTTTTTAAATCAGTCACTAACTCCTTCCATTGTAGGGATAAGTCAAAAGCCATGTCTCCACACTGGAAGAAAAAACAGGTTGCTTACCTGTAACTGATAATCTTCGAGTGGTCATCTGTGCAGTACCACAATGGGTTGGGCGCCTGCACACAACCTCGATCGGAGAATCTTCTAGAGCTTTACCTCAGAAGAGCTTTTGGCGGTCTCTCCTCCCGCCCTGGGGGAGGAGACATGCACTGCGCATGCCCAGAGCGGGAGAGAGAGCCACCTCCCACTCAGTTCCTTCGACCGCCATTGTCAAGGCCAAACAATCCAAAGAAGGAAATCTGGAGATGCCAGCAGCGGGGAAGGCTGGGTAGGATTGTGGTACTGTACAGATGACCACTCGAAGATCATCAGTTACAGGTAAGCAACCTGTTTATCTTCGTCGTGGTCTCTGTGCAGTCCCACACATGGGTGATTACAAGAGCTGAACCAGTTGGAGGAGGGAGCTGGCAGCTGCAAAGGACACAAAAATACTGGTTAAGACACAGCATTATCATCAAAAGAAATCACCCACGGATCCTACCTGAGGGTACAGCAGGATCAAGCGAAGAGAGATCGCAACACCGTCTGACCAAAGGCAGCATCCCGTTGAGCTCGGACGTAAAGTGCATAGTGGGTCACGAAGGTCAATGCCGAGAACCACGTAGCAGCCGCACAGACGTCTTCCAACGGGACACCGGCCAGGAAAGCGGTGGACGTTGATACCGCCCGTGTAGACTGGGCAGTGACACAGGTAGGAACGGGTTGACGTGCCAGCTCATAGCAAAGGGCTATGGTGGAAGTCACCCACTTAGAGAGACGTTGAGAAGAAATGGGTTCCCCCGCATGAGGGGGGCCATAAGCTAGGAACAGCCGAGGAGATTTATGCATGGGCTGTGTCCTGTGTAGACAGAAAGAGAGCGCTCTGCGCACATCTAGACAGTGTAGGGCTCTCTGAGAGGCATCAGTCGGGTTCGGAAAGAAAGTAGGCAGAACAGATGACTGAGAGAGGTGAAAGGCAGAGATGACTTTAGGGAGGAAGGAAGGATCTGTTCTAAGGACCACCTTCTCCCTATGAAAAACAGTATAGGGGGATCGGCCCTGAAGGCAGCTAGCTCCCCTACGCTGCATGCAGTGGTAATGGCTATAAGAAAAGCCGTCTTCCAGGAAACTAACCTGAGGTCGGCGGTAGCCATAGGCTCAAACGGTTTAGCCATGAGTTGAGAAAGGACTAGAGACAAGCTCCAAGAAGGCACCAACAGTTTCCTAGGCGGGCACATCCGAAGAAGACCCTTGAGGAACGTCTTGGTGAGACGGTGGGAGAACACTGAAGAGCCTTGTATGAGGGGGTGGTTGGTGGAGATTGCCGCCAAATGAACCCGCAAGGACGAGTATGCCAGGCCCGTATCCTTCAAGTGCACAATGTAGGCGAAGATCTCATGGAGAGATGATCGAATTGGATCGAAGGAGTGATCAGCAGCATAGGATTGGAACCTGTTCCACTTGAACTGATAGGAACGTCGAGTAGAAGGCTTCCTAGCATTCAGGAGGATTTCAGAGACCTGAGGCGGGAAGCCTAGGGCTGGATCTTCCAGGCCGTCAATTTGAAAAATCCCGGATTGGGATGGAGGATTCTCCCTCGGGCCCAAGAGAGGAGATCTGGGATGACAGGGAGGGGACGGAAGGAACGACAGGAGAGTTGAAGCAGGTGCGGGAACCAGACCTGGCGTGGCCACCACGGAGTGATCAGAATGCAGGAGGTGCGGTCTGCACGAATCTTCTGCACGACCCGAGAGATGAGAGGGAATGGAGGAAATAGGTAAAACAGGGTTCCGTTCCACTTGTGGAGAAAGGCATCCCCGAGCGACCGAGCAGACGGAGGACCCCTGCTGAAAAACAGGCGACATCGAGCATTGTTGACGGACACGAAGCCATCGACAGATGGGTGACCGAACTCTTGAAACAGAGGTTGAAGATACTGGAGGGGAATGGACCATTCGTTGTCCGATGAGACAGAACGACTCAACCGGTCTGCATCGACATTCTGATCCCCGGGAATATGGATCGCTGAGAGCGTAATGGAGTGATTGAGGCACCAGGACCAGAGGTCTATAGCTAAGTTGAAAAGGCGAACAGAGGCAGTGCCGCCCTGTTTGTTGATATAATAGACAGCCGTGGTGCTGTCGGAAGCCACTTGGACGACACGGTCTCGAAGGGTCAGAAGAAAGGACCGAAGGGCCAGATAAATTGCTTGCAACTCCAGGTAATTTATGTGGCGAGTTGCATCTCGAGCAGACCAAGCCCCTTGGACAGTAAGCGTTCCGCACTGGGCTCCCCAACCCCAGAGGGAAGCGTCTGTGGTCAACAGCAACTCGGGAGGAGGAGGTCGAAAAGGGATCCCAGAAAGGAGGTGGACGGGTTGAGCCCACCACTTGAGGGAGTCGAGGACGGTTTGCGGGATCGACAGAATCGTGTGCCAAGGCCTCCAGAGAGGATCGAAGGCACGGAGGAGCCAGAGCTGAAGCTGCCACATTCTCAGCCGGGCGTTGCGGACAATGAACACCGTGGAGGCAAAGTGACCGAGGAGCCTCATGACAGAACGGGCAGATTGTTGGGGACACGTCTGAAAGGAGAACACCATCACCCGAATGTCGGAAGCCCTCGATTCCGGGAGGAAAGCCGCTTCGAGGTTGGTGTCGAGTCAAGCCCCGAGGAATCGAAGAGTTTGAAGGGGCTGGAGGGAGGACTTGGCATCATTGACGCAGAGTCCGAGAGCACGGAGGAGGGAGAGAGTCTCCCGAGTGTCGTGGAGCAACTGACTTGGCGTTGGAGCTACGAGAAGCCAGTCGTCGATGTAAGAATAAAGAGTGACTCCCTGTCGGTGGAGCTCGGCCACCACCACAGCCATCAGCTTGGTGAACACCCGTGGAGCTGTAGAAAGGCCGAAGGGAAGCACCCTGTGCTGGTAGTGGGCATCTCCAACAGCGAACCGGAGAAACCGCCGGTGTTGGGGACAGATCGTGACATGGAAATATGCATCTTGGAGGTTGACTGACGCGAGTCACGCTGCCCGTGGAATGAGAGGAAGGATCGACTGCAGAGTGACCATTCTGAACTTCTGATACCGAATGTAACGGTTGAGATCTCGAAGGTCCATAATTGGTCTGAAGCTGCCGTCCCTCTTGGGGACCAGGAAATACTTCGAGTAGAAGCCGAGAGTTCATTGCGCCTCTGGGACGACCTCGATGGTCCCCTTGGCAGGAGAGTGGAAACCTCAAGATTGAGGAGAGGGTCTGGAGGCGTGATGACAAAGTGTGGGAGGATCGGAGGCGAAACGAACTCTATGGACCCAGGAGTCGGTTGAAATTTCTTCCCAGGCTGGTAGAAAGGGGAAGAGACAGGTTCGGACGGAAGGAGTATACGACGTTGGGGAAGGGAGACGGTGGGGACAGTCAAACAGACTGTTTAGGCTGTGGTGGCTTTTTGGCAGGGTGGGAACGGTGTTTGGAAGGAGGACGGGAATCGTATGGTTTTCTCCTCCGTTGGGAGTGAGGTGCCGGAGACAGGTATCGCCTGGAGCCGGAAGGCTTCCAGGAACAGTTTCTGGGACGGTAAGGTGCAGCCGAGACTCCAAGGTTTCGGGCTTGCTTACGACTATCATTGACAGCCTTCAACACTTCGTCGGTGGTGGAGTGGAAGAGGCCGTTTCCGTCAAAGGGAAGGTCTTCAACACGGAACTTGACGTCCGGTTGTAGAGAGGTGCCCCGCAGTCAGGCATGATGCCGGAGCGCGACAGAAGACACCAGGAGTTTAGATGAGGAATTAACGGCATGACGAACCGAATTGATTTGTTGCTTCGATATAGCACAAACCTCAGACAAGGCAGCCGAGAGAGTGGGACGGTGTTCCTCTGGAACGAATTCCAGGACAGGACGAATTGCATTGGCAACGTTGAAGGTGTACGCTGATAAGTAGGACAAATAAGTATCGACACAGAGATTCATGGAGGCCAGAGAGTACATCTTCTTGGCCAGAAGATCCAGTTTATGACGCTCACAGTCAGGAGGTGTGGACTGGAGAACAGGCTGCTTCGATCTCGAGGAAGAGTGAACAACCATGGAGTTCGGTGGTGGCTGACAAACGAGGAATTTGCCAGGAGCGTCCTGGATCCTGTACAACCCATCATAGCGCCTCAAAACCGGGGGGATCGAAGCCGGGTGCTCCCATGACTCCTTCAGGATAGAAAGGTGGACCGGCAGCAAAGGCAAGATGGGAGACGGAGGAAGGTCAGCCTGGACCAATCGGTGAACGACGTTGGTCACAGCTGGGGACTCTATAAAGCCCTGTACTTGAAGGGCAGTCGCCATCCTGGTAACGAGCTCTAAAAATGCTTTAGGGCCCTCAGTAGGGGAAATCGACCCCGAGCGCCGAAGCTCGTCCTCGATCCGGGAGACCTCGGGATCGAACTCTGCTGAATCTGAC
Source organism: Gekko gecko (assembly GCA_029375565.1). Classification (NCBI taxonomy): domain Eukaryota; kingdom Metazoa; phylum Chordata; class Lepidosauria; order Squamata; family Gekkonidae; genus Gekko; species Gekko gecko. The sequence continues at coordinate 142,980,189 of JAPDNY010000001.1, read as the reverse complement.
CTGTCCGAGATCGACATGGGAGAGGAGGATCGTGGTTGGACAAGGTTGATGACCGGATGGTCGACGGCAGGACAGTGTCGAGGTTCCATTGGGGAACTCTTCAGGGCATCCCGATTTCTGGGAAGGTCAGAAGGCTGTTCCCTAGGGGCAGAATGGGCCGAGGCAACAGACGCTGAGCGCTGAGGGCGGTCAGAGACATGGGTCCGATCCACGTGTTCCGAATGCCGGATCCGGTCATAATGGTGTCTCTCCGGTGTCGGAGACCTAGAATAATAATAGGCTGCATCCGGACTTTCCCGACGGTCTTCGCAAGACCAGCATTGGTGGTCAGAGGTGGAACCAGACGACGATGGGGATTGCCTACGGATCAGGCGTCGGCGATCGTACCGGGATCGGGACCGCGCATGGCGGTGCACAACAGGGCCCTCGTCCAAAGTGTGGACCGGGGTAGTGGAAGGCCTCGCTGGAGATCGGGAACCTCTTCACGGAGACAGCTGTGGAGGCGATCTGGTCAACTGGCCCAAAGGAATCATCCCCGTAGGCGACGAGTGGGAGTGCTGCGAAGTCTGTTGTCGAGCCGCAGACTTGTGAGATGTCGAGGCCAGGGCCAGCATCGACGTCGACAACCCAGTCACGACGATGGGGTCCACCCTCGAAACCGAGGCAGACGGCGGGGCCTTCGACTTTGAAGGGGTCTTATCTTCAGCTCGCTTAGGTTTCTGTTTCGGTGCCTTTGAGGAGGTGTCCGATTTTTTGGCTACCGAGGCCTGGGAAGCCCCTGAAGACATTGTAGGGCGGATTCCAAAAGGAGAGCCCAGAGTCTAGTCTCCCGATTACGGCGAGCCTGACGAGTGAAACTCGCGCAATGAGGACAAGTATCCACTCTATGGGCCTCACCCAAACAAATTAAGCAAAGGTCGTGCCCATCATTGGATGGAATTTTGGCGGGGCAATGACGACAGACCTTAAAAAATTGAGTCTTTCCCATACAAAAATCCCCACCCACCCTCCAAAGAAAGGGGGGAGGGAACAGAGATAGACAAAGAATTTTTTATATATATATATATATATATATATATATATATATATATATATATATATATATATATATATATATATATATATATATATTTAGGACAGAAAGTCAGAGAAAGAAAGAGATGGAAAAACAAAGGCGAAAGCGAAGAAAAGATATACTCAGCTGAGGTAAACGGAGGAACAACAGGAACGAGGTGTGAACGCGAAGGCAGTCGAAGAAGAACTGAGTGGGAGGTGGCTCTCTCTCCCGCTCTGGGCATGCGCAGTGCATGTCTCCTCCCCCAGGTCGGGAGGAGAGCCCGCCAAAAGCTCTTCTGAGGTAAAGCTCTAGAAGATTCTCCGATCGAGGTCGTGCGCAGGCGCCCAACCCATTGTGGTACTGCACAGAGACCACGACGAAGATCTAGAGATTTACTTCTCTTCTTAAATTAAAGCTGGGAACTCAGAGAATCTGGAACTCATATTTGTATAACACTATATTGATATAATCTATATCAGGAGTGTCAGACATAAGGCCCAAGGGCTGGAACCGTCCCATCCAGGGCTCTTATGTGGCCTGTGAGCAACTGATGCAAGGGAAGGAGTGCTGGGTGGGGGAGGAGTAGGTAGAGCCACTGCATTGTGGCTTCAGAACAGCTGAACAACCTCATCTGCAAGCAGTCAGATGCTCAGTGTATCTGCCCAGCACTGCACTGCTGCCTCTCCAGTCCACCTATGTGGGTTTTCCTCTGCACCCCCTCCCAGCCCATGGGGCATTGCATTGAGGCTACACCAACTCGGAGTTTACCAGCTGCTGTCCTTTATACATTTTCTATCTCCGGTACCTGGCATTGCATTTTATGGCACATGTGGCCCAGGCCAACAAAGTGACATTTATGTCAGATCCGGCCCTCGTAATAAATGAGTTTGACACTTTGATCTATATACTATTAGCAATGTGTGGCCCCCCACCATCTGTGGATACTTAAATCTGTGGACTGAGGCCACATGGAGGCAAATGTTACTTTACTTTTGGGGGGATTTAGCCCCTTCCCCTGTGTATTTTTTTGACATTTTCAGATTTTCTGCAAACCTGGGGACTTGCCCAAGTTTGCTGGAAAATCTGTTTCTCTGCACAAGTGGTTGGTGGCAGTGACACCAGGTCCAGCTGTGGCAGTCGCACAGCCCCAGGCTCTGTGATGGGCCCATGTGTCAGCAGCTGCGCAGCCTGGGAGCCACGCAAGGCCTGGCAGTGGCTAAGTAGCCTAGGATCTGTGCTGGGCCTGGCATAGCCCACAGTGGACATGCTGCCGGCTTAGCCTGGGAGACATGCTGGGCATGATGCCACTAGTGACACAGCCCAAGATTTGCACCAGGCCTGCCACCAGGTGGAGACACAGGCCTGGGAGTTGCACTAGGCACAAGCCGGTGAAAAAGTGGAGGGGAATCCTCCTCACCCATGCAAGTATCATGAACCTACACATGTGATATTTTAGTGCTGATTTTTAAAAATTGCAAAAGCCTTGGTGGCTCCAGGGAGGAAGTTTTCTGTTGCTGGTGGACCTGGGCAGAGAAACTGCAGGAAACCCCATTTGCTGTTGCACTTTATTAGCAACTACACCAGCAGTTGGGAAACCACACAATCCTGTTCCTGTGTGGAAAGCACCAGTGACAGCGTGATGGCTCTAAGGAAGCTGCGCAAAGATGTGGATGTTCTTCTGGTACTTCATTGCACTGAACTAGATAGTTCAAGACCTCTCATATGCAAGAATCTTTAGAATTCAAATGCCATGATACTAGTGATGTTCAAGTTTTTCAAGCCATTTCTTTGTAAAAACATACATGACACCCAAACTCACAGGGTGGTATAGTGGTTAAGAGCAGTGGACTTTAAGCTGGAGAACCAGGTTTCATTCCCCACTCCTTCACATGAAGCCAGCTGGGTGACCTTGGGCCAGGCACAGCTCTCAGCACTCTCTCAGCCCCACCTACCTCATAAGGTGTCTGCTGTGGGGAGAGGAAGGAAAGGCAATTGTAAGCTGCTTTGAGACTCCTTAGGGTAGAGAAAAGCATGGTATAAAAGTGAACTCTTCTTCTCCTTCTTCAAGAGGCATCTATATTAATCTCCTTTCCTGCTTTAAAGACAACTTACCACATTCTTCAATGTTTCCCAAGACCGTTGCAAATCATCCAGCTTAGCACTGGTGGCTGACTCTGGCTCATAGGACTCTTGGGTGGACGAAGTGCTGGGCTGCATCTTGGAAGCTTCTGTCTGCAACTGTTCAGCAGATAAGGCTTGGTAATAAGCAATGTCCTATGAGCATGAACCACAACATGGCACTTTCAAAAGAGAAGACTCAGCACATTCTTAAAATGTCAATATACTTTAGTGCTGCATATACTTATGAGCCTCTATCACCATGAATTTTACCCCCCCCCTCATTTTAATATTTGTATGCAATTTGTCAGAATGCAGGATGACACAGAATTCAGACCCTTTACCAGATAGGAAAGTGAGTCAATAAAAATATAGAACTGAGCAATTATGCTTCTGCTCCACAGTCTTTATTGCAATACAAAAATAGTACTCATTGAACAATATGGCAGGAGGTCATTCTTAACTTTGGGGAAGCTTCTCCCTGTGTGAGAGAGAGGTCAAAATCAAACTGAAACATCTCCCAGGGAGCAGCAGGAATAATGGGGGAGGGGCCTGTGGCCTATGGGCAGTCTGGATGAAGGCCAATGTATGTATTGCATGGTGCTCTGTATTCAGGTTTGCCTTCTGGCTCTGAAACGGGTTCTTGTTTCTCTTCGACTGATGTGGCCCAGCCTGAGAAAACTTGTACTTCTTGCCCAGCTATTCGACAACTATCCCGTTCACCTAGTTCAGTGAGATGGGGTGGATGGTAAGGAATGCAGTGAGCCATGGTCACCTGACTGTCCAACTCCCCTGCCACTTTGCGGCTGCTGGAAACGTTAAGTGGGAGGAGGATAGAAATGCTTGCCTCAGGAGGAGGAAAGTCTGTGAATTCCATGAAAATGGAACTCTGAGTGCATGTGTGTGTGAGAGAGTTTCCTATCAATATGAGAGAGAGAGAGACTGTGATTTTGTGTCCCTTGTGTCTATGAATATCTGAGAGTCCAAGTGTATGTGAATCCCATGCATGCATATGTGTGAGAGAGACAAAGAAAATTGTGAGATGCACAAAGGGAACTGGGGAGGGAGAAAAGAAGAGGGAAAATTTGCTCTCCTCCCCACAAATGAGCAGGTATCCTCATTACTTGATACCTCCAATATCATGTTCCATAGTTTGGATCAGATCTGGGATAGGAGACAAATCTGTATTGGAACCTTAAGTCATGAATAAACCTTGGCTAAGCCATTCACTCTTAGCTACATTCACAATTAGCAAAACAGAAATACCATCAACTTTCCTCACAGAGATGCTGTAATGGACAGTATTATACACTAGATGAGAAGTATAGAAATCAGCATATCTCCCCCCCCAGTTGCTTAGAGAGGCATACATGGGTAAAAAAACATTATGCCTTTAATACCCATGTATGGTAAACTGTCTAAAGAGAAAGTGCCTGGCTTAAGGTTGGCTAGCTCATATCTTGGCAGAAAAGGAATTTGAACCCAGGTCTTCCTGATCTAAGTTTGGAACTTTGTTTATGATAACACACTGGATAATAATGATGATAAAATGTCACATTATTTCTTGATAAACAAATACACAAATATTGCTTATTTTAACTGAAATATGAAAAATAAAAACAAAATAAGCTATGGATCATACACTGATGATTCCTCTAAATCAAGCTTAGCATAAGAAGACCCAAATGAATCATGCCACATATCTTACATTGTAAGTTATTACTACTGGCAAAGGAATTGTTTGAATCTGAAGGGTACAAGTTAATGCTGTCTTACTGTGAGTCCGATCAGACGGCTATTTAGATCCATGTGAGGCACAATTGCCTCATGGATTTAAAGTTAATGTCCAGACACAAACATCTGGGAAATTTCCCTCTTCCGTGGGCATCCTGTTTTGCCACGCTTCGGAGCCGTACTTAAAAGATACCACTTTAAATCTGGGGTTTTCGGTTACCTGCAAGAAAACTGTGGACTTTCATCCATCTGATTGTTCCACCAGCGCACAATCCTCCCATCGAGGTGGTCTGATGTCAGACCACCCCAAGTGGGTGCCATTGTAAAAAATCTCTACACATGAGCGGATCAACAAGGATGCACTGTCATGTCTATGTGCATGCGCAAAAGGGTTTTTTTTTTAAAAAAACCCTACCGCACACCTCCTTCAGCAAGGATGTGCTGTGATGCCTATGCGCATGCTCAACAAGTTTTTTTTAAAAAAAACACGTGCAGGCCTCGTTCAGTGGACACCGTCTAGACAATCCACAACAGAGGCAGCACACGGTAAGGCGATTCCCCCGGGGGATGCCTGGTCGTGCAATCATGGATTAAAAGGATCAGGACCAAATTCGAGCTGGCATAATGGTGGGATTAGCTGCCCGTCTGAACTCACCCTGAGAGAACAGAATAGTGCAAGCTTGATTATTACTGGGAATTAGGTGGAGTATGCACTGTTTGGCAGTCACTCCATCAGTTAAAAATCAGCTCCAGGGTTCAGTTCAAGGCATTACCTGTCATCTACAAAGCTATCACCACCTTCTCCCATCTCTTTCTGTTCCCACCATACTCCTTCCCTTTAACCACCAACACCTCCCCCTTGCCCTCTCATTGTACCCCCTTTCCTTAGTCTGATATCTGCTCAACCACCCCTATCCTCACCATTCTGCCAAAAAAAACCCCATGGTCTGCCTGCCTGCCCCTCTCCTTGGTGTTTTTTCTGCCTGCTGAGCACTCTACCCACTTTTGGCACTCTTCCCACCTACTGTTCTTCTTACTGTTCTTACTTACCCCCCATCCTTGGTGCTCTGCCTACTCACACCCCTCATCCTCAGCACTCTGGCAACCCACCATCTCCCCAATCCTTGCCTCCCCCCACTCCTCACCTCCCCAATCCCTGGTGGCTGTTCAGCATGTCTAATGCACAAGGAGGTGGCTGAGCAGTCCCTCCCTCTGGTGTCAGCAGTGACAGGAGCAGCAACTGCTGCTGCAAGAGGAGAAGAGGCAGCACCTGTGCAGGTGCTGGAGGTTGTGTCCTTCCTGGGGAAACTACTGTGCACAATTGTGATGCTGAAGGCAGTTCTTTACCCGCTCCCCCAATCCTCATTGCTCTGCTCACCTTCCTCTCCCTACCATTCTGCCCACAGTGACTACCCTTCTCAAGCCTGCCCCATCCTCAGTATTGCCTCCTTTCCATTGCTCTCAGGGTAATGATGACAGCAGCTGGTGGCTCCTGCCCTCCCTGCACCTTGTTTGCCTGCCCTTATCTGGCTCAAGCAGTGGCTCCCCCTCCTCCAGCGCCTGCTGCAAAATGTGGTGCATGTGATGAGGAGGGTGAATGCTGTCAAGGCAGTGGATGTCCATTGTGCGCACAAATGCAGGCAATGCTTCTCTGTTTGGGGGTGATTAAGTAAACATAGCAAATTAAGTAAACATAGCAATGCCAGGTAGCATTTGAACAGCTGGAAAAAGGGTTTAATTTCTTTACATAAACCAAAAACACCTAATTACCATAATTTTATGTGGCAACAGATGCATCAAGTGGAAATTTAGGAGTGGTGTTATGGCAAGATCAAGAGTGAATGAATCATCTTCGTGGTAGCCAAAATATTATTGCAGATGCATTGTCTAGGTAATACATGCAGCAAAGATAAAGTAATACATAAAACTAACTCTTACGCTTACTTCACACTCAGGTAAAAGTAACAGTGTTCCCATTGGTAAGAAAAGGGGGAGAGATGTGGAGAAAACGAAAGATTATGTGGAAAGATTATTCTTAGACTAACCTTCACAGCAATCATAAGCTACAAACTCGATAGAAAGCATTTTACTACTTACTAGGAAACTTTTCAACACCCATGAAAGAACTGCCTATGCTTTTAACTGCTCCTAATCACCACTAATCATGATTTCTATACCACAAAGGAACACCTTTGCAATTAACCTGGAACAAATGTTGGTGAGAAGTTCCAGGTGCAAAACTGATTCTCACCAACATTTAGTTTAGTACCATGGATATTATAGACTGCAGAAGTTTCCCCCCGCTCTTTAAAATGTCTAAAGACTTCACTTAAGGGCTGCTTCTGCCATTACAGTTTTCAGTGTAATATGTTCCTAATCAATATTGTAATAAGGAAAACATTTACACTTTCACCTGAATAAAAGGGAGGATACATGATAGATTTTCATGAAATGAAGAACTCACTGGAGAATTTTTAGAAATTACAATTATGTCACTAGAGCTTATGGAAAATAGTTGTTTGCCCTGACTCAATGCTTACTTCCTTTCGCCACTCCTATAATATTTTGTGATATTTAGGAAGCAACTGAAGATGGTTTTATTTAGCGCTGAATTTGATGAAAGCATTCCTAAATTGTGATTTTAAATTCTGTTTTTTTGTCTTCTATTTTATATATTTTATTTATATTGTTGTTCTGGATCCAGACTTACCAGCATTATTTACTTAAAAATGGATAACCTGCTTTTCCTCTCTGAAAGTGACCTTGTTGTGGCTGACAAAAATAAAATTAAATGGCAGTGATATAAAACCCACAGTCAACTATAACAGAGGAAGGCTGCCAGTCAAACAGAAAAGGAACACTAAAAGCACTTCAGCCATCAATGCCAAGGAGAATAAAAATATATTGACCTGGTATCCCCCCTCTTTACCTGACATGGGTGGTTTGTTTGTTTTCCCCCACATGTACCATCAGGTAGGCTCGCCGGCTCTGAGTTGGGAAATACCTGGCGATTTTGGGGGTGGAGACTGAGTGGTGGGTGTTGCCATCTGACACACTTCCGGTGATGTCAGGGGGTGTGGCATATGCAAATAAGTTATGTTAATGAGGTATGCTCTAAGAAATGACCGCTGGTTACATCCATTTTAGATTACTGCAGTTCACTTTATGTGGGTCTGCATTTGAAGACTGAAAATTTCAGTTGGTTTAGAATGCAGCCACAAGATAGCTCATTGTGAATGTAGCTTGACAATACTTGAAGAATTTCACTGGCTTCAATTTCATTGCTGGTTACATTTTAAAGGGCTGTTTTGTTATCTTTAACCATTGAATAACAGGGTATCATGAAAACTGGCTACATCCATATGAACCTGCCTATCTTTAAGATCTTTGACAGAGGACACAAGATAGGTGTTTACCAGAGACAGAATTCCTCCCTGCATCTGCTTGTGTGGCACCTATCCTTTCTAACAATGTTTAGGGGTTTTTTTTTACCTTTATGGAAATTTTTTTTAATCTCCTGATATCTTCACCATTATCACACTTGATGGTATTGTGTTGATGTTGGTTTAGTTCTGGTTTATATTTTGACAAGTTAATGATTTTGCTGTAAATTAGAATTTTACTGTACTGTTATTGAGTTTTGTAAACCTTCTTGGGAATTGTTGCTTTACTGTAAAGTAAACAGGCTTCAAAAACCTCATTGATTCATTATCTTCCTTTCTCCATTTCATTTTTTTTAAACATGTTTTGCCCTTAGTAATTTCCTTGTTTTTTATATTACTTGTTGAATGAGTTGCTTAACCTTGGCAGATTCATGTAACTGTGTTATATCTAATAGTTAATGATATCAGAAGACGAAGGTGATGGCCTTTGGCAGGAGACCTAAATTAAGAAAGTGGAGTGTAAATGGGCAGAATCTTGAACAGGTAACTAACTTTCACTACCTTGGCATGATCATTCAAGCCTCGGGCTCTAAGTTTGCTCACAGTCAGGCAGCAGCATGCGCGGGTGATAAATCCGTCCAAGATATACTCAAGTTCTTTCGTTCTACAGGGGCTATTTCGTGCCAGCAGCTCTGAAACTTTTTAAGGCTAAAACATTAGCCCAGATGCTCTATGGGATGCTACTTGGAGCGCCATCCTCTTGTTATGCCCCATTAGAGTTGGTTCAATCGAAATTTCTGAGATCAGTGCTTCAAATTCCAAGGTGTGTTACCAACGCAATGGCACGGCTAGAGACTGGCATGTTGAAAGCTGAAGCCAAGATTACCTTGTACTCCATTTTTTTCTGGCTAAAGATAAATCTAAATCCATGTGGCCTAGTGCCTTTAATCCTGACGGACGATTACCAATCCGAATGGCTGACCTCTGCTATTCGGAAAATTACATTACTAGGGCTTTCCCCTCAAGAGCTTTTGGAAATGGGTGGCGATCAAGCTAAGTTAGTGGTTAGGCAGAGGACTGAAGACACTGAACGCCAATTGGACCTACAGGCGACCCCCGCCTTTATAGCGCCATATAGTAGCAAATATATTGTTGCCCAAGCCTCATATTTATCTGTACTGGAGTCAAATAAACTTAGGAGGGCGTATACCTTGGCTAGATGCTCTGCTCTACCTTCTGCAGTTCTTGAGGGTAAATTCAAGAAAATCCCCCGAAAGGAGAGGCTATGCATGTGTGCGTCCGGGGAGATCGGTGCCCATTATATAATGAAGCGCGCACAAAACTTATTGACCCTCTCTTGGTTGGCCCCTCAGATCAGGATAAGATAGAGAAATTGCTTTCTAATTTTGACCATACAGCCCTGCATCAGATAGCGAATTTTTGTCTTTTGATTGTAAAAGCTCATCAGCGTCCAGGCAGCCATTTGGGTTAGGACTGTCCGATCTCAATTTTTACTGATTTTTTCCTTTCTTTTTATCATCGCTATTTTACCTTTTTAAGATCCAATTTTGTCCAACATTATACCGCACCTTTGATTTTATTGATCAAAATGCTCGTACAATTTTATCTTTTATTAATTTTGTTTTACCTTTACCATCTGGATACTTTTGACATTGTAGTTTATATGGTAAATACTTGTAGGTATATTGCTGGCTATGTGCTGTAATAATAAATTCATTCATAACAGTTAATGAAAAAAATATCACTTGGCCAATTACTATTCTTGGTACATTGCCTGAAGTATTAAGCAATTCCAAGATATGTTTGTATGGATAAATGTGCCATTTATTATCAGTTATATAAAAATATGCACAAATACTCCAGCTACATAGAGTTATGGACTGAATGTATTGAAACTACTGAAACAAATGTTCATATTTAAAGTAAAGTGATGGAATGAAAAAAGAACTTACAGCAACACAAAAAGAGACAATACTGGAACCACAAAAACCAGATAAGAAACAATTAGATGTTTCATGTTAGCACAATGTATGTTTTCTCAGGATCCTCTGTATTGTTATTAAATCTTGAGCATATTTACTTTCTCTCAAGAATATCATATACTACACATACTGTAAAACTGTGATATTATCCTCCCTTCATTAAAAAGACATGCCCATATCAGCACCTACTATCTTCATATTTATTGTATGCTCTATAAGGAATAAGCTTATATCTTTGACCTTGAGAAAACACTCTCAAATCTTCAGATGGGCGAAATCAGAGACTGTGCACTGAGAAGCACACACCTTTACAAACATCACAGCAGAATGAATGCCAAGCAGAAGATACCTGGTTAACAGAAGCATCTGTATTAGCCACAGGAGAAGGAGAGCGACAGGCAGGTGGAGAAGAAATTTCACTGTTGGTTCCCTCTTCCCCAGACTCCTCAGTAACAGGGGACAGAAGAGTGTGACAGCGACCAGCAGTCATCTGCCATGGGAAATGCAATCCCAAAGGACAGGAAGATCATTTAGATACCATTAGGCATTTTATTTAATGCAATCCTAAAAAAAGAGTCCATTCCTCACTTGGAAACCTGAACCACAACATACTTGGGTCAAGGTACTTGTGCTACTGGAGTTCCATGACTGGAACTCTGAATGTCTTTGCTCTAAAAACACCTACAGAGGGTGGGTGTGTTGTTAGAGGTGTACACTTCAAAAATTTCATTTTAATTTCATTTTGTTATTTCTAAAAGGACATGATTACAGTTTTGCTGAAATTTTGGGAGCATGGGCATCATTTCCAAAATTTGGGAGCGTGGGCATCATTTCCATCATCTGTTTCAAAACCGCCCTGAGCCTGCTTTGTGGGGAGGGCGGGGCATAAATTTGACTATAAATAAATAAATAAATAATGTGATTTATTCCAGTTCAAGAATGTTTACTGGTAGTAGATCTGATGTCCAGACTCTGACCCATTAAAAACAGGGGAAGCAGTCCTGGCCTCTGGAGTGTGAACACCAGGTCTCCCACCCATTGAATACAGCCAAAATAATAATTTTTAAAAATCTGACATCTCAGGAGTACCTTACTTCATTTTGGTTGTTTCCAATTTGAAATAAGACAGGGGATTTCTGGCATTGTTTTGGATCAGAAATATCCACATGTACATCTGTAATGGATGGACCTGGTGTGGATTAGGGTCATGACACTGGAGGACAGTTTTTTTAAAAACCTCTTTTCCTTCCTGATTGAAAAATGTCCAGGATACTTTTAGCTCCAGTAGAGTAAAAGGACAGAGAATGAGTAACTGTCTTTTTTTCTTCTATCAGAACAATTACATGAGTAAAATGAATTTTGTCTTCCTTTGCATCTGTGCTGCCTACACATTAAAAGTGTATTAATAATGTAGATGACACTTTGCTAACTCTACTTACTACTGGAGAATTTAAATAAATAAAAGTATTGCTAAAAAGCAACACAATTCTAAATATACACAAACCATGAGAAGGAGGGAAAATAACACAGGAAAAAACCAAAGATGTGCGTTCAGAAATGACTAGGTCATATAAACAGTGAAGAATTTAACTTTTCAATGTATAATAGATATTTGACAAATATTACAAATGTATATACCCAAGTATTCAACGTAATAAAATATAACAATAAATAGCCCATATTTCTTTTCTTTAAACCATTCTTTATTCCAGTAATACTTCTACTGAGTTAAAATAAATGTTCATTTTTAATTTTCCCCACTCTCAGTTCTGCACTTAGGCATCCAACCTATATATACAAGGTTGCTGCAAAAAAACCCAATAAGGAGCACAAACCCCACCTGACTACAAGCTTATATGGTTTTATATGAGACAAATTATTATTCCAAGTGAAACAGCTGAAGTGACAAGACTTGCCCAAGTATTTCCAAAGATAAGAAACAGGTTTACATTTTCTTTTAACAGACTGACTTCTGTTCTCGTCATAAATAATTGCTGGTTAGCAAAGCTAACAAATGCATAAATATGAGCTTCACTGTTTTCTAATCTGCAACACCCAGACATCTCATTAAAGCACAAACACAACATGGGCTGAGGCAGCAGTCTGCATAACAGTGTAGGAAAGATGACTGCAAATGACATCTACCTCAATCACATTACACATTCATTGCTTACCATAACAACAGAGGGATGAGCGGAGTGTGTTGGAAGGAGTTCTTCTGGATCTAGTTCCTCCATTCCTTCTGAAAGTCCTTCCACTTCTGTCACTGTCAGAAGCATAGTGGCATGCTTCGCTTTCATCGTTAACATCTTGCACTTTGAATTCAGGGACGCTATTTGTTCTTGATAGCCTTTAATCTTCTGTGCCAGCTCCTGAGGAAACATTTTTCCCTGCGAGACTTAGATGCAGCATAAGACCTAGTAGCAATTCTGTTTCCGTTAGAGAGGTTGACTTGCTTCTTTAAGGTCAGCCAATAAAATCACAGCTGTCTGTTTCAGAAGCCCTACATCAGCAACAGCAGTAGCTGAACGGCAGGATGTTGACTGTGGCGGAAAGCACAAGTCAGGCTGCATCTCACTACACTGCTAAACCACTGAATATAGAGAGCTATGCAGTGGAACTGGAAAAGCACTACTAAAGCTTCTCTACCTGGGACAGATAGGAGGAGCATCTAGCTATCATTTTTCATGATAAGCATATTCTGCATGGAATTCTTTCATTTAAAAGAAAGGGGAAAATAATTTCTCTTTCTCCCCCCCCCCAAAAAAAAACACCAAACTGAAAGTACCCAGATAGTGCATGCCAGGGAAATGAGGTCATATGATGACCTGAAGTACAAAACCGAAAAAAGCAATGTTCATTTCTCACAAGTGGAATGCAATGAACAGAACAGACAGCAGTGCACAAGGTTGCAATGTGTGCTGTCCCTTTCCTCTTGCTTTGTTCTAAAACACTGAAATTAGTATCAGACATGGCAACACATTTGGCATATTAACATTCTTTCACTGGGCATTTATTTGTTTTTCCCTTATATTTTTGTATAGCATCTTTAAAGTCACAACTTGGGTAAAACATAAACACACACTAATTTGGTACCGAACTTCCAGTTCAAAGACTTGCTGCCACAGCAAATATATGTTTAGGATTTTAGGCTCACTGCCTGCTGCATGAGCTGGCCTCACACATCATATTAACCTAGCATGACAAAAGAATGGCACTGGAGCATGATGACAGACAGATATGGCAACACAAATATTTGGTTAGAGTTGTAATAAACCTATGCAGTGTTGGAAGACTATTATATTGTGAGAGCTGTATAGAAACCGAAGGTAAATTTAGCTTTTACCTCTAATTCACTTACACAAAAGTGAAAGCAGTTTATAACAGTTGCAACCTCACCAGTTTTAATTTAAGCATTGAATTTCCTTATTTTGACATCTAGAGTAATCTTTTTTTTAATACAGGCTCAGCATCAGTAATAAGTAGGCAACATTGTATCGATTTATATCTGTATAAAGTTGCCAGGGTATAGGCCGGAGAGGAGAAAACACTATTGTACACACACGCACTCCAATTTATTTCAACGGGAGCCATGCATAAGATTCACTGAGCTTTAAGGAGACTGTAGTTCTTTCTTGAACCTGATTAAATGTTTTAACTTAAAAAAAAAGGAAAAAGGAAAAAGGGGAGTGTTCCAAAACCAAACAATACAAAATCAATTGATATGTACTCAGTGACCTGAATATCTCTCCAAATGGTTTCTATTGGCTGTTGGACCCAAAAGGGGTGGAAATGCTTCTGTACATAAGATGACCAGAGTAAAAAAGGAGGGGGCTGTGATTTTAATAGGGGTAGACAGTGGGGATTGTGGTTGATACTTCATCACAAACACTGCTGGTCAATATTCCATCTTCTTCATATGAAAACAAAGTTAGAAGCCCTGTCCACACCTCAGATCAAAGCAGAACACATATCTCACCTGCATGGATCTGCAGCTGGTGTTTCCCTGATCCAAGACCATGTAAAGACTTATGTTCCTTTGGTTCATTTTAAAACCCTCTTTTCATCCCACACAAGAAAGAAATCCCTGATAGAGAGACCTTGAATGGAATGTAAATGAGGCTTCAGTAAAAACACACATAAGCCTTTACATATACCTGGATTCTTGTGGAAGCAACCATGGAGACAGGAGTGTTCCCACAGGTATGGACTAACTATGAGGAGGGCTTTAGTTAAAGACAAAAGTGCTCTGGTAACACCTGGAACTTTTCATCTCATTTTGTTTTATTTTCACCATGAACTATAAACAAAATTAAAGATTTTGGTGCTCCACCACAATGCTTTTCAGAAACATTAACTCAATGTTTTAAAAGATCATGGGTGAAAATGAACACTTTTGCCAGAGCTATTGTTTCAGTCTCCATGGAAACTCACGAGCAGAACAGCAGCATGTTGGATTTATGATCTGAAAGCAAATGAACAATTTTACTATTGATATATTACTTAACCATTTTCCATTTTCTTCTGATGTTTGCTTAGATTTTAGCCCCCTATTGAGGCAGGAGGAATGTTACATTTTAGATATTTTTTAAAAAGTGATACCACATTAGGTGCCAATGATGTGCAATGCAAAGTGTAGAATTGAGGCTTAAAACCCTGGACTGGAGTGAAAGCCTAAAGGCAAGTGTAGTATCACAGTATGATAAACTGAGGAAACCAGTTGCTCAGCATTTCAGTGGAAACATCGTTCACCTGTGAGACAAGCAGTCAATTCAGTGAAACACCCTGATAGCTTTAAGGGCTGAGCGCCTTCCCTTTCAAACTGTATGTTTGGAATCTTGCCTGATTGCCTTGCTAATTATACACTTACTTCTTCAGATCTCAGTCCGATTCAGAAAGAAACACTGGAGATGTGAATAAATTTAATTAAGTCAGGGGTTGTTCATTGACATAAGACCCTGACAGGAATGGATGTGGGTGACTCATTTGATACAGTAAGGGCGATTCCGCATTAGGACTTGCCTCTGGTTCTCCGCAGGTTGAATTGTGCCAGGTCTGATAACTGGTTTCCGCGTTAGTCTCCTGCTTCAGGGTCCAAGCCTCTTAGCAGGTTTCCTCAGAAGTAAGCTCCTCTGGATTAAGCGGTGAATACTGCATCATAAATGAACCGAGGATTGCAGCGCAGTTCTGTGCTTGTTTAATTAGTAATGCCCTATTGACTTCTATAGCAGTTGTTTTTGCTACCTTTTTATTCATTTTCTTCTGCCTGAGCAGTCCACAGCCACACTTCAGTTTTAGCTGTCTGCCCCCAGGAAACTAGGGTGGGTGGGGACTCCGAAGAGAGACCCCCATTCTCTTTCATTTTGCTAAATGAGTTTAATTAAGAGCATTTGTCCTCCCTCCTTCCCTTAACTGCATTGCCCCTCCCCTCTGCCCCCTCCCTACTTTTTCTCCCTTTTTTAAGTGCATGCCTGGTGGTGTCACAATGCAACCAACAGGCACGGGGAACGGGGTGGGTGGGGGTCTAGGGGAGGAGGGGGTGATGGGCGTACACATTGGAATGCAAAACTCAAGGGGGCGGGAATTGGGAGGGAAGTTTTGCCACAAATCCATTGATTCCGCACCTTAAAACCCCGACCTGAGAGCCGAACAGAGAAAAAGATCCATGAAAATCCAGTAGCTAGAAAATCCAAGGGAAAGCAGATAAACTGCGGGTCAAATGTCCACCCTGGATTTTCAGGTGGGGAATCAATCAGCAGCTCCAATTTTCTGTGGGGGCTGATGCCGGGGCAAGCAGTTGTGCGGAATCACCCTAAGAGATACCACAGCTCACTTCAGGCATAGTATTGGAAATCAGGGACCAAGAATGCATATTTAATTTCAGCCCAGGCATTTTTGGTTGCTTAACTCCTTTACTACTAAGTAATACTTGCATGTGTATAGACAGGACTTAGTGCAATAATCAAATTAAAAAGCATCTAATGTGATTAATAATGTTACCCCTACCAGCTTTGAATTAAAAAGCTGAAATAGTTGACTTTAGTTTTTGGGGGGAGGAATTAGTCAAATGATAGGTCTCAGCAAGAGGTGGGGTTTTAAGTGAGATCTGGCTATCAGTGTTTACGGGGATAGT